>OX439130.1:40314564-40636817 GCA_949318235.1 Ecdyonurus torrentis | reverse complement strand
CTCTCTCTCTCTCTCTCTCTCTCTCTCTCCTTTCAATTTCTATACAGAACTCACTCTGTGAGTATGACAGCTTTTTGTTAACTATAAAGTTGCAACGTATAGATACGTATACCATAAAAAGGTAGCTTTGGTAAAAAGAGGTTGAGAAAGAGGGAGGAAAAGTAATATTTCTAAAAAGTTTTTCCTTAAAAACTGACGTCTTTCTATACTTTGAAGTAAAACAAACGCAAGACCCTAAACTTTTCATCGTCCAAAGGTATTATGATGTAGTCAAGAACTTTTATTTTATAAAAAAAAAATACTTTTCTTAAAATATTTATTTAAATCTTAATAATTATAAAACTTAACTGAAGTTTTGTTTCACATTTATATATATATATATATATATATATATATATATATATATATATATATATATATATATATATATATATATATATATATATATATATAATATATTATAACGCACATTTTTAAGTAATTAATATTTTGCCCTAGTTACGTAAGCTTCTTATACAATTCTTCTCTTGATCTTTGTGGTTTTTGATCAGATGATAGTATGTTAAAAGCAATAATACAACTCATATCATAATCAATAATAAGCTGCTTATAATGCTTAACATGGTTGGCTTCTATAACTACTTAAAGAATATTGTAGCAAAAATAGCTCCAAAAAAAAAAAAAAAAAAAACTATAGAGAATCAATAAGTTTTTTATCAAGTCTCAACAAAAATAGCCACATTTTGCATAACCGTTTCATATTTTCTGCTTTTACGTACCTATCCTATACGTTCAATCTATTCGTTAGATGGGACTGCGCCTGCAATCAACATGTGCAAAACCATGCGGGTTGCCTATGCTATAGGATACTTTTACGTTGAATTAAGGAAATAAAATCAGGTATAATATGGTCTGAATCATATGGTTTAAATAATGTCACTTTATGAAGAATGTGAAAATATAAGACAAAAGTATGTCACTAAAATGTTGATATGCCTCTCTTAACTTTCATATAGTATCTTCAAAAAACCTGATTAAATATTAATTGAAATTTAAAATCTTTGTAGCATTTCATATAATCACCAAATAAATGTACGTATTTTCTAGAATATTGAACTAAAACTTGTGAGCATTACATTTAGTTTATAAATTAACTGTAATAAAAATCATTTGAATTGATTATTGATTCAATACAAAAGCCATTAACAATGCAATATTATATTTCTTTTTTCCGTGTACAGTAATCCTTTCTTTGTATTTCCTTGCCACATAAGTAAATGCAAAAAGAAAAAAGAAAAAAAAAAAAAAAGACTATATATAATGGATTTTCTTCGTCATCGTGTATTTTTGTTTCTTTCTTTATACATTTTAATAGCTGTCATGAAAAAAGAATGAGAATGAGAAAGATAGAGAGAGAGAGAGAATTTGAGATATATAACTTTTTTTTTCTGTTTTCAACATTTTATTCATACACACTGCTTAGAATACATCAAAATAATAATCATAATAATGTGATAGAAATGTATGTTGGTGATGTTTTTCTTAATGATGAACTTGTGTACAGAAGAATAAAAATAATAGCAACAACTTTTTTGTGACATTTTTTTCCATATATATATATATATATTATATATATATGTATATATATATATATATATATATACATATAATAATGGTACATAACAATATAACATAAAAAATAATAATAATGAAATAGTAAAAAAAAAAAAAAAAAGTTTACAAATAAAAATTTTAATGCCAACATTACAGTAACATAAGATGTGACTTTTTAAATATTATTATTCATAAAAATGACTTCTTTTTTTTTTTCTGAAATACTTACCTATAACATATCAAGAAAAACTTTTTTTTATAATAATGATATCTTTTTTTTAACATTGCTTTAAACTTTATATAAAAAAAAAAAAGTTCATGCCATGCTATAATATACAAACATGAAGATATAATCATTAAAAAATCACAACCTGTTTTTATGCATTAAATATAAAAAATATATATTAAATAATAGTAATAAAAAAAAGAGAGTAATATTAAATTTGAAATAATATTATATCATATAATATTATAATGTATCCAAATTCAATATTCCTGCTTGTGGTTTATATAGTATAATATAATATATTTGAAACGTGATTTGATATGTAAAATATATTATATGTTTAAATAATATATAATATTAGAAATAATATATTATACAGTGAGCAGTGTAAAACCACATTTGTTTGTACAGCTTAAGTGCAGTAACATATTAATTATATTTTACCATAATTATGATATGCAACTTTACTGCTATAATACGTTATCCTCATGCACAGAGTATTAATAAATTTGTCTGGTGTTTTACACATTTCACCTTTACAAATAAATTATATTTTATAATTATTTATTTTTGAATACAGTAGCTTACATTTTTTATAAAATTTCATACTTCTATGTCACGAAAAATTTGTATGGAAAAATGTTAAATATCAGAATTTTTATAAAATATCTTACCAAAAGTGATGTAATACATAGGTTTGTTTTCCTCTCTCTCTCTCTCTCTCTCTTCCTCTCATGCAAGAAAAATTCAATGCAATGAGACATTTTTGTTCATTTTCAGTCCAAATTTTAATTTTGTATACATATAATTGTAACGCGTTGTACGTGTCATGTCTGTCTCTCTCTCTCTCTCTCTCTCTCTCTCTCTCTCTCTCTCTCTCTCTCTCTCTCTCTTTCTCTCTCCCTTTCTACTCCTCTTCCCCCTTCACGTCCTCTCTATTTTAAAAAGTTGTAATTGACGTTAATGAAAGCATTTTTGGAAATTATAATTCACTTTTTTGTTTTTACAAAAAAATATATATATATATTATACTAAGATAAAAAGAACAATAATTGAAATTGTAAAACACAAGAAAAAGAAATTAATTTTTTTATAACAAAAAAAAAGAGAAACTTATGCATAAAAAAACACAATATAAAGATAGCTATAAGGTAGAGAAAACAAAGTGAAAAATTAGTAAAACCGACATCTAGTTACAGACCAAACAATTAAAGTGGAGAGGTTCTCTCGTTTAAAACATCATTAAAATAAAAGGTTTCAGTGCGAACTTATTATTACTTTCATTGCGCTACCATCTTCTTCTAATTAAAAGTCTACGTTTCGAGCTGCTCTTTCACTCTCCTATAGCAATTTGCAGGTTATTTTTGTCTTTGTTTCCTCGTGCTACATAATAATAATATATACAATATCATATACTTTTCAGTTTTGGCTAGTTACACAGGTAAGTATGACCAAAAAAATAATTACACTGGCATACTTTTCTCTAATGTTTAGTTATTCTCTGAATAGCAAGGCGAAAAACAATGTTAACAAATAGTATTTTTGTTTATAAAATTCAAAATGATACAAAAATTAATTATTTACTTGCTAAGTATATAATATGTTTTTAATTTTTTTTAACATAGACCATTATATGAAAAAAAATTACTTAATACAAAACAAGAAAAAAAAATAGGTGTCTGAAACAAGGGTATTCTCAAATTTTATGTAAACAAGCTTTTAATACTAAACACAAAAAATACTTACTAGGTAGAGCAGAAATAATACTATACAAATTACAGAAAACTGAAGAATTGTTGTAAAAAAAACTTTTTTTTTAAAAACTGAAGATAAAATGGTTGAAAAAACTACATAAAGAGTGAGCTAAATAAAATTTATAAAGAAAAAATTGTTTTGGGTATTACTCGTAATTTTTCCCCCTGTGTGTTTACAAAGTGCATGTACATACAGTACAGTGAGATTTTAGTTTTATTGTACCTTTTTCCACAAGGTTTAGAAGCTAGCTTATATTTTCAAAATTACATGCCTCAATTTTCAGTACTTTTCCACGTTAAATTCACACCTTAAAAATAAATTTGATATTCATGCAGCTTTCTTTTTTAATTCTCTCTTTAAAAGCAAGTAGATACACAACACAATTAAAACTTAAAATTAAGTACCTTAACATTATTTGGATAAAAATAGGATTACCTTGAGATAGCACTGAAACACGATGAGGGGAAAAAATGCTTCGAATTTAAAAGGTCTCCATTAAATTCATCTGTATTTGCGGTATTTAGGATAATAAACATTATTTCTCTTAGTAAAAAATGGGGTTTATTGACGAAGAGTGTACATACAAAAAAAAAAAAAAAAAAAAAAAAAAAAAGCTCCTGGGCTTTTCTATGTGGGGGATGCGGGTTAAGTTCAAAGGTCAATCGAAGTCGGCTTATTATTGAAAGCTTTGGAAAAAGAAAAAATCTGTGGTCTCCCTTTGTTTACTAAAAAAAAAAAAAAAAAAATCTGTATGTAAGAAAGTTTAGTTTTTTTTTCATGTAGCATTACCTTGATTAAATTTTAACTGAAAAAAAAAATCAATAACTTTTTTGACCTTTCAAGTTAGAAAATATAAGTATAGGAGTTTGCGTTTTTGCCTATATAGAAGTAAAAAAATTGCTTCACATTTTGCTGTATTTCCAAAGATAACAGAAATACGAATGATACTGTCAATATTATTATAAGGCATTCAAAAATTAAACGTTTACTGCACTTGTTTAAATTGCTGTAGTGAAGATGATTAATATTTTTCAAGTGCACCCAAAATAAACTTAACCAAGTTAGTAATAAAAAAAATTAGTTACAAATTGTCTAAGACTAGACGTAAAAGTGTTGAGACTTTTTTGTAATGAGCATTATTTAAGTGCTATTGCATGCAGGACATACGAATATACAGTTATTTTATATGTAGAATAGCTTTATTATACTGAAATTTATGAAATTACTCTATTATTTGGCAAATATACTCCTTTTTTTATTATTTTTTTATTTTAGGGTTAGATACGAATTTAAATGTATGACGGAAAAAAGGTTTTGAATGAAGTTATAGGCTGATGTTTATTGTAGAGTGAGTGTGAGAGAGAGAGAGAGAGAGAGAGAGAGAGAGAGAGAGAGATGGGTGTATTATGATTATAGAGCAAAAGCGAAAACAAAACCCTCTTGCTCCGCTCCTCACATTGTGAGATAAATAGCAAGAAGAAAAAGTGAGCAATATCGCTTGTTCGTTCTCTCGCTCGCTTACTCTCTCACAGTACTTGGCGAAGCTTATTACGCCAAACCTTAACTTCTCTTCTCTCACTCACAATATAATACACGCTGTATAAGTATAAGAGTAAAGTTAATGAGACAGCCTACAGCCGTGTACTATATATATTATATCCTAACTCTACTATTCTATATAAAAACACTTTTAAACAAAGCTATTTATTTTATTATATTTTTAGCCTACATGAGTTTTACTTTCAATTTTAACTAATAGGTTTGAATATATAAGTTTTCCTGAGGGAGTAATTTTCATAATGATGCAGAAGAGTATGGGAGTGTGACCAAATTCACGCAGGTTGCTTTTTATTGATATATTTTAGTTTTAGTATTTTACATTGAAAAAGATATATTATTTTGCTATGTTTATATTTTTTCTACTTTATATTTTACGTTGTTTTCTATGATGTAGTACGAGGTATAGAAATAAATAAAAAAATAAAGTAACGCAATATATTGCAAAACTGAATTTCAATTTCTTTAAAATACAAACTTATTTAAAATGTATGAGTCTTAACATCAACATGATTTTTGCTTTTGTTCTCGGACATTTTCGATTGTTTTGAATATTATACCCTCAACACTGAAACATTGAATTATTTACACATCCCCATTCACGACATTAAAGCCATAGACCACGTAAAATAAAATGTGCTTTTTAATGAATAAACACGAAATGGGATCTTCAAAACTGATGACAATTTTTATCAGAATGTTAATGTAGCCCCACGATAGAGCGTGAAAATACTGTAAAGTATGCAATTTAAGTGACTATTCATGTTTATGACGTCAGAAACATGCAAAAATTAGTAAAAAAAATGTTGTGCGGGTTGCATAAATCAAAATTTTCTGATCACTGCTACGGAGCTACAGTTGAGTTTTGAGTCAAACTAAAGTTATTTATGTAAGTCCCATCAAGTGCTATGTGATATAAATGCTTATGTTTTCTTCTGGTCTATTCCTTTAAGACATTCAAAAATATGCACTATAGGTAATATAAAATGTTTTCACTTTCTAAGTAGTGGATATAGTTTTCTAGCGTGAATATAGTTTTCTAGGAGTGACATTCAAATAGTCCATTCCACAGTATGCTTTTTACCGCAAAAACCATTAGAACCGTAATCCTTTTAGAAATTTTTACGTACAATATTGAAGTAGTTGGACAAGATATAATTGGTCAAAATATCACATCTAATGAGGGTTGGAGAAGAGCTCTTTAATTTGAAGTATGGCTTTGTCCTAACTCTCTCTTTTTTTTTTTTTTTTTTTTTTTTTTTTTTTTCTAAAAAGTAAGTTCTTAATACTTGAAAATTTCCTAATCACTTCAAGTACTTTACCTTTTCCATTTCTCTTCCTACTTCATATAAAATTTGTTTTTAAAAATGAAATAAAGTAAGTACTCACTCGGCATATAGCTATCAAAAACACTCTAAGTCGGTTGGTCGCAATGACAGTTGCAGCATATACGACACGTTTCAAGAAAATTGCTAGTAAATAACTTGGGATAGAGAGAGAAAAAGTTGATGCCTATTTTATTGAAACGTGCTAGTGTGACGTCAGATATATATAGAGACCAAATACTTAGCAGTATCCATAGGGAGTTAGACTTTATGATGGATATACGCGTCCGTCAATCATCTTTTGTCATATAAAATAAGACAAAATACATCGCTTTGCTGTTACTCACTAAAATCTCTGTGGAGATATTCTAAAGGTTCTTACAGAAAGGATTTGCCACTCGCTCTCCGTTGTGGTTTGCTATATAGATATTTTATACAGGCAAAAAAAAAAAAAAAAAAAAAAAATGCGTGCCTTGGAAATAACAATTTACATACAATAAAGTACAGCTATAGTACAAAATCATAATGCTAAAACTTTTGAGAGATTTCCATGCTATCAAACTGCAAAATTTCATGATTTTTTTTTTAACATCACATTCTAGAGGCTATTTTAAAAAAAATTATAAATTTGTTGGAGAAAATTTGATTTAAATTCATTAGTTATGACAATCTGAAATTAATGTTTCAAAATTAGAATTAATATTATAAATTGACGATCATACAAATATTATAAAGTGTTTATTGTAAGCATAAAATAAATACTAAAATTAATAATATAAGACTAATATGTAGCCAAATAATTATTTACTAAGCCACGAAGATATTAATTATTTAAGACTCACGATCTATTTAAGAAAGTTAGATATTTTTTTAATAAAATATATGAGTATTGTCTTTAAAATCAGCCTCTATTTCTATAAAATTTCAATTGGAAAGTTGTGTATAAAAATCAATAAAAAAATAATAGTAATTCTTCAACATTTAATCGTTTTATTTTTATTCTCTTTGTTAAAACTAAGAAAAAGAATAATGCTCTCTCTTCTCCTTTAAATCATTACTTATACAATTGAACGCAAGTATAATATAAAAAACAGAATGATTCTCTCTCTCTCTCTCTCTCTCTCTCTCTCACTCGTTCTTTTCGGAAGCATAAAAGTGTGCACCAATTAAAATGCTATAAAATGAAAATTCAAATGAATCATTTTTAAAAGTAATAAAACCCAAAGTTATTGACAAATAAAATCACACCTATACACATCTTGTTGAATTTAATTCTCATATATGTATAGCTTCAAACTTATGAATTTAATGTATTTTGTAACATAAACGTTATATAAATTTCCAAGTAATATACATTTATATTGAAATAAACATTTTAATCACGAAATTGAATGAGCACAGCAGTGAGTACAATATCACGTGATAGTTAACGTAACTTACATGTTTTGTGGTTTTAAATGACGTCACATAATGAGAAAATATGACGTCATATCTGTAATTTTAAATGCAGTTTCAAATTTCCCTTTAATATAATTTTACATGTTATATAATATAATACTTGAAGATATTATATAGGAAAGCGCATTTTATTTTATTAAATTATTAAATGAATTGTTGAAAAAACAATGAGTTCCAAAATATTCATGGTGCCAGGAAAAAGGGGGGATTATTTAAGACACAGATTTCTCATATTACTATTTTATACTGACTGCACTTTTCTTTGCTTCCTTGCATATGATATATATATTTTTTTTTTAAATTCTATATCCTAAAACTGATTCAAATATTATACTGGCAGTTTTAATATCCCATAGCCAGAATTTTCTACAGCTCTTTTCAAATTGCGTGTCTTTATTATAATATGAAATTCAAGTCTGTTTCTCTCTCTCTCTCTCTCTCTCTCTCTCTCTCTTTCTCTTATCCTCTGTCTCTCGCACCCCTGCGGGTGTCAAAAATTACAACAGAATGAATCCTAGTTATTCTCTAGCTCGCTCTTTCGACTTTAAACATGTATCACCATATAAAATGAACTTTGTTCCTCTCTCTCTCTCTCTCTCTCTCTTTCTCCAACTTGTTAATAATTTCTCTAATTATTGATTTTTTTTTTTTTTTTTTTTTTTACTGTAACAAAGATAAAATATTTTGATTGTCAATACAATATACCATAATACACAATAAATCCAACAGTATGTCACGCATATAATTTTAATAATAATAAAATTATAGTCAAAGAATTTAATAATATATTCAAAACAGAGAATGGTGTACAAAACATTGAATTTCATCATCTTTTTTAATTAAAAATTATACGATATACCATAATAATTTTCAAAGACTTTTTTTATGTCATGCTCATAAAAAAAAAATAGAATGTGAAGCCATGAGCAAATATGTAAATATAAAATACTACACAACATAGGGTGTATGATATATAGCATTTTTCAAAAAAAAAAAAAAAAAAAAAAAAAAAGTCAAAATTAGTCTTGTTTGTAACATTTTTGACGCAGGTAGCTAAATTTTTCATGTGCGAGTTGAAAATATTTGAAAAATAAAATATATATCACATATTTCTGCAGTAATTTTCACGCACAGGAGTGAAATAAAAAGCAAGTTAATTGATACATTACATGGACTGGAAATAACTTAAAAACGAAAAGTAAAACAAATGCAAACAAAAGTTCTATTATTCATAAGCTAATAAAGAATGTAAGTGTACTGTATGTTTGTATCGAAATTAGTCTGTTGCATTATTTATATTAACAATAATATTATTATTACATATTTAATGGTCTTAAAAACATTAACTGCAATGATTTAAAAATATTTAACTAGATACACAATTATTTTGTTTTAAAAACGTTTTTTTTTTTTTTTTTTATCATTGTTATATTATTGACATAGAATTGTGCTCAATTATTGATATATTAATGTAAGTCTGAACTCACGTAATTACTTTCTAAACATTGTACGCATATTATCATGACAGAAGTTTAAAGTAACGTTGCATTTTGACTGAAAGTAGTTTTTAATTTCAAAATTATTGTATTTTACTGGTAGTAATATATATCTCATTAAAAAAACAGCAATAATAATAATAATAATAGAAGACTAAATGTCTGATATTTATTTTAAATTTAATTTAATAATACAATGTTGCATTGAGTGTGTTAATTATTTTTACAAAAAAGAAAAGAAAAAAACGTTAAAGAAATATACCCCAAGTTTAACAAAATTGACCCAGAAAAGTTATAGACATACTAATAGAGAGATTGGATTTACTTTTCCCCTTCTTTTGTGACCACATTCTCTGCTTTTATGTACTTTTTTTTACCCTACATGTTGAAAATTTATGTGCCAAATTTTTCTTTCCTAAAAAATAAAAAAATAAACTTTCTTTTACTTCTCCGTCACTGATAAAGAAGTAGTAATAAAATACTGCATTTTAACACCAATGTAAAGTATTATACTATATTATATATCAGTAAAAATACAGGAACTTCTCAACCTTTTTGAGTAAAATATATAAAAAATATATATACAAAAAAAACTGCACTCTTATACTTTGTGATTTAAATCTTTCATCATAAGAAACGAGAGTGAAGAATGTGGAAGAAAATCTTGTGTGATGTATGAAGAAAAAAAAACTAAAAATGAAGGTCTTTACGATTCAATCCAAGTGAAAAAATGTTCGGGATAAAAAAAGCAGCCAGAAATGAGTTTTCTATACAAGGTATATATACACACGAAAGATATCAGATTTTATATATATAACGAAACTGTAAAATTACGAGAGAAAGAGAACAGAAGCACATTTTTCCAATGTCGTAACAATAAGGATATTGAAGAGACATAAAATTACTCTTTGTGATGCTATTTTTGGTACTCGTCTCCCTTCGACATCCACCCCCTCTTACTGTTAAAAAAGAGAGAATAAAATACATTTTTTATATTGAAAGTTTGGGTAACAAAAAGAAAAAGAATTACAAATATAGATAAACTTATTTTTGTAGGTTTTATTTTTATCTCTTATAGTTTGAAATAAAAAGAAATATTATGATGAATAAAATATGAAAATTTACTATTATATTATATAGTACGACATTAATTATTATATCTCAACATATGATTATAACATTGAAAATAGTAAAATTTTATGTTGCCTTTATATGTATCCTGCGTGTGATATCAGAAAAAAAAAATACTTCTTTCTCCGCATTGATTATTTGTAACCTTTTAGAGCCTATACTCTTCGTTGTGCACCACGAAAAGGCTTTTTCTGTTTTCGTTCATACGGTACAAAATTGAACTTTTCCTCAACAATTCATGCAATCATTAAAATTTCTAATGATTTACTTTTACCCTACCAAGACTTATTAAAATGAAACTAGTAATAATGAGAAATAACCTGTTTTCCTATTTTTATTATTATTATTATTTATAATTAAAATTTATTATTATAGTCAGTTATTCAAATTTAAGTTCAGTGAAACAGTTTTATTGACATTTTGCAGATTATAAATGTGGTATAAATTATATAGAAACTTCGGTATTGCAGGTTTGAAATTGAACAGTAATTGCAGTGTTTTACATAATACAGCATAACCGAAGATATTCCTTTAAATATTATAGTACTGGAATATTTATAGATAGAATTATAATAAAATTTGATGATCACTTTCCAAAAAAAAAAAAAAAAAAAAAAAAAAGACTTTAGATGCACAAATTGTATTAAAATATAAGGTATATAATATTATATATATATAAATCTTATACATTAAAAATCGATGTTAATTTATGCAAATTACTCCTTATTAGAAATTCCCCTTGCGAAAAGTATCAATTGGCGTGCACAAATCTAATAAAAATCAGTTGAGATTTTTAGTTATTATTATGATTATTTATCTGTATATATATATTTTTTTTTACAAGCAGAAGAAAAACATGTAAAAATGGCATTATCTGAATGTAAATAAGCACTCTATATATAAAATGCATGAAGAATAATAATAATATTATAAAGATGTCTTGTTTGACCTAAATGAGTAGGCATTGTAATAAAGCAAACTGCTTTTATGAACGTGGAATTACACTTCTTCTATGTAGCTTTTGTTTAAAAATTTTACCCTCTTTTTATATTAAATTTATAATAAAGTATAAAGGTCTATATTATCAACAGATATAGTATGACGATGCATCGCATGCATGTACCTGATATTATTGTTATTATTATTATAATAAGAGAAAAACGAATCAACCTTTTATCTTTATAGTAAATACTGAATAGAAACTACCGGGTGGGGATAAGCGATAATATAGCGAGGGATGGTAAAATATAAAAAAGTGATTTTCATTTTTTTTTTCAAAACCCTGCAGGTTTAATATTATGCTTTCATAATAGAAAGAACTCTCTCTCTCTCTCTCTCTCTCATTCTGCCCTTCATATCAACCCCTAACATCATTTTTATACCATTAAAAATATAATGGAAAAATATTTATAAACATGGAACATGGTTAAAACATACTATTTAATAGTATTTATAAATTCTATACTGTGTTTGATTTTCTTTTTTTATAGCAAATCAATTTCAATTTCCCAAAAAAAAAAAAAAAAAAAAAAAAAAAAAAAAAGATAAATGAAATACATCATACAACTTTATATATAATTGACGAATAAAATACTTCAAACGAAAATTTTAATACATATTATATACAACTGATACAAAGCAGGCAAAATTGAAGTATATTTGTACTGTATAATGTTTAATAATGTTTTTAGCAGCGATAATGGAAAGTATGTTAGAAATAATTGTAAAATATTCTCCGATCAATATTATTTGTTTCCAATCCTTTGCTTTTTCTCTATAATATTTTGTTGGTTTATTTATAATCTTTTAATTTACACTCAATTTAAAATGGAAAAACTAATGGGAAAATGATAAAAGGGTGTCTACTGTATAGTAAAGAATGAGCAGATAACAATTAAGTATTGCTAAAATAGCTCGATACAATATAATAAAAATATATATATATATATAATATATTATATTTTCGCAGGAATAGCAATACAGACTATATTTATCTATCCCGTATGTATATGTGTGTGTGTGTGTGTGTGTGTGTGTATATATATATTATATATGTATGTATGTATAATATGTTACATAAAGCACATCAATAGAGTATTTAAAGTATGAATATCGAATTCCAATAAACGATTTAAATTACATACAATAAGTAATGTGTGATAAAAATTAGTTAATATAACAATAACAAAAAATCAATCTATAAATGATAATACGTAATCACAGAATGCTGCTACTATTATAACAATTATTTAAAACATTTTTCAATAATAATAAAAGATTTTTTATAAATATATACATACTACGTTTTATAAAATATACATCTAGATTAAATTTTATCATATATACACCATTACAATATATAAATATATTTTACCACTCAAAATATTAAAATATAGAATATTTTCTGTTACACGAAAGTAATAACACAAATTCTGAAAACTTTGTTGTTACATGATTCTTTTTTTTTTATACAATATAACAAGAAAAAATCATTTTATAATACAAACTTAAAATTATAAACCACAGACAAAATTCTTTTTTTTTTTTTTTTTTTTTTTTTTTTTTTTTTTGTAGGTCGATTCTATAAAAGCCAGTTACGTGATATGATTATTTAAGATACTTTTGCTACTAAATCAAATCCAATATATAAAAGTTATGTGTATATACAACACAAATATATATATTATATAAAAAAAATAATAATAAATATTTTAATACTAATATAGCATATAAATCTGCCATATGGATTTTATTGTAGATGCGTGCGATTTTTTCTTTTCTTTTATATACTGTATAATATAAAAAGTGGAACAAAAAATTTGATGACAAATGCATTATTGAGTTTTAAGAGAAGATTAATGGATATATTTATTATTGATACATCAGTTGCAGTTAACTTTTTTTTTTTTTTTTTTTCTTCTTCTTCTTCTTCTTCTTGTTTTTAGGGAAGTTTGGTATCTTGGGACTAAAAAAATAAGATGCAAATTTTGGGGGGAAAAAAAGCAGTGATATTGTAAATAATTTATGACAGTTTATGCGTACACAAAGAAAGCGTTAGATTTTAATGCAGTGGCTAAGAATTACGGTATAATTTTAACGTAAAATTATAACATAAATTAAAAAAAAAAAAAAAAAGTAACTTTTTTTTTTCTATCATATTTTTAGAAACGTTTTCAAACCTCTGTATTTGTTTGAGCAAAATATTAGTTCAATTTTTGAGGAGAATATTTTATTCTTTGAATTATAGGTTCAAATTTAATTTTAACTTTTAAAATGGAAAGCAGTTCATATTATGTATATTTTTTAGATAACTTACACAGCCATACACTGCAACTATTGTTTGCAACTTACAGTACACAGTATTATTAACTTATTAAAAATAGTATTTCTAATAGTATTTCTATTCTGAAGGAATGTGTATCTTTGGTATGTTTACCGTTAGATAGGTCGACTTTTGTCCCAAGGGATGACTTTGCCCAACCTCTTTTTCTCACTATTTACTGTTGAATTTTTTAGATTTGTATAAGCCATGATATAAAGATCGTGCATTTAACTTGAAGTTGTTATTTGTTTGTTTTTGTTTTTTTACTTGAATTGTGGAATTTTTTACAGTAAAAATAAGGTAAATATAGGGTAATATGCAAAGACACTACAACTAACGGTCAATCAGCGGTCAATAGGTAGCAAAAAAAAAAAAAAAAAAAAAAAAAAAATGAAGCACAATAATTTTAAAACCTAAGACAACATAACGTAAATACATAACATATGATCACAAAAAATATAAACAATATTTTTGCATAAATCATTTATCTAGGTTTCTTGAAACATGCGATGTAAATATAAAAATTTCTTCCTTTTTGTTTCTCTCTTTTTTCTTTAATATATATATATATATATATATATATATATATATATATATATATATATATATATATATATATATATATATATATATATATATATATATATATATATATATATATATAATACAATTCTTATTATTTGTGTGTTTCAGTGAAACTTCCGTGTCCGTGTAACTGACAAGTATGGTAAAGAAATTGAAGTTGTAAACAAATTTACATAAAGTAATGAAAAAAAAAAAATCTTATAATATACAAGTACAAGGGAGAAAAAAAAATTATATAAGCTTGGAAAAACACTCAAAGTAGAAAGAAAAAAAAGTTGATTTATTCTAAGAAGTATTAATGGGAAAATGTTATTGAATATGTAAAAATGATCTAGATACATATATTATTAACTCTTTGTAAACGTTACAATAGAATAAAAGTGAAAATAATGAATACAATATAATTTCTTTTACCGTCTATAAAATGATTACAAATAATGGTATTAAATTCTAGATTCTTATGACTATTTTATATTTCATGAAATGATATAATCTAAAAATCCATTTTATTCTATGTAATGGAAATTTTTGAGAATTTTATGTTTTCCAGAATTTTATTATTTATGTTATTTAAATATGAATAATAAATAATAATAATAATATGTATTACTATCAAATATATATTAATCTTATAAAATTTATTTCATAATTTTAGTGTTGTAATATTGTTGTTAATATTGTGAACTGCAAATGTTAACAAAGTAATATAACATAACTTTTTATATATTTATTAATTATAAATTATAAATAATTGTAGATTTAATACAAAGCAATGGCAACATTTGTTAATTGAACTCAGATGATTGATTTTAAAAAATTTAAAGACTTAAAACATGTATACAATCATGAAATATGTAATATAGTAATAATTTGCCTTTTGCAAACTGGACTTTCAGTGATAATAATAATATTAATAATAAATGGTTTTTATTGAGAGGCCACAAAAGGTATACACCCACTTACATGGTCCTCTATCAGTGATCTATTTTACTGCATAATACATTGCATATAATTCATTAACTACAATTAAAAACTTGAAATAATAACCTATATAATCTGGTATTTATTTGAGTAGGAAAAATATTTATAAATGTAAACAAACAAAATATTATAATAAAGAATCGTACAGTGTGGAATAAACACAGAAATCGATAAATCAATTTTAAGTTGTAAGTTAATGTATATAAACAAATATAAAAGTTATATTAAAAAAAATGTAATTATTGGAACTACTTTTGTGCTTTACAAATTCCAAACATTTCATTTTTTTTTTCTTTTTTTAAAGTACGTATTATTTAATTAAATACCATCCCACGACATGAATAATTTCAATTATAGACTTTACTTATTATTTAAATTTATTAATGAAATGAGAACCGTGTTTTAATATTACTCTGTAATGTTGTTTTTTTATAGAAGCTAGAGACAATCTGAATATTTTTGCTATACTGTAAGTACTTATATACGTATATACTGTACAAACGTATGTGGTTTAAACTGAGTAGCTTTGTGTCGTATTACATGTCACGTATGGGTTTTAGCAAAAGAGTAAACGTTATAAAATGTAACAAAAATAAAATACCAAGGGATTGAATGACTCTCCGTCTCCTATATATAAAGTCTACGTAATAATGTCAAAAATACAATTTCTACCATTTAGGGAATAAAACAAAAAGATAAAAAAAAATAATAATAATAAAATTAGGAACAAGAATGTCATGATTTAACATTTACTTTCATGTATGTATATAAATATAAACAAAATTATGTATCGTAGTAGAACACTATGGAAACTGGCACTACCATCACTACGTTATATAGATCCACTTTATAGAAAATAATGATAAAGATTAACGTTATATACCATGGATTATACTTGGACTGTGTGTGTGTAGCCGCATATATTAATACTCATATAGAGATAATTATTAAAGTGTATTATTTTTAATAAACAAACAAAAAAAAAAATCTTTATAATATATGTTAGTAGATTATTTAAATAGTATCATCATATTTTTGTATTTAAAAATATATATTTTATGCATACTTGTTTATTATTTACTTGTTTATTTATTATCATTATAAATTGTCCATTTTTTTAATTCATTTGTATAAATTGTACAAACCAATACAATTTTGTACATTTAGGTATATACATATAATAAAATAAAATAAAATAAAATCAGTGTCTATATTTACTTTATCAATTATCCATACCTAAATTTAAAATGCTAATCAAATCAGTTGTAAAATTTTAATACAAGCAAAAAAATTATATATTATATTTTACTTCATTTATAAAAGATTTTGCGGTAAAATTTTATGTGTATTTTAGTTTTGAGGTTTACTTTCTCTCCGTTAGTTTGTCTGCATGACTGCAAAGATTTTAAAGTAAAAAGTAAATAAATGGGAAACAAAAGCTTCTCAACCAGTCTTAATTAAATTATATGGGTAGAAAAGATGAAATAATGTAGAGGAAAAAAAAAAGAGAAGGAGTGTTTCTCTTGGAATAGAATATATTGACATTTACTTGGGTATATATATATATATATATATATATATATATATATATATGCGGGGATATTTCAATATCAATGCAAATACAATAAGTACCACTTCGTGCTGTATGCATCCAATCCTCCACATTCGTATGAATATTGATGAATATTGCCAACTTTGTACTTTGTGTGCTTTCTACACGTTCTTATTTCTCCTGCAGTTTTAGTACAGTATAAAGTTATGTTTTTCTCTAAGGAAAAGCAGCTGTAATAAGTTCTTTTAGGTCATAGCATAAATCAGAAATGCACTTTAAATATGAATATGTGATACAAACTTATATATATATATATATACCACTTCAAAAGTAAGTTCTAACAATCATGAAAAGAAGTAGCATAATAGCAAGAACAAAGTAAATAAGAGTAGGAATGATGTTTAGGTACGGTACAGTATGTATAATGAATGCATCAATTATTGAGAATCGGACATTAATATTTCACTATTATCTTCAGAAATCTTAAAATACACCAATCCAATGAGTCCTATAGCAAATATTCATTCTATTTGAATATTCTATAGCAAAAATGCTTTAAAAAAATAATTCTGTTGCATATAATAGTGATTCAATTTGTATGCAAAAGAAAACTTGCCTTAAAAGCTTTAATGCATAAATGTTACGCTATGTATATCAAGTAACATATTATTATATAATATTATAAAATATATAATTATAATAAAATTCATCATTAAAGTTTTTATACTGCAAAATAAAAATATATAGTACTGACGTCATAATTTTATTAAGTGAGTTGTATTTTAGACTACTGCAATGTTTGTTTGTTATTATTTAAATAAAATGGAAAAACATGATGTGTACTTGAGTAAATATGTAACTTTGTTACAAAATATAAGCTGTGCAATATAATAGCAAAGTTTTTCCTCTTTTTCCGCCATTTTTTTTTCTTTTTTTTACTATATTATTATTATTATTTATTTAAAAAATATATATTTTTATTCTACATAAATATAGTATAATATCATTTTGATTCTTGATATTTTTGTATTATATTAAAATAATTATATTTGGGTTGTTTAATTAGGTTAAAAGAATAAAGTTACATTAAAAATGACAAAGGTTTCTTTCTATCGTGCTATATTATACAATGTTTGTCTGTATGTAGTGTATAGTGTGTATGACGTGGTGACTTCGTCAATATTTTGAGTGGGTTTTAGACGTGAGAGTACGAAATGAAAAGAGAGCAACACGTGCCGTCATAATACAAAAAGTAAAAAACAACTTTTACTTTACTTCATATTACAGAAGAAATGCATAGAAGACAAGATCTCGGTCATATAAGTAAATTTATTTTTCTTTTCTTTGTTTGTTTGTTGTTGTTGTTGATGTTTTGTTGTTGTTTTTAGCAAAAAATATTATATGTATATGATTACGCATTCACTTTCAAAGAGTTAACTAAAAAAATGTAGCTTTTTATTTCCTTCTCTATTTTTTTACTGTCTATTTGGTTCATATTTTATTTCTGCCTGTATTTTTAAGACTTAATCTAACGTAGTATACTAAATTTTATAAATGCATAGTAAATTGTTGGATAAAACATAACTTGCAGGCGTACTTATATAAATTTACATTCTTTTTATATCTTTATCTTTATTTATATAGCACATCTACAATCAGTTTTATAGCGGATGAGACGAGATACGGCTAGTCTATATTATGATGAGTTTAAGACTTATACGTGTTTTTGAATACTGTAAAACATGCATATGTGAGTAATATTAAATAATATAACTGCTTCAATTATTTTAGCTCTAGAACGTCTAACCCAGTTATGTGATATTACATCAGAGTAAAATAGCAACACAACAAGAGAGAAAGAGCAAAAACTTGTTATTATACGACTGTGAAACAATAATGCAAAAAACGTGACGGCATCTTTCTCTCCTCTCTCTCTCTCTCTCTCTCTCTCTCTCTCTCTCTCTCGTCCTTACATAATATAGATTTTCTTTACCAGATACAGTTTATATACATAAAAAAGTTCTTCAGCCAGAATTTCGATTCTTGTAAAAAAAAGAAAAAAGAAAAAAAAATTACAATACAAATACGTAAAAGAATTTTTTCATTTATTTCTCCCTGTGATTGACGTTTTAATGTTGTAATGTTTTGTGTAACATCTAGTGTTAATTTAGAAGTCCATAGTGGTGAAAAAACAAAAACAAACACATTTCATTGACAAGAAACATGCCTTATACCCAAACTGTGTGTATATAATATATCTTTCCAGCACAGGAAAACCTTGTAAAGATCTTATATATACAGGGGAAGGCTACAAAAAAAAACAAAAAAAACATCAAGTTTAAATTTATGTACTGTGTTGGGTGCGATATCCGAATAACAAGTGGTCACCAAAGTAATATTGTCCCTATATTTACGTAATACATTCTGTAACATGATGAAAAAAAAAACTGAGCTTGGGACTTGAATAGTTATTATATCTCTGTAATACTAAGGTGAAATGAAAATAAACAACAAAATCATAATATACTGTAGTTGTTAATCCTATGCAATTTAATGGTGCTTATATACTGTATTATAGTAGTGCGTATTAGCCAATTGCAGGCGACGCAGGAAAATGATGGGTTCTTAAATTTTCTGTTTTTAACATTGCTGAAATTTGCTCGTACAGTATATTGTCTTTTAGGGGGGAGGGGTGAAGGGGTGCTACTAGACACTTTTTGACTTGTTTTCATCAGATTAAAATTTATATTATTATTTAGATTTCGTGACTGCAAATTTAAAATTATAGGAGATATAAGAGGTATACATCATGGAAGCCGTTCTAAAGAAATAACTTTTAGAATATGATTTGCTTTAAGTAAAATTTATGCTCCTTCTGGGTTTAAAATAATGAAGTAACATGAATGACTACAGAAAAACAGAGGGAAAAAAATATACAATAATTACATCAGATTATAATTACAGTGCAAAAACATAAAAGAATACGGAGAGGAAAAAAAATGACACAAAATTACGCCAAGTAGTAGATTTTTTATCCAGAACAATTTCAACTTCACAATGGGATATGAATAAGACAAGATAATATCTAACATTCAACATGTCAGATAAAATTTTCATAAGAACATCAAGACTGATGTTTTAACATCGTTTTTGTCACACACACACAATAAAAAAAAGAAGAAGAAAAAATCATTTCCCTATGTATGACAAGAGAAAAAATTTTATCTGTAATTTTTATCATGCTTTTGTTTCAAACAATATGGAGTCTAGTCTAATATCAAGTACTATATATATATATAATACATATATATATATATATATATATATATATATATATATATATATATATAATATGGAAACATGAAAGCTCACAATGTCTTCTGGGAAAGCAAATCCCCAGAAAGTTATTTTTCAACAGTACACATTGAAAAGTTTTACTATAGGATACGATGACTTTAAAAAATGAAGATGAAAGATATTATTTAAAAAAAAAAAAAAAAAAGAACGAGAGAAGAATGGAAGAGAAATATTGGGTGGTAAATGCAAGTGTAAAGAAGATGAAGCCGTGAAGGACAATGTCGAGAAAGAAAGAAACATATTTTTGGCGAGACAACAAAAATCTTCATTGTCACAACATTTTATCAACTTCTCCGATATTTTTTATACATTTATTTTCTTCATTTTTTTTTTCTTCCTTTTTTTCATTCTCATTTAATTTTGTACTAGCGTACTTAAATATCATACAAAACACCACAATATAGACATTAATGGAAAACTTCAAGTTAAAATATATTTTATAGGTTTTCATCAGAGGTCAAATGGTGCACGTCGAATACTTAAAACTTTCCAAATATATAAGGTTTGAAGACAGTGTATGGTAGATAGAAGATGTTACGTATAATTTAACGAAGAATAGATAGGACATTAAGCTTCTTCACAAAATGAGACTCATTCACATTGACTTATACAGTACAGACAGACGTCGCTTAAATTGCTATTCTTATACTATACGGTTGAAAATTCAATTCTTTTTCCAACCTAAGTTTTTATCAACACAAAAGAGACGCACAAAAATATATCCCGCAAAAAAAAACAATTGAAATAAAATAATAAAAAAAAAAAAAATGAACATCGTAAAGAATAATTATTTCAATAAATTAAGCATAATAAAATAAAATAAATAAAGTTAACTATATTATCCTTTCATTAAACGAAATTAAATATTTTTATTATATAACTTTTGCCATAGCAATTGCTTATACTGCTAAAAAAATTTATATAATTTTTTACGACGTTTGAATGCAATGTTTTATTAACGTAGAAAGAAATTTAATTTTGTTTTCATTTTTTTTCTTTTCTTGATGGAAGAAAAAAAAAGGTGGGAGTAGGGAATTGAAAAGAAGGATGAATTTCTTTGTCTTTGGAGACTAAAAAGAATCTTGGACCACCTTCCTATGTGCCTCGCAAATATACATTTTTGCCTGCTGATATTCCATGTAGCCAAAACTTCTTTCTCTCTCTCTCTCTCTCCCTTTACCTCCCTCCCTGACACGTTTAATAACGCTGGCCTTCTCTCTATCTCTTGAATAACTTTGTTCTGTGCGTGCTCACTAAAAATAAACACACCTAGATATTTAAAAAAAAAAAAAAAACTCATACAGTGGATAAAAAATATATAAAGATAAAAAAATATGTCTCCATCTGACTGTCTCTTTTGTATAAGAGAATATAAATATAACGTGCGTTTTTTTTTTTTCCTCCACCCAGCATACTATTAATTTTTTTATTATATTATTACATCTGTTATTAATTTATATTTTTTCTGCCATGTTAATTAAAAATTTATATTATATTAAATAAATTTTTGTTCACCTTTTGAGAGGATATTTTTTACTATACAAAACGTACTATAAGTTGCCGCTTTGTTTATGTAAAATTTATTATTATTTATGCAACTCACCACTGCGCAGGGCAAGAGATACGGTGCACGAAACAGTGTTCTTACCTGGAAACAAAGAAGTGGACATTAAAAACACATTATATAATACGTAAACATAAAATTAATAACGTTTAGGCACTTGCATTATTAATTGAAATTATTTTTTGTATGTTTTTTTAATATTAAATAATTAGAAATATAACATTATTTAAAATAAAAATAAAGAATACTACTGTATTTTTATAATACTTTATGGTTCTTAGAATGGCAGTTTATTGGTTTTTCATGGGTTACTGAAATGAAAAAGGTCGATTTTAAATTAATGGAACTTTAAGAAAATTGAAGTAAGAGCAGCAAGTTCAATACTATATGCCCTGGGTAACCAAATTTTTAAGTTTCATCGTTTTATTTTATTTTTAAATTTTTTTTATTAACAAGCCTGCCAGTAATTGCGAGCTGCATCAATTGTATCATGACATAACTATAAGTATAATAATATAGTTAATAATAATCTGCTATATTAAAGGAAAAATATTCATACGTACGACAATGGTTTCTTATATATATATATATATATATATATATATATATATATATATATAAATTATATGTATTTCAGACCAATGATACTTTACATAATTTGCACGTAAAAAATACTAAACTCGCCGCTCATTAGTTATAAACTTATGTTTCTATTTATTTATCTTGCATATATTTTAATGTTAACATAATTTGCAATTTTAAATTTTCAACTACTTCTAAAGAAAGATAAAAGTTGAAGTCAAGAAAATATGATTAAATATGTTGATATATATAAATATATAAATTTACTGAACTGCTTACATTATAATATATTTTAAAGAATATTAAAGACATATTAAAAAAAAAAAAAAAAAAAAAAGTTTTGAATGAAAATGGTGCATGCAAAAGAGAAGAAGAGAGTACAGAAATAATAAAGATGTCATTAACATTCTAGCTAGTATATAAATTGCCGTGATTTACATTGCGAAAACGTTGATAAATGTTTTAAAAACTTGCTCTATTATGTATGAAAACTGCATCAACATCATAAAGAAAGAAGAAAGAAAGGGGTAAAAATATATATAAAACTTCGTGACGTCAGTTTTTTTTTTTTTTTTTTCTTTCTTTTTTTCTTCTACTCCACATTTTGTGATTTTCATGTTGTTAATCCTCTCTCTCTCTCTCTCTCTCTCTCTCTCTCTCAATCTCAACCTCTTAGTCTATCTCCGAGAGAGAGAGAGAGAGAGAGAGAGAGAGAGAGAGAGAGAGAGAGAGAGAGAGAGAATATTTGCATAACAAATTTCCGGATTCATGGTACCACGATCTGACACGTATTATTCATATGAAAAAAGAAATAAGTAATTTTATATACACAGTGTTTGTCGAAAATACTCATTAACATATAATTTTTTATTATTTTAATATAAAGGGCATACAAGGGTATATTTATACAAAGGACTTTACATAAGTGATTTCTAAATATACTAAAACAATTTTTGATGAGCTTTTCATGAAACCCTTGTTATTTTGACAATGAGATTAAAATTTATTAAAACTCACTTCTATCTAACAATAAAAAATATATATCGATTAATAGGGGGCTTTTTTAATCGCATATTTAATAGTTTTTAAGCAAAAAAACAACTAATATTTTGACAATTATTCTCCTAAACCATTATTGAAACTGAAATGTTTAATATACGAGTGAGCAAGACATGTAATCAAGAGGCCTAACCCTTGTCCTTTTCAAAATGTTCATTTTAATTAATGACGATTATTTAAGTTAATTAACTTGTTAATATAAATATACATTTGTTAAGGTGTTGCAAGATTGATGTAAGTCTAACAATTTCAAGTAGTCTGAACTATAACATTTTAATTTCACTTAAAAACGCTTACAGCAACAAATAAAAACTTTTCTTACTTTTTTTTTTTTTTTTTTTTTTTGTAACTTTTAGTTAAAAGTAAAAGTTTAAAAAGTTTTACAGGAAAGAAATTCAATTTTATAATCTATCAGTATAAATTTAAATCAAATAATATTATCCTCTTTAATTAATCAATGTCCCAACAATTAAAAGTTAAAAATCTTGGAAGACAATTTTGTAATCGTTGGTCTTATATAACATCAAGTTAAAACGAGTCTAGCCCGGAAGGCAACGAAAGAAGAAAATTTCAAATTAATGAACTTTAAATGTTTAAGTTGTGACAATTTTTAGCTTCGTATGAAATTTTAAATGATTTATTCTTTTCTCTCTCTCTCTCTGTCTGTCTCTCTCTCTCTCTCTCTCTCTCTCTGATACTTTGCTTATGATTAATCTTGTTTAAAAATAAACTTTATAAAATACACTGATGACTAATAATTTTTATAGATAGTTGGTTTTAGTGTGACATGAAGTTTATTATACTTAATGAGTTTGATCACATTTAAGTAGCCACTTGTGTATTATGATTGGCTGGTTTTTGGTTTTCGTTCCCAAGCTGATTAGTTATATATTCTTTCCACTATGTCAAAACTAAATAAAACATGATAAAAATATGATCAATCATATTTTTTAAATTAAAAAATATATATTTCTCTCTTCAATTTTTAACATAAGTCATCAATATAATAACAAATGACAAGTTTAAAATGAGGAATTAGAAAATAAAACTATAAAGATTTAAAATATGTTCGAGTGTTTCATACGTTTTTTTCCCTATAGCATTGCTATATTTTGGTCACAAAATATTTTCTTGAAAACATTAAGAAATATAAATTGAGAGAAAACGAGAGAATCAAATTGAGAAAATGCTGTGTAGCTGACAAACAAGCTTAATTAAAATCGACAATGTTTCTCAACGTCAAGTAATACGCTTTATGAATATCAACTTTGCATTGAGTGAGTCAGAGAGAGAGAGAGAGAGAGAGAGAGAGAGAGAGAGAGAGAGAGAGAGAGAGAGTCAGAAACTTGACGCTACAATAACATTCAGTAGCTTGAAGATAATAAATTTACTATTTTATTATCTTAAATCGAGACTAAAAGGATAGAATAATTAACAAAGTTTTATCCCTATCATAATAATAATACTATGAAGCTGCTTATATATATAATATCATAATATTAAACTCATGGTCAGTATAAAATAAATTAAACTTCACTTTCTTTTGTTAACAAATTTATCTTTGAAGTTTAAAAAAATGTCCATTGACATTTTTTTATAAATTATCCTTGCTTTGAAGTTTGAACTGCATCACGTTTTTTTTTTTTTTTTTTTTTTTTTTTTCCTCTCCATGTTTTACGTTTTATTACGTTACATATAATGTAAAAAAAAATAAATGATATTTATTATATTTTTTATAATATACAGCACTAGAAATTACTTTGTAAAAAAATGTAATTGAGTGTCAATATTTGACTGATGCTTAGTAAACAGTCATCTTGTCATTAATTATCGTGGGAATGTCAACAAATCTAATTATTTAGTACACAAAAAGCAGCTGTTATATAGTAAATAAAAGCTTTACAAAGTGAATTTACTTTTTTTTTTTTTTTTTTTTTTTTTTTTTTTTTTTTTTTTTTTTTTTACGCTTGACTGCTTTATAAGTTATGCACACCGCACAACAATTTTCAATGATGCTATTGATATGATACTGTAATAATACATTATACAGTTAGTACATATTATTATAATGGGTTAAACGGGAGTTTATATTATTTTTTTTATATAATATATAGGTGTTTATATTATAACAAAATTACACATACGTACTTATATTAATTGTACTTGTAAAAAAAAATATGTACTTAAAAACAAAATTAAAAATAATATAAGTTTATATTTTATTATTATGGTCAGTTTTTGGTTACGAGTATGAAGCATTATAAAATATAATACAAATTCTCTGCAATAAAAGATAGCTTTCATGTTATTTTTTCCATTCCAAATATTTATATAATGTGCAATACTGTATAGTATTTATGTAAAATTACACCTTCGCTACTAGTTCACCAATACGTTTAAATATATAATATATTATAATATGAGATACCACAACCAACAGAATTATGTCAAGCCATACTTCATTCTATTAGCCTAAATATTTCCTCAAGCTCAGCATTGCAAACTTTTGTCATATTAAATTATTATAGTATTGTTATGCTGCTATAATACACAACATATAGGTAAGTTAAACTAGCCACATACAACATATAGAATGCACACAAAACTTATAATATATATAATATTGTATAGAATGAATCACAATATAAATCAACCCAGCTACACCCACGGGTGTTGTTTGTATGTACGAATTATATGATAACGACTGTATAGAGAATCTACTTTTACTCCTCGTGTTTTGCAATGAAATGCCATTGTTGAGGGAACTGAAAGCATTCATCTTTTGTTGTGAGAGTAATATTATGTAGGTATGTATGTATGTTTTACTCATATACTTTGTAGCAAATTTTAAGTCATGCTATTCATACTTAAATTTGTATTTCTAAAAGTATAAACATTGGAATTAAAAAAAAAATGTAGGTGTTTTGAAAATAGGTACGACTTATTGCATTATGTGTTAAGAAGTTCTTAGTTTAAAAAAAACTGATTTTGTGTTCTTATAATATATATTGCAGTAAATAATTCTAAAACTTTTACCTTACATGTACTACAGCTATAAAGTCTATACTAGTTCACACAGTAGGCTATAAAACCATGTTAACATAAAAATTTATCATTAAAAAAATATATTTCAATTTCAATGTAAAAATTTTATGTCACTATACTTTTATAGCCTATAGTGTAGACTTACAACTTTTTAATAAAAATCTGCAATGACTCGTAAGAGATGCACGAAAAGAATCCTGGAACACTAAAACTCCAGGTCACAGTGACTTTTAACTTTCAATGCATGTTGCAAGTAAGAATTAAAATATTTTTTAAGAAAACGTAAAAAAAAAAAAAATAATAAATAAAACAATTTACTGAAAATTAAACTAAAATATAATATATAGAAAAAAAAAAACGCTTTTATCATTTATTTTTTCCCTTTGTGGTCTTTTTATTTAAACTCTCTTTCACTTTTGTCTCTCTCTCTCTCTCTCTCTCTCTCTCTCTCTCTCTCTCTCTCTCTCTCTCTCTCTCTCTCTCTCTCTCTCTCTCTCTCTCTCTCTCTTTTAAGAAAACTTTTATTAAAACAAATTATGATATTGGCAGCTTTTTTTCTCTTTTATGTTTTAATTTACAAACTTTGAAAAAAAAAAAGAAGAAGAAGAACAAAAAAGAAATTTGCATCAAAATTAAAAATAATAATAACTGTATTGATTTATGACAAAAACTTATAAAAACATATTTTTTTAATTTATTTTTTACGTAAGCAAAAAAGTTTAAAAAAATGTTTAACCATTTTTTAAAACAAATAATTAGATAAATTACAATTCAGCTTATAACATCATTTTGTAGTAGACAAGAAAAAGAAACCGGTGCTGACAGAATTTGGAGTTATAAATACTCAAAAGTTTATCTGATTAATACTAAATAATCCATCAAATAAAAAATAATTAATTTCATAATGCAAAATTAATAAAAAAAATATATATATATAAAAAAAACTTGTAGATATTAATGTAAAAGTTCGGAAAACAAATTACATTATAAATAATTAAATAACTCATCTTTCTCTCTTTCGAATAAAAAAAAGTCTTTGAGTCATATTTTAAATAGAAATCTAATAATGTTAAATTGATTAATGGCTTGAGGCAAGAAATATTATGTTTCCCACAAACTGTGAAATGTTTATCAAACACGAATAAATATTTCAACGTTTACTTTCACTACATCAATCTTTTTTTTTTTTTTTTTTTTTTCTTTTTTAATTAGCAACTCTTGGGTATAAAATGAAACTAATTTCTGGAAGCGTAGTTTTGCAGTTGGATATATATTTAATATAGTTAACCATATTTAGTTTGAAGCTGTAATATTTTTAATGTTACTTCTACTATTAACTCTCACAATAACCGAATGTGGATTAGAAATGGCAGAATGCACAAGGAATTAAAAATTCATAAAATATGCGTATTTCACGTTAAATTTGTATTCAATGTTAAACAATACAATATATACATAATATATATATATATATATATATAAGTTGTACAGCAAACAATATAGTGTTAAAAAATTACAAAATGATCTTATAAGAAACAAGCAACTCAAATTTCCTTGAATTCTTCTTAAATTTCTAACGCATTTGAATAGATCAATAAAGCAATCAAGAAATAACGATATTATATGCTTTCTATATTTAATCTTGATAATACAGTAAGGTGTAGGCTGTTTGAACTTTCTTATATAAAAACGATAAAATAGTAGAGAAGAGTAATAAAAAAGAGAGTACGTATATATATATATATATATATATATATATATATATATATATATATATATATATATATATATATGCAGTTAACGACAAGAAGCTAAGACTGCAAGGTCACCTAAAAGTTACATGAACTTTTGACCATAAATAAATGACGCAATAAAAATATTACAAGGAATAAGATATTTTATTGAACTTTCTCTCTCTCTCTCTCTCTCTCTCTCTCTCTCTCTCTCCCTCGCCCTCGCCCTCGCCCTCGCCCTCGCCCTCTCTCTATAGATAACGTTACTGCGTTTTATTTTAGAACTCAAAGAATACTAAAAAATTTAACGTATATACATGACAATATTACTAAAATTCTACATTATATTTTAATTCAAAGCTTATTTACGTATGGATAAAATCAATTTTGATCTTATACAGAAAACAATTACTTCATTTAACTTAATTATATTATATATATATATATATATATATATATATATATATATATATATATATATATATGAATCATTTTATTATGAGCTTAACTATATATATATTTTTTATAAATTTGTTCAAGATTTATAAAATATTTAAACATCATAATTAAATAATTTGCCAAAAAAATAAGTAAATAAAGTGGTTATATAATATAAAATACAATAAAAGAAAGATTTGTTCCTAGAATGGACACATACCAAAAAAAAAAAAAAAAAAAAAAAAATGAAGTATATGATTTGGTGTAATGTAATGCCTGACACTGGAACTTACTGTAGGTACCCACCGTGATGATAAATTTAGCCAAGCTTATGACTGTTTGCCGTGTCAAACTTATATGTCAGAGAAGCAAACCAACAATGAAAAATATGTAAACAACGAGTGTTATTTTTGGTGTAATATTATCATGTACTATGAACTATGACAGCTTAATAAATCATCCACCTTTTTTTTTTTTTTTTTTTTTTTTTTTTTGTAATTTTTTCAATTATTACTATAAAAAAAAAGTTGAGTTACACACACACATATATATATATATATATATATATATATATATATATATATATATATATATATATATATATATATATATATATATATATATATATATATATATATATATATA
Source organism: Ecdyonurus torrentis (assembly GCA_949318235.1). Taxonomy (NCBI): domain Eukaryota; kingdom Metazoa; phylum Arthropoda; class Insecta; order Ephemeroptera; family Heptageniidae; genus Ecdyonurus; species Ecdyonurus torrentis. The sequence continues at coordinate 40,607,392 of OX439130.1, read as the reverse complement.
TATAATTTCATTCATAAATTGTAACAAAGTACACAATATTATACTAGTTTTCAAAAATGATAGCAAATTTTACCAACCATGTAATTTTTTTTTTATTTTTTTTTTTTAAAACTTTAAATATCTTTTTTTTTTTATTATTATTAACATAATGATAAATATTTTATTAGTAAAATAAAATGTTAAAATATAGTTCTTAAATTTAATCTTTCAGAACGAAGATAATGCTAAATAAAATAACATTTTTGATAAAAGCTTTTTAAAATTTCACGTAAAATAAAACAAATACATTTGTACGTAAAAATCATGATAAAAACCGGAAATTATAATTCATATTTAGCTTTCTATTATTTTACAAGCAAGGTGTAAATCACAGTTTGAGTGATGTATCCTGTAGCTTATGCAACCGTTTGGGCATGCAAGCACTGCAGGCTGCAGCAAACTCAATACTGCAGGGGCAAACACAAACGCTGTAAAGCTATGCCAAGGAAAAATAATGACCACTCGATATTTTTTATACTAAAACTAGGGTCTTCAACAGATCGAACGTGTAAAAAAATCGTTTCTGCAATTTTTTTTCTAGTGGTTTAAATCAGGTGACAAAGTATAAAAAATTGCTTTGGTTCCAGTTCAAACCTTTAGTAATCTATTTTCTTCTTGTACAGAAAAAAAAAAAAAAAAAAGATAAAAAAAATCCTTGAAGGTATGTAAGAGGTGTTGAAATTTATTTTTTTAAATCACGATTGCTTAAAGGAAAGTGAAAAAATTCACCACTTTACACCAACTTTATATAGGAAGTTCTTAGGTTACATATAAAAAAAAATCCTTCAAAGACTAGAAATAAAATTTTCTGTACAGTATATCATTTTATTGCTTTGCAAGTAAGTGTTATACTACGTACATTACTAAATAAAAATTACAATAAAAAATAGTTAATACGAAAGAAATATAGTATACATAAATATAATTATTAAAGTAAGCATTATTCTAATACGAGAACTGTATCTTTTATATAGTAAATTAATGACACAGTCACTCAACTTGCAATACAAAGGATTGAAGTAGTCTTTGACTATGACATTAATTATAGGTCATCATAACGAACTAATTAATCCTTTGTTTCGAGTTATTCATTTGAAGAGAAAAAAACTCTTCATTTTTAAAAGTAATTGTATAAAAGTAAAAATTAATAGAGAAACATTATAAGTATTGAAACAACAATAACATTAAATAATAAAATATTTTATAGGTACATATCTATGGTTTTTTATATCTGTTGTAACAATGTATGTTTGGTGTACAGTACTTTGTTTTAAGCAGGTACAAAAAATAAAATAAAATATTTTTTTTTTATTATTATTCTAAAAATAAATTTTTTGCAAACACTAAAGGGATTTTTTTTTCTTTTCTTTTTTGATGTTTTAGTTTCAATAATTCAAAGTTCACGTACATATATCATCGTGTACCATTAATTTAATATCATCGTGGCTTTTTTTTTTTCTTTTAAAAAATGAACTATAATAATTTTATTTATTATACCGCAGTATTAGATATATTCTTTATAATAGATATTTTTAAAACAATACAAAAAAAAAATACAAAACTTTTAACGTATTTTTAATATTTCAGATATACTGCGTGCATGTACATAATTGATGTTTTTATAGTTGTTTCTAGAATTGTAAAACATGTGTAAATTTAATGAATAATACAATTTATCACGTTTTATATAAAATAGAAAGAAAAAATATATATGAAAATAGTGTTAAAGTACTGTACATATTGATATAATAGTATTTTAATAAAAATTATCACAATATTTTTAAAACTATAAATATTGACATTTTTACTCTATAATTTTCTAGCTTCAAGTTATACATAATACTGAGGCAGTAAAATTTATTGAATCGGAACGTAAATCAAAACAATGTGGTATTGTTACAGATTATGTAATTTGATATCACTGAACCATTGTTATTACAATTGTAAATTGTGTATCTGACACTTGCTCTATTCAATATATAGATATACGTACATAATATTATTATTCAATTATTAGAAACCGATTCTCATCTTCTCTCTTTCCTCTCTATTACAATTGCTCTTATGCATATATATATATATATATATATATATATATATATATATATATATATATATATATATATATATATATATATATATGAATATGAATAAAAGTTTCGTATTGCCCATACTTATAATTTATTCTTCTTTTGTTTTTATGTGTTTTTTTACAGTCACAATCTAAACACGCTACCATGTTCTTAAACTTGTCTAACAAATTTATATATTATTACACTTTTGATTTTATTATTATTATTATTATCAAACTTTTTTTATACTTTACATAAAAAGTATTAAAAAAAAGTAAAGTAAATTTCGATTTTTATCATAAACTATTATACATTTGTAAATATGTATATAACACAGTTAAGTTTGTGGGTTTTCTTCAATGTATATAATATATCGTCAGATTAGAGCACAAACCGTGTATCTACAAAAGCAGCTAAGTCGGAAATCTAATATTTTTGTATGTAGTTTTAAACTTTTTTGCTTTTGCAGATACAAGGTTTGTGCTCTAACCCGACGATATATGTATATAAAATAAAAATCTGTTATGATGTAAAAATAAAAGATTTTTGTATAGAGGTCCTTTCAACATGAACGTAACTACTATGTGAAAACTTCTTGGCCAAAAAGTTCATGCTCTATACGTATATCGTTTTCAAGTCTACTTTTTTTTTTTTTTTTTTTTTTTTTCTTTCTTTCTCTCTCAAGCAACTCAAAAATAAAATAAAAAAGGTTGTTTCAATATTGACCGTTCAGATTTTGTCCCACGCTGCTCTCGTTTTATGCATACATTTTTTTTTCTATTCATTTTACTTTTTTCTTTCTTTCTTTCTTTTTCATTTTTTTTTCTTCCAACTTTTAATATAATCTTGTAGTCAAATTTTTATCATGTTAAGGTTTTAAAAATTAAATAGAAAATTTTTATCTGATGAAAAAAAAAATGTATATAACTATATAACACAAATTTTTGAGAATATTAATTTATTTTTACTATATTTATGCAGTATTATATATTATATATATATGAAAAGCGTATTTCTTTTTACGAACCGTAACATTGATTTTACATAAGCAAAATTAAGAAAATATTTCTTAACAATTCAATTTAAAATATTTTGACACGCAATGCAAAATGAAAAGAAATAGGGGGATACTATATACTTCTCAATGTAATACATTTTTATAATAAAATAAGTTTTAACACATACAAATTGTGATATATATGTATATATTACAGAAAAATTATCATTAAATATCTTATCACCACAAAAAAAACATAAAGTAATCTACATTTGCGTATATATTACAATGAAAAACGAGTATATTTATTCTCTTTAAAAAAAATGATAAATAGTTAAAACAAAAACTCTTTCCTCACTCGCTCTTACCTTACTAGGCTGTTGTCTTAAAGCCCCATTTGTAACAAACCCTCTTAGTACGGCTAAAGGTGCCACTGGGTTTGGTTGTAAGGGATGATGATGGTGATGAACCATATGGTGTAACGCAGGGTGATGTACCGGATGCAACTGAGGTGCAGTTGGAATACCAAGGTGAGTAGATGCAGGTAAAGCCACCACCTTATGTAACGGATACCAAGCTGGTAATAACCAACCTGGTGGATGAACTGGATGTTGCATTGTTCTTTTTTTTTTTTTTAAATTTGTATAACTTTTTTATGTAATATTTAAAAAAAAAAACTTATTAAATCAAAAGAATAACAAGATACTATCTTCTCATATCCAAATTATTAAACACTTGTTGATTCCTTAAAAAAAAAGTTTTTAAAGAAAAAAAATATTTATTTTAAAAATAATAAATAATATAAATTATTAATGTTAATTATATAATTAACACTTGATGTTAATGATGATTATTGAACCATGAAGCTGATTGTTATAAGAGAGAGGTTGATCACGCCACGGATTGTAAGTTAGTCTAAAGTTCGAGGATTGGTGTGTGTTACTCGGAGCTGCGTTTACGTTGCAGTGAGATCTATCTCTTCTCTTACGGCCAGACGTGGCCTAACTAAAGTACCTACAGCGACGAGTTGTGAGCGCTAGAACGTGGTGGACAACATAACGCATGCGCCAAAACTTAAAAACTTCCCTCACCAATATTATTATATAGTTGGAAAAAAAAAATTAACATCGATTCTTTAAAACATCGTTTGTTATTGTTTTTTTTAGTTTGTGTTTTTAAAGTATTTTTTAATAAGTTGAATAATGTAATAAAATATGTATATATACATGTAGAAATGAAATTTATACTTAAATTTGTGTTGTAATAAGTTAAAATATGTTGTTATATTAAAAGAAATTATTTTGTGCTTTTATTTTTCTCCGATGATGCTACTTTTTTTTTTTTTTTTTTTTTTTATTAAAATGAATAAAAGAAACTTTTCCAATTTTCAACCAAAAAAAAAAAACTCAGTGCAAAGTGTAATAATACAACTGCGAATAATAACATTGGACATTTTGAACCTGTTATAGGTATTTTAATATAGGTATAGGAACGACAAACACACAAAGTGTTAATATATCGTAATTTTAAAAAAAAATTCTAGATGTAGGAGTAGCAATGCAGTAAAATTACAATAAATTGATTTTTTTTTCTTTTTCTCCCCTATATTTCTACCTAAAATGCAACAAAACTTTGAACAAAAACTATGGACTTTCTCACAAAAATTATCATATACCTTTTTTTGAGCTGTTTGAGATAAAAAGATGTAAATTAAATTCATATTTTAGCGGTTTAACAGTCTAAAAAAAAATATGTATGTTCCTAACTTTGTGGATACAAAAATTGAATGCTCATTTAAATTTGAAGTTTTATGCACTGCCTGAAGGATAAAAAAGATATAAAATATAAAACAAAAAACGATATCCCAAAAGTAAAGGAATGAGCGAGAGAGGAACAGAGAGAGTGCAAACCAAGCTAATCGATTAAACTATTTTAATTTTATGCAAAATATGGTAATATAATAAAAATAAAAGAACATTTGTATAAATTTAAATACTATGAGATTTAAATAATAAAAATGGAACATAATTTTAATAACAAAAAAAATCGATATCATTTTTTATCATATCGATTTACTTTAATATCGATGTAAGATCATTTTAATACGTCGACTTTTTTACATATCTCATTGTTTTTTTGCTTTGTTTTTAATATTATTATTACTTTTTTTTTTTTTTTTTTTTTTTTTTTTGTTAACGCTACTCACCCATTCGTCTCATTAAAACAATAGTGCGGCAATGGATATATAGTACCTTACGTGAGGAGGCAATGTGCCCAAAAACTTTCCATGCCATCCCTGGGGACAAAGTGAACTCTTACATACCTGAACTTCCACAAACAATTCACGAAAATGGATAATAAAACTTTAGAGAAAAACACATGAAATGAACCACTTAATTTTTTTTTTTTTTTTTTTTTTTTTTTTAACCATGTAAAACACCATCGTTATTCACACGTAAAAACCATTTTTGGCTAAAAGGAAAGAAAAAAATGTTTTTAACTGTTTTACAATTTCCACGGTTTCCCTAAGGGTAATACAGGACATTAAAATATAAAAAAATTCTATATACTTAGATATAAATTCTATTTATGTTATAAATCTTTCTTTATGCATATATATATATATATATATATATATATATATATATATATATATATATATATATATATATATATATATATATATATATATATATATATATATATATAAATATATATATATAATTAAAATTCTTACATTAATTAAAACTAAATTAATTTAAATTTCTTTATACCTATTCACAAATTAAAACCTTAAGCCTCGCCTAGCTATTACCGTCTGAAAAATAAAAATTACAAGAAATAATTAAATTTTATGTAAAGCTTTTTGACTTAATTTTTAATTATGAAATATTTAAGTAAAAATATAAAATTTTCCTGTTATATACAAGAGATGATGAGACAAAAATGTTTTTAATGGAGTAATTAATAAAGGATTTGCAGTAGCCACAAGGGATATTCGTTACTTAATTACATTAGATGTATCCCAGCTACTTGCTTCAAATTTGTCAAAGACCTCAAAGGTCGAGAATGTTTTCATCTCAAAGTAACGCACATTAGTTGATAGAAGTAAAGTTGGAGGAGGAAAAAAAAAACTTTCATTTTATACTAATGTAAGACATGTGATTACACAAGAAATATAATGTGTTATATTTTGAGTATATACATCATCGCTTAAAGACGAAGAACACACGGAGAGATTAACACGAGTTGAAATAACTTAAGTGCGAACCAACTCAAGTTTTTTAATCGTCATAACTGAAACTTGCATAAAACCAACTCAACTTTCAGTTATGATAATTCGAAAACTTGAGTTGGTTCGCACTTGAGTTATTTCAACTCGGGTAATTCTTTCCGTGCACCTTGAACAAAAAACATGTCTAAAATCCTAACATAACTAAATATCAACGTTGATTTGGCCGGAGTAATTTATTTCTAATTTATTTTCCATTCAAGAAATGGCAGATGCGGGTTTATGACGTCACAGCTCACTGGTCTACGCGCGTGGAAACAGGTGAGCTGTGACGTCATAAACCCGCATCTGCCATTTCTTGAATGGAAAATAAATTAGAAATAAATTACTCCGGCCAAATCAACGTTGATATTTAGTTATGTTAGGATTTTAGACATGTTTTTTGTTCAAGGTGTTCTACGCCTTTAATAATGCGCTTTCAATTGATTTAATAATTAAAAAGATCATTTAAACTAAAAAACAAAATGTGTTTTTTAAGACAAATATTGCTATGTAGAAAATAGAAAATATAGTTTACATTTTCAAGTTTCATTAACAAAATATATATATATATATATATATTTGTTAAAAGTTAATTTCAGTAATCAAGTGAGGAGCAATATCATTTTCTACAATTTAAATGGTTCATTTTCAATATAGGTAACTCAGTAAAGAAATTACTTTTTGAATGAAGCTACTTAAAAAAATATAAGCAGTTAGTTGAACAGAATAACAATTAAATTTCAAAGTTGGGAACTCATAAGATTTTTCTTTGATTTCAAATTACATGTTGCTAAAATGACGCATTATGATTAGTCTGTGTGCCGCAAGTAAATCAAATAAATTCCAATTAAAGTAATTAAGAAGTTTTTTCATCAATCAAAAACCATTAGTTTATGGGAATAAAAAACACAATTATTTTAATCAAATAAACAACAAAAAATATAAAGTCACTAGGGGAGAGAGCACTCTCACATTTCTTAATAACTTTCCTTTATTTTCATTGCATTAAATTTTTCCAATAAACAAATCTATCATGTTATAGATGTTGAAACGAGTAAGAAAGTTAGTGTCAAATTAAATGTTATTTTTAACTTTGTGAATAAAAATCCCAAATTTCTAATAAATCACTTGGCTTAATTTATTGTGAGTCTAAGATGATGTATGTCTAATCTTTTTTTTTTTTCTTTTTTTTTTAATTTTTCTTATTGCAATATTATTGGCTAAATATTATGGCCAAGGGTCATAATATAACATGGCTGAAAAAAGTCTTGTATATGCGTCTTAATAAAGGTTATTATTTTAATTATAAAATATTAAATATAAATGTACTTTGTATAATGGAAAAATATGAATTATAACGAAAAGTTAATTAATTTTATATTAAAATGAGACTAAAATTACCCTCGACCTCTAAAATCAAACACGCGGAAATGATATTACAAGCTTGACAAAATTTTATTCCCCCTACCACAAAATGTATATATGTTGAGACAGAGACTAAAAAGCTACGCTAGATCAAAAAGTTCAGTGACGTAACATGATTACTCAAATGGAAACATAAGTTACCAATTTTCTTTTAGTTTCATCTCAAAAACTTGTAACCTTTTCTTTTTCTATATAAAATATAAAGACTTTTTTTTTTTTCCCAATAATAAAAAAAAAAAGTATATAAAGAGTGGTTCGAGTATCAGTGACGAAAACTTTTCTTTCAATGAAAGGTACAAAAGTATACGATCTTCAATATAAGAAATGGGTCAGTAAAAATATTAATACTGAAGTGATTCAATGGCTATCTAACAATTGCATTATAAGGTCCGCACAGTGAACGATTTTGCTCCTTTCGTGGCAATGCTCAGTCCCAAGTATAATATGTAACAAAAATCATCGTATAACATAACTGTGTTGCACTTACTTTAAAGTCATTATCTTACGAGTTACATAATTATTTATGAATTAGATTATGAGTGAAGATAATAGGAAATATTGATTTCCCAATTCCTAGCTTAATATTATCTAATTAAAAAAAACGGAATTTTTTTTTGAAAACAAAAACATATTAAATTTTCTATTGGATAATAGATTTTTGACGCCATAGACAGTAAAGCATTTTCACAAATCACTGTTAAATAAAACGACCCTATTATATGAAATGCGCACCAAAACCTTGCGCAAATCGGAATAACAATAGCGTATACCTCCTCAAGTAACACAAAAAACAATCAATGTTTGAATTGAAATACAAATCATGTATATAATATATTGCCAGACTATGATGAAAAATGATAGAAATTAGAAGTAAAGAGTAGGTTTGAGTTTCTTTGTTAACTTAAATTTTAGTTACTACAGTGTTATTATTTATACTGCAGGCTTGCGATTGTGTTCCAGAGTCTACTGTCTGAAATGTATATGATTATTTTATTATTATTACAGTCAGTTGAATATATTATACCACACAGATTTTCTCATACATGATGAGCATTATTGTTCGCATACAATATCACGTTTGTAATGCAATAATAATTCATAATGTTGCTATTTTATATGATTACAAAATAAGAGTAAAAATTTATTGCATTATCATTTTACTTATGTCATGGCAAACACTTTTTAAGTAAAGCTTTTTTTTTTATTTAGCATAGAAATAGGACCCATTTTGATAGTAATGATACTATGTATTTTTTACTGCAGAGTTTGATTTTGTACAGAATTCCTTCTTTTTTTTATATATGCCGATATTTGTTGTATACTGTACAGGTCTGAAAAGGGTTTGACAGGGGTGTCTTTTGCTAAAAATTTTTACGTAAGTGCATAGGGTAAACTTGTGCGTGCTCTCGTGTTATATTATACTTACGAAAAATTTACGTCTGCCAATAATTGTTACAAAATTGGACTCTTCTTAGAATTTACATGTTCAAATACTCATTATGATTTTTTTTTTATGATTACTCGTGAAGTATGAATTTATTTAATTATCACTGATTTGTATATAGTATATCAGCGACAGAAACATACTACAGACCAAGACGAGATCTAAAGTAAATAAATTCAGTAATTTGTATAAATTGACACTAGCTCATTAGTATGGGTAAAATAATAACCACTTGACACTTTGCGTAGTGCCAAATATTTTCACTGATCTGACTATGATTGATTTTGTAACTAAGAAACAATAATATGTACAAAACAAGTACGTACGTCATTATAACTAAAAACTTGTTTTTTGAAATTATGAATCTATCCTGGGAAATTTAGTATATATAATTTATACAAACATAACACAGACGACTTTGTTTCAAAGTTTATATATTCAAAGTAATACAAGATTTTTGATAAAACTCTGCAATTACTATACTGTTGTATTAATATATTATGATTAGATTTTTTACACTACCGTATGATATTGTAATTTGTGTTAAATTAAAGCTTATAATAATGAATAATAAACAAAACATAAAAAAAGGAGAAAAGAAAACACGAAAAAACTCCATACTACAGTATTATGTTATTTGCATGATGAACACTTTTCAGAATAATTTCTATACATGAATTGGATTATTTTTTAAATTATTACTATAGAAACTAACTCAATTATTTTTCTATGCATTTAACATAACTAATTTCTTATACGAATTAAAATTACGTATAATAAAAAAAGCTGCAAACACAACATGCTCAAGTTACATAAAAAACTTAAATTAATTAAACAATTAAAATTATCTTATATTATATGATGAAGAGATAGTTAATTATAATATAACAAAAAAAAAATTAAGACGACGAAGCAGCAGCGGTAATATTTGATGTAAGAGCCAGGTAATTGAAATGTCTTTTGATCGTCGGTGAGTTTTCTTTAATGACTTTGAAGAGATGTCATTATGAAGACTTCCCTTTTGTTTCAATGTTAGAGTCAAGACACAAAAATCACGTAGAAGCCAGCTTGCACTTCTATATAGCAAGAAGAAAAAAATCAACCTTTGTTTCTCAACCTCTCTAATTAAATTTTCATTAACAATAACTCATTAATCGATTTCAATCATCTTCAAGCTTTAAACAATAAAAGGTCATAAGTTCAAAAAATAATAATATATTATACAAATTACGTTGTCCACCAAAAACTGTTCCGAATATATTATGTAAACAGTCGACGTGTGTGTGAATGACATTTGAATTTCAGTTCATTAAATATTATAAATTTTGAACTCTTTTGGATGGATTTTATTTTTGTCACATTTTATATGCTTGATGATGTTTATATATAAAGCCAAATCCAATTAAAACTGAAATTAAAAAAATAATAATAATAAAAACAAAAAACATGAGGACAAAACTTGTAAAGAACGCAATCAGCTACAATGTGAGTTAGACTCTCGAAAAGGTGACTTGAACTTTTAAGAGAAGTTGCCTATTTAACAATTTCTTTAACCCCAATTCCATCAGTTAGTTTTGATAACTTAGTTAAGTCTTTAAAAACAAATAAAGAGTAAATTTGTAACATTTAGTTACATTGATTTACTGTAAAACTATACAAAATGAGAAAATGAATAATCAGTTAGTTAAATTACGATCGTACGAAATTCTTAATATAATTTATCCAATATTATGAAATTGAATAGAATATAAAATAAATACATTTAAAATTTAACATTATAGTTTTCATTTTGATCTTCTTTTTATATATAATATACGAGTATATGTAGGACTTTTAATAAAACTATCACTCTATTTTTATAAAAGTAAATAAATTGAAAAACAAATTTACAATTCTATTTGATGAATAAAATAATATGCTGGTAGTATAAGAATAATTGCTTAGTTTAAATGTATTTTCAATTTAAAAGTTAAATTCAGTCTCAGAGTATATAAAGTAATACAAATGAAACAATTTTGCATTGCAAATGTTTTTACACTTCTATAGCTCCTTATATAGAATTGACAGTGAAACGTACGTGCTAGCTCAAAACTTTACAAATTGAATCAAATATTACTTGTCTAACATAAGATGCAATAAGTCTTATAGACTTTGTGAAACTTCTTGTCTTATACTGTTTTCAAAGTGGTACTTTATTATAAGTGAGTTTTAGTCTTACAGAAATCTGCTGTCAAATTTTATTACGTGGATTGCACAAGTCCAAGACGTGTCCATACTTCTAATTAGATGACTTTAGTATTTAATAATTAATTTCTCTAACAGTTAGAAATAATATAATTAGCAAATATTAAATATAATTTATCAGATATTATTTGTAATTTTAGTTCAATACTTGAAACTTAATTATTATATTGTTGGATTATATAACTAAAATTAGAGTATATTCACTCAATGGAACTACGGGAATTAATTCTACATTGCATTGATTCGAAAAATTAAATGGTTCAATTATATACACACACAAAATGTTAATTTAAACAGTCATGCAATTTAAAAAATTTATTATGAGTAACTCAGTTAATAAGTCATCAATTAAAATATGAAGAAAGAGGTCACCTTATGAATTCTAAAAAAAAAAAAAAAAAAAAAAAAAAAAAAATGCTTCAATTTACAAGAATAATTGTTAAATAAAAAAAGTGAACAAGACAATATAATATTTTAATGTTTTTCATGATAAAATTGTAGATGGAAATTACTTATTACCATGACATTAATTATTTAAATATGTCATTCCACTACATTTCTTTGCATAAAAATATGAATAGTACGATAATAAAATAGAACAATTTTACGACCCATCATCTCGAGGAAAAGGTGGATAATAATGTTCCCTTGACATTTAATAATGCAATAAAATTAACATTAAAACTGCAATTTTTATATATGATTAAAAATTATGTTGAACTTTATATACATACATATTTATATAAAATTTTATAGTAATGTCATTTTTTTATTTGTAATTTCTTCATAAAACAATTTTAAAAAGTATCTAAAAACGATTTTTTTTCCATCAACTCTAATTTATTTCCACTGAGAATTCCTGCTTTTTTTTATAATGTCAACGTACATTACTCAAGAAAATCAAAAGAACAATATACTGTTTTGTGATCCCAATAGACATTAAATTTTATTTTTTTATGTTATACTTTGGCAATGTTTAAAAAAAATATATATACTCTAACAGCTAATGAACCTAAATCCCGGGACACAATAAGACAAAATAATATTATATATAGTAGAGCTCAAAATTTGCGGATTTTTTTTTTCGTATACTTTTATATAATATAAAATTGAATGACAAAGAAAAACAATCATTTTATGTACGGTATGTGTGCTTTTTTATTATTATTATTTATCCAAACTCTTTGTGATACAATTTTTTTTTTTTTTTTTTTTTTTTTTAAATACATAAAAATATATCTGCAGTATATGGTACAGCAAACATAACAACATCGCTTCAGGATATTGTTATCCAAATATAAATAAACAAAGCATTATTGTATCAGCTTCATATACTACATACAACAGTATAACGTAACAATCTAAACAGCAAAAAAATATATATATCATACATCATTATTATAATATGTATTACAGCAATTTACTGCACATTAGCAAAAATAAAATACTTTGATATTTCTCTCTATAAATTAAAATAAAAAAAAAAAAAATCTATTATTATATACTTTTAAGGCATATATTATATAAGTATATTCTTTTAGAGTAAAATCTCAGATTCTAAATTAAATTTTGTGACTAAAAAAGTCTTTGTCTTAAGAATTAATTCTCTTGTGGGTAGGTATATCTTGCTATTAATTAAGGATTTAAGCTGTACTAGTATAAGTAAAGATTAAATATCTCGTAAGTCTCTACTCCCTCCCTCCCTCCCTCCCTCCCTCCCTCCCCCTCTCTCTCTCTCTCTCTCTCTCTCTCTCTCTCTCTCTCTCTCTCTCTCTCTCTCTCTCTATATATATATATATATATATATATATATATATATATATATATATATATATATATTACTCGACGAGTATATCACTTACTACATAGCGGTTAATACTACATAAGAATGATACTCGACAATATAAAACAAAAATGCTTATTTTCTGATCAAACATCTAATCCAAGAATAAGTTACGTAATTTTAATAATTCCTTTTAAACACGATATCTGCACATACAAAAATCATAATGTAAGGCATTATATTATACAACAAAACAAAAGTACAAGAGCTTTTAATGTAACTCCAAGTATTACAGATATTTCATAAATTAATATTCACTGGCTTATAAAAGTTGTTTTAAAAAATACTTTTTAGGATAAAAATATAAGTATCAAATTTGAAGGATTTTTCAAAAAGCTGTATTTTAAAATTATATGGACCTTATTAAGAAAAAAACATTGAAATTAACGTTTTTAATCTGCTATAAAAAAAAAACATATAATGTTTTTCGTCTATGAAACCTATGGTAAAAAAAGAGAGAAAAAAAGGGGGGGAAGGAAATTAATAACTCTAGTGCTAAAAAGTTTTGCAGAGAGACAGAAAGAGAGAGAGGTTAATAACAAGCAGACAGACACAATACTGTGTGTCTCTGTGGTAAATATCAAGATTTGCCGCCATTGCAGTAGACATTGTAGTACAGTACAGTACACAGAGAAAGAAATGATACCACAACCTAATAATGAAAGCTTTTACTTGTTTCTTCAAGTCATCAGAAAACAACGACAAAAAAAATCATTAATATTCTACTTCTTATAACAAAACAAAAAACAAAATCATTTTCATGTTTCTATTTTTCTAAAATTGAATTAAGAAAGGGAAACAAATTTCCTGTTTTGTGAATTTTGATGGAAGTAAAAAAAAAGGGGGGGGGGAAGTATAAGAAACAAAATGATAAAATTAAGTTTTGTCTTATAAAATAAACACATTTTCCAAAAGTGTTCTCCTTTTTTATTTATGAAAAAGATAATGAAAGCATTTGTTAATAATATAAAAACAACTATGCGTACTCGGAAATGTATTTAAATTAGAATTGTAAAGACAAATTTAAGCAATTCGTAAATAAAATAGTAACATATTTTAAAATGTTTCATTAATGAAAAAAAGAAAGAACTAATTAAATAAATCTACATACAAACAGTTATATAACTTTTAAAATTGCGGAATGATAAATTATAACTGATTTAAAGTTATAGATCACGAATAAAATTATATTTAGAAAATAATTTATTAATTATTTATTCAGCTATGAAGAAGAAGAAAACAACAACAATGGTAACGTTTTTTTTTACATGAATTGAGAGAGCGCCTGCAACTTTTATAGTTACGCTTTTTGTGCAACAATCTACTATTATATAATTCCCAAAGAGAATAATTATGTTTGTAAAGTAATATAATTAAGAAATCTGCCAGTATACTGTCGTATAATAAGTCAAACTACAATACTTTCATGTGCACTCACAATTTAAAATACAATGCAATTAAAAATATAAATGAAGTTTTACAAGTATCATTTTATTGCTCAGGAAATTCAAGTATAAAAAAATGATAATAATAAATAAATGTAGCACACAAGAAGTAAACAAAATGGATGAGAAGTGTTGTTGTTGTTTTTAGGTCTGAAAATACATTACAAAAATATATTGGCAAATTTGTTTATTTGTTTTTGTTTTTAATATAAAAAGGTTAACAAAATTCAACAACTTTAATGCATAGACAATAATAAAGTAATAGACGCATTCATTTAAAATTTATATGTATTATTTTATTATCCAAAATTAATTCTAATTCACTCTCAAAAGCAAATGATTTTATAACATGTAATAAAATTTTATTTCAAATTATTTTAGCACATTATTATTCGCTACTCTATAATTTAATAAAAAGATTCTATGTAATAATTTTTCGGTATATATGTATACTGTATTATAGGAAAAGTGATTTCCCTTTCCAAAGAAGAGTCTTTTTTTTTATGAACTTTTTTTTTTTTTTTACTTTTTTGTTACCGAATTGTTTATAACTTTTTGTATACCAAAAAAAAGTTTTTTTTTTTTTTTTCATTGCATGTGACGAAATAAAAATTGTTTTTCATATGAATATTAAAATTCTTTTGTAAATGTATAGTATATTACTATATAATATGAAAAAATATATATATTTATAAAAATTTATATTAAAAGTTTAACTACTCTGTTATAGTTGAGCATGTCTGTATGATATAGCCTCAGACTATATTTTTTATGATTTTTTTCCCGCGGTAGTTAAAAAAATATTATAAGTCATATTATGAGAGTTATTTATATTATAAATATAAACATATATACCTTTTTTTTTTTCTACGTACAATAAAGTCATGTTGTACCAGTATTTTAAGTTGTATATTTTGTAGTGGAAATTTATGTCATTTTAATGGAATTTTTGCTTTAAATTTGTCACTATATGGGATTTGTTTTTGAAGTGTGTCAAATAGTTTTATTGCTCATAAAAAAATTATTATTATTTTCATTTTTTTTTATTTTTTCGTCATAACAACATTGAATGTGACTCGTTGACATAAATAAAATTACTCTCTATATCAATCTTCGTTATAAAATTAAAACTTTTATTTTAATATTTTTGTCTGCAGAATAACTATCATTTTAAACTGTAAAAAAAAAAAAAAAAAAAAAAAAAAATCTTATATATAAGAATAAAAAGCTTTTTCCAAATTTGATAAAATGAATTTTACCATCATAACATTGCAAAGGTTTTTAAGTACAGAGTTTTTACTCTATTTTAGAGAAAATATCAATTTCAATAAAAAATATTATTATGTGTGTATAATTGAATGACAGTTGAAAAGTTTCGTGAGCATAATATTACCTTCTTCATAATTTGCTAACTCAATGCAAATTACAATTACAATAAACTATACGTTTCAGGTACAACAAATTCTCTCTCTCTCCCTCTCTCTCTCTCTCTTCTTATAAAAGGAACTTTATATTACTGATAAAAAATTTAACTTATGCAACCCGCACAACATTTCTTATGTGATTTTCTTTTTTTATAACTTTCGACAATTATTAACAATTTTGTATGTCCTGATATTTATTTTATATTCAAGCAATCAAAATGGCATGTTGTTAAACCTGGCGTATGTATATTACGGATAACTCGATCCAATATGTTCGCAATGTATGAATTTGTCAATAAAAAAACCCTTGAAATTTAAATAAGCTTCTCTTTTCCGAACTAGGTTGTACGTTTGCGTGAGTACCTCTGCTATACTTCATATTATGAACAAATGTGTACTATCACGGTATCAAAGAAGATTTCGTAATCTTCTTTAATATACCTTGGTACTTCAAACATTTACTTCCATATTATATAATTTTTGTTGTGAAGTATTACAAGAAAAAAAATTTGATAAAATTTAGCATGAAATTGAAAGAAGGAGAAATAAAAAGTTAAAAATACTTGATAAAGTAATGTTTACAGTATGTGAATATTTCAGCTCAGAATCTATGGTATGTTTTAGGTACATGCGACCCTCATTAAAATTTTATTTTAAAAATATATATGAGAGAATATTTATTTCCATTAAAAAAAATGTACGTACAGTATTATCCATTAGTATGTGATAACAAGGTTGGTACGTAAAACAAGTAAGCGTCGAGAGAAAAAGTATACAGATATAAGCACCGTGAGGTAAAAGCAGTTTTAAACAACATTTTCTAATAAATTCGTAAATTATTTGAGTTTATCAAAATATTACATTATGTTACCTGTTAGCTATTAAAATTGTTTGGTTATAATAAGAGGGAAAAGAGGAAGAGACACAAGGTCCATTTAATAAAGAGGTTGAGCGCAGCACAAAACTCGCGCAGTTGATTTTATTTTGTGATGGATGTACTTGATTCTAAGCCAATACGATGCCGTTCACCAGCGTTCCTCAGTTACGTCACTGATAAGGTGAATAAAAATACACCCGGTGATATGACGTCTTTGGTGAATTCTTTTAAGCTGCGCGACCTTGGCCAAAACTTTTCCCGGAGCATCTAACCACTTATATATGGACCTTGGGAGAGACAGAGGATTGCTTTGGTGCGCTCGGAATTCAAAAAAAAAAAAAAAAAGAAAGAAAAAGAAAAGAAAGATTAAAGACAAATATACAAATTTCAATATAATAATCATTACTGTATTATTAAAGAAAAAAAATAGTGAATATGATAATTTTGAAAATAAAATGATAATGTTGTGTAAACTGAAATTCAAGTTTATGTCAGTCAACATGAGCACTTATGGGTGTTCGTTTTAAAGTTGGAAAACAAAAACGCTCACATAGCATGATGTAAATTTAGCTTAAAAACCACGTTTTTAAAGAGTTCTAAAAAGCTGAGTTTGGTATATAATATGAGAAAAGAAAACGACACGTTTGCATTAGATGGATTAAAATCTTTTAGTACAGAGAGAGAGAGAGAGAGAGAGAGAGAGAGAGAGAGAGAGAGAGAGAGAGAGAGAACTGAAGAGTAAAAAAGTGGCAAGCAGCAAGCTTTACCCCAGAGTAGATTTTTTTCCCTTCTCTTTCTACGTTTTTTAGTTAGTTTGTGTATGTGGTACCTGGTATAAACAGTATAACAAACACAAAGAGTTAAAGCTTTTTTGTATACATATAATATAAGCATGGGAGTTGATTAGGTTTTGTTGACTTATTCCCCCTCCCCTTTTATTTCTATGTACAATTTAATGATGGTGGCACATATTATGTACGTACATACACACAGCACAGGTATAAATAATACTATTTAGTATTGTACAAATGTAACATACATAATTTTATAGTACATAATATAAATACATAGTAAAATAAAGAGGACGCGGGTAAATTCAATTTGTCAAACAAAAAACTGCATTACATTATAACATTGAAATTATTTTGTGTTTAATATTTTTTGACTATACATATACACATACAAAGGAATCATAAAATAATGTTAAACATACTCATTTATTTTACCAAATATTAATAATATTCTATACTACGTATATTATACATTTTGATTAATATGGAAAATAAACAACAATAACATAGAGAGGAAAAAAATTTAATCATAAATGAATGGTTGTTATAAATATATATATATATATATATATATATATATATATATTAGTAAAATGTTGATAATAATAAACGCTTTCCATTATATTTCCCTATCAAGAGAGAGAGAAAGAGAAAGTTATTTTATATTTAATTTTTTTAAATCAATCACAAAATGACAGTTGGTATATTTTATGGTATAACAATAAAAACATGATCCAATTGATTTCGTTGATGAACAATATATTTATAATAATAAGTTTTGTTGTGTAATAAATGGCTTTACTGTGTTGGTTATTGAATATATAAAAAACAAAAATAACGATAAAATCTTTTTACCAAATAACAGATGCTAAAAAGTGCCAACTTGGCATCGAAACAAAATCTCAGAAAGAGAATTTTATATACATATACATATACATATACATATACATATACATATACATATACATATATATATATATATATATATATATATATATATATATATATATATATATATATATATATATATATATATATATATATATATATATATATACCATAATGATCTGTTTCCTTTAACAAAATAAGTAAAACAAAACAAAAAAACGAGTCAGATTGTTTCTAAGATTATAGGACTAGTGTGGATTGAATCAAATAATCTTCCCACTTTTTTTTCATAATAATAAAAAAGTTACAAAGACATATAAATTCGTTTTTAAAAGTCATTTATGTACTTTTCAATCAAATAATTTTTCAAATATTGTTTACACAATCATTTTTACTTTGATTATTTGCATTCAGGAACAGGATATAACGTTTCCTAAATTTTACAATAATATACCGTAATATGAATTTAGTATCAAAAAAAATGTATTACAAACGAGTACAAATTAATAAATAAATTATTAATTAAAAAAAATTTAAAAAAAAAAAAAACTTCCAACATGATATGTAAAGTGTATGCATGCAGCATGAGTACCCATGTACAGTGACACTTCATGGCAACCTAAGTATAGCAAACCTATACCATGCAACCTTGCACTATATAATATACTGACAGTATTCAATTTATCTGCTTATAAGTTTAATATTGCAATAGGAGCATCTTGATTATTAGAAATATTGCTTCGATGTGAAAGGTCTTATCTGCAAGCTACTCATCTGTAAGACCCAAGTGTACTTAACGTTGTCATGGAGTTCTCTTACCAATCATGATGGATCCAATTTCCAATTACACAAACTAAATTTTGAACTAATAATAGATCAATGAAAGCCTTGGAGAGCACTCGAGTCTGGTTTACATTATCGATGATAAAGGATGAAGTGCGAGCTCAAGTATATCTCTCAAGAAGTTAACCTAGGAAGTCAACAGCAAAGCAAAGGGAGCTTTTGTCAACGTATTTCCGAGCGCACACAAAATAAACCTCTCTTAACAAAAAATCCACCTATAAAGAATCCTTCTCACTTCCGGGTAATTCAAAACATAGATTTCAGTTTTTTAAGCTACGTTATACATATACACACTAACCGTCGTCTTATCAACATTCAAGATCACTTTCTCGCAAAATGTAATTTTAAATTGAGGCGTCCCTTGATGTGCTTGATTTTGACCTAATGAAAAAAGTACATTTCCTCAAGTTCAAGATAATGGGAGGAAATTAACTTTAAATGAGGTATGACAAAAAAAAAAAAAAAAAAAAAAGGATTTTCTTTAACTAAAGTGTACAAAACTCTTATTCTTCTCTCTCTCTCTCTCTCTCTCTCTCTCTCTCTCTCTCTCTCTCTCTCTCTCTCTCTCTCTCTCTCTCTCTCTTTCTCTTTCTCTTTCTCTGTATAACATCATGTGATTTGTATGTTACAAAATACTAAATTTGTTATTTTTACCGGCGATCCAATTTTCGTGTGACATGAATTTTTATAGATTTGCAAACGGTCAACTGGATAATTTTAGCTATATTTTCTGTAAAAGAGTTTTTGCAATTATATTGTGCAGAAAAAAAAAAAAAAAAAAGTGCTATTATAGAAAGTAAGAACTTTCTTGACCCAGGGGATGAATTTATATCTATAACCTTCTGTGAATTACTAATTTCAGTGCTTTAAATATAATTATCCTTTACCGTGCAGTTTGCAGAAATGGTGAGCTTCAGTCTTTCATTGCTGTGCCTGTGCTTATATCTATACATCTATAAACTATCTATATATAGTATTATAGTTATAGTTATATACATCGCATAGCTAGCATTAAAAACAATCCCACATCATCTCTATACACAGTCAATAAAAGACATAATAATTATGCTAGCTCATTTTCAGCACAAGTTATCCATTACAGCATCTATGCTATACTTCATTATGACTATGTTATAATAATAATAATAATTAACAGCTTTTATTAGGCGAAATCAGGCATACAACCTCTCGATTTAACCCAACTGTTTAACAGTCATTTACAATGTTTGTTAGTAGCATTAAAATATAACGTAAAAAATATTTTAAATCATTTTTTTATAATTTTTAATTGTGTTTAGATAATTTATTTACTAGAATTTTAATTTAAGTTACATTTCTTTTCACTTTAATTATTTATAATTCAGAATATATTTACACTTAAAACCACACTTGAATATTATGTTGTTCTAATTTAGTATCACTTAGGACACCAATGCAGCATAAATTACGTAACCTATTCTTTCCGTGTAAGGTATTTCTATAGATAGGTAATCCAAAGAGAATATCGTTATTCAATTTTCTGTTGCCTTTTAATTTATTTTATCCTGGAAGTTATATTTTGTTGCCCATTTGATCAATGTAATTTTGACCCGCAATACACGTCTCCAGCTGACCAGTACTTTTCAGCGGGAATCCTCTCTGGATTACATAAGTTATCTACTTACATTATTTCCGTGTAGTATAACTGACGTATCGGATTTCAGTGATACAGTATATCAAGCTTCGACTCTTTGTTATGTTGTATTTATCACTACAGTATGTAATAAAATACGACACTGCTAAAACATAGCTGTTATGATATAGTCATAAACAAACGCCAACTATATACTTACAATTAATGACTTCGTAAAAAAAAAAAGTTAATAATTCATTACGCATACATGAAAAAAAAATCAACATGATAATAATCCATAATAGCACGTTTATTATTATTATTTTTTAATTATAGTATATAATATAATTTTAATTATTCCATTAAGTAAATGGAATAATTTAATTGTAATATCAAATTACACTATACCCCTATATAATATATAGAATTCATTTTAATAGAAAATTAAGTTTACTTATACTGTTATAAACATACAAACGAACAAAATTTCAATTTGCTAATGCAAATATACTTCATTAAAGTTAACATAAATGCAATGAATTTCTTTCAGTTCTTTTTTATTATTATAATCATTACAACATACTATAAAAAAAATGTATACGTGTTGTTATTTTTTTTTTTTTTTTCCTCAAGAGAAAACAAAGCTTAAAGTATATGTATTTTTCCATTGTCATTTTTTTTTCTACTTAGTATTATCATCATCAGCACTATGACATCACGAAAAACATCGATCTTCTTCTATATGACGTCATAAAATCAACGTACTATACAAGAGTCTGATGCTGATATTATATTTTATGCGTAAAGTTGTTCTATATTCAGAACATCTATATAGGTTTTTGCATAACCTGGCTCAACGTTATATTATTATCATCATAACGTACATTTATCATTTTTGCTCTACATGGAAATGACATGGAAATTATATTTGGAAATTCATGACATATTATCTATATATATATATATACTGTATATATTTAACACATAATTATTTTAACATTATAACACTTTACAAATAATATTAATGTATCCGTATAATATGCAGTAATTATTAAAATCAATTATAAAGCAATAATATAATGTACACACACACACACACACACACATATTACTATAGCTTCAAAATTTACATGCATACTAGAAGAAAAGTATAGTGTTTAAGGGTAGGGGTTTTATCAATTAATAAAAAAGTTATCATCCATTTATTGAACCTGACTTTTGCAGAGTGATACTTTAAAGGAAGTATATATGATACGTGTCATCGTGAAAATTTTTGAATTACGAGTGTTTGATCTGTTTGTGGCTAATGTTAACTTCAACAAAATTTTCACCCATATATTTCAACAGTAACCCTGAAATTTTTATCATGGGAAGCAAATACATTGAAGTCTGAAATAAAAGTAAATTTGATGAAAATTAAATTCAATCAAAATCTGGAGATGTCAGACCTCTCCTCTACATGACCTTTTATTTCCTTCAATTGAATTTCTCAGCGTCGATCACGTTTTTAGTAACGAGAAAAAAAGCTGGTGTACAAAAAGAAATATTTTTTTATGATGCAGTAAACGGATGAAAAAATATATTATACGTATTAATTATGCTAACTCATTTTTAGCAATATTTATTCTCTATACAACATAATTTATGCTAGTATTGCATACAGAGTATAAATTTAATACTACGTTGTACAGAATAATTGTTTACATACTATTCCAATATAGTAACAATTTATGACATGAGAGCAGCATAAGCAGTCAATGTATGCATAACCTAAACTTTAGATACGTTAAGAAAGTGGGGGGGGGGGGGGGGTGCAATGCAAAATTTTGGATTACATGATATTTGTAATCTCATGAAGCACGATGGTATAGCTAACTTGTAAGTTGAACTATTTTATTCCTTCATATTTAATTGGTGACAATCCCTGAAATTTTCAACACTATAAAGTAGCTGACACTCTAAATTTTAAAATAACTTTCATTTTGATGGCAGTGAAACTATTAAAATCTGGCTGAATCTCTACCTTGTTTTTTAAAAGAAAAGGACACTGAAATCACATTCTCAAGCAAACAATTTTTTTTATAAATATTGATTGATTGATTGATTGATTGATTGATTGATTGATTGATTGATTGATTGATTGATGGATGGATGGATGGATTGATTGATTGATTGATTGATTGATTGATTGATTGATTGATTGATTGATTGATTGATTGATTGATTGATTGATTGATTGATTGATTGATTGATTGATTGATTGATTGATTGATTGATTGATTGATTGATTGATTATTTTAAGTCTTCGATGTTGAAATGTTTATTTCATTAAACACATAAAAAATTTGAAATAAATTCCTATTAACAAATAATGAAAAGTCATCAGTACAAGTACTATAAAAACATACGATCAATAAAAACTTAATTAAATTATATAATTAATTAATTAAACCAGTAGATGTGAAATCATTAATTATAAATGTGTGTGTATATTTATGTAAAATAATGATATAATATATTTATGAAATTAATATTATAATATGTATACGACATTGCAAACAAAAAAAAAAGTAATAATACAAGTCAGACAGTTGTAATTACAGGAAAATTAAGTCTTATATAGCAAGGGTTTTGCAAAAGACAACAAAAAACTTAAGAGCAAGACACAGAAAGAGAGAGAGAGAGAGAGAGAGAGAGAGAGAGAGAGAGAGAGAGAGAGAGAGAGAGAGAGAGAGAGAGAGAGAGAGAGAGAGAGAGAGAGAGAGAGAGAGAGAGAGAGAGAGAGAGTTGTTGAAAGCAATTATTAAAACGCTTTCTTCTTCTCTGAAATACAGCCACCCAAACCACCCACTTTTGACAGAACCTTTTCTATTCCTCCTCTCATTCTACTATATACTCATAATACCTAATTATATTAAAACTTTGCAAATAGTGATAAGCACATTGTTGGTTAAAGATAATGAGTAAACAAGAAAGGAAAAAAATCTGTAAAGAAAAATGAAAGAAAAAAAAAAGATTAAAAAAGATTATGCAGCATCATCAAAATAAGATCTTTTTAAATAAACAATAGAATGGGTTCACTAATTAGCTTATATTATGTATTATAAAAAGGTATAAATTATACGATTATAAACAATTCCTATAATGAAATAATATATATATATATATATATATATATATATATATATATATATATATATATATATATATATATATATATATATATATATATATATATATATATATATATATATTAATGAGATTAGTAATAGAAAGTTTGTTTTATAGAAATTTTATTATTTATTTCTCTTTGATGAACAATGAAATTTTAATGGAGTTGTTTTAAATTCTTTTCATGTTGTTAATTAAATTATTAATCATAATAAATTAATCAAATTTTCACTTTCTTTATTTAAAATGGCATTTGAACACTAACTTAACGTAAACTTTTATACCCATATTATTCAATAAAGTAAAAAGTAAAATAAAAAATAAAATAAAAAAATCTAGCAGTAGTGTAATGTAATACTCCTCGAATATATTGCTCTCGCAAGTGAAATAAAATTTGTCAAACTTTCAATTAACTCTATTTAATAGCTTATTCAGAAATGTTACAAAAAAAAAGTTGTGTGGTGTCTACGTATATAAAGTCTTAAAAGAATAGACCTGAAGAAAAAAATAAGCATTTATATCAGAAAACACTTAATGGGACTTACATAAATAACTTTAGTTTGTTTCAAAACCAAACTATGTAGCTCCATAGCAGTGATCAGAAAATTTCAATTTATGCAACCCGCACAACATTTTTCTCTCGTGGGGCTACATTAACATTCTGGTAAAATTTATCATCAGTTTTGAAGATCCCATTTCGTTTTTATTCATTAAAAAGCACATGTTGTTTTATGTGGTCTATGGCTTTAAAATGTTAAAAATTAGCACTTAAATAATTTATGTACTTGTACAATGCGATGTTTTGTACTAGTTATATGGAACGTAATAAAACCTTTAAAATATTATCAATTATAATATGTTTAATTTTATTTTAGTAAAACATTAAATATATTGAACAGTTTACAGTAATCGAATTCAAAAGTCATTGACATTAACTTCATTTTTTTTCCCTACTCTTACCATTTTAAAAATTCTATTAATGGACTTTAATAAGAATTTTAATATTTAAATGCAGCGATGAACATAATATTTTATTACAATTTTATCAGAATAAAGAGCACATAATATTGTTTGTGAAATACTGGTTGTTAAACACTTGGTATTTACATAATGTAAGTAGATAACAATTGTATGAATAACACATAAACTTTAACTTTTAATAACACTTGATATTATTATACTCGTATTAACAATAATAATAAATTTGCTTTTAAAAGATTTTAATTTTATTTGTACTTTATGTATTATAGTGAACTATATATTTTTTACTTCAGTTAATATTGTCCACAAAATTTAAAATATTAGATAATAAAAAATAATACATAATTTTTATTTTTATTTATTATAAGGTATTCACCTTATTTATTTTAATATACAGATTAAGATGTTAATGACACTTTAACTTTTAAGTACATAAATGAATTCAAAGGCTTATAAGCATTGCCTTGAAAATTATCGGCAATTTCAGAGGTACTTACGTAACATTTATAATTTTCTTTTTCAAAACTAAATTAATAAAACTTCATAGAGGGAAGAAATGGCTCTATCTCTCTAGGTCTCAAAAAAATCATACTTCATAAAAATTTTAATTGCACAATTTATACAAAAATAATACGATACGTTAATAAATTGAGGCGATTTTATATTTTTGCATTACCATAAGTTCAATGTGTTTGACAGTATATTATTATTATTAATTATCAGAATCTAACCATGACCGAGGCTTTATTAGCTGGTTATTGAAAATATATTGTTAGAAATTTTATTTATTTTTATATTATAATACATTTTAATAACACTAAAATATCATAAGAAAATCACAAAAACATCGTTTTTCATTGTGTATATAACTGTATTATATAAATCACAAATACAACTAGCTTATATCATAAATAGTAGAATGAAATTAATACAAAGTCAAAAATATCAACGTTTCTGAAAAGTATAATTTATTAATAATTTATTTACTTACTTCATTCTTTTGTAACATCGATTGTTACCGTGAACTGCCTGGGTCAATAAAATGTCTTATTCCCATGACGATAGGTTTTGTCAAGGGATAATTTTTTACAACATTATAGTTAAATGAATAGCGATAAAAATAAATATAATAATGTGAATTACGCTGATTGTAAGCCTAAAAAAATAATTAAGTGTATTGAAAGTTAGTGACATGTAATTTCTGTCCAGTACAACTTTGCATTTGGTTTGCAATGTTTCAAATTGACTGTAATTTCATTTTGTGATTACAGGCGTCATGTAAATGATAATTAACTTAACGTGGAGTAAAGTGAAATAAAACTTTGATGTACCCGCAGCTTCTCTATCTATCTATACACATATATAATTGTGTGTGTATGTATGTGTGTACATGCTTTAGTCTTTAGTCATATTAGCAATCAATATAAATTATTGAGTGTTGTTTACTCTATGTACAAAGTGAAAATTGACAACATTCACTCACTACATCTCGTATCTTCAAATAAACAAACATATCCATATGCTAATTAATTACTTTTTGCGTTTATTGCTCGTTAATAAATATCACACAATACTGCATAAAAAAATATAAATATTAAAAATAAATCATAAATATTTAACGTTTTCACTAAATGCTTATTAAAACAAACATCAATGTTTATTTTAATATATGGGAGAGAAGCTATGTATAATATATAAAAGTTTGCAAAAGATATTGTCTCGGAAAATGATATTAATCATTACTTTTCCAATCAATAAAATATAGACAATATAATAATGTACGTACGACACGATAATATACGTAACTAAGGTATCAAAAATTAATTTTAAAAACAACAATGAATATCATTAAAATTACATTTAGATTTTATCTGCATAATAATGCTACCATGGATTTTTTTTTTTTTTCCCTTATATATTATTTCTTTTATTCAACCATTATTGTTATTTTTATGTTTCAATACATTACTTTATAGCTATACAATAATAATATTAATAATAGTTAGGGTGAGTAAAGGATACTATATTATGGTGTTTATACTAACAATTAAGATAAATAAACTTTGTTGCATGGCTAAAATTACACAATATACAACACTACCATAATAATACCTCTAATATGCATAAGGTATATATAATACATATATATATACATACATACGCAATACATATTGCATTATATTATACAATAGTATATATTCAGATGAACCCGCATTTATATACTATAGCATTTCCTTACACTGAAAGAAAAAAAATCATATAGATGTAAAAATAAACTATATATATAAATTTAGGTACATCATTTTAGAAAGTACATTTGAGTTAATTTGTTGATTCATTTTACTTGAGCGAGTGTTATAAAAAATAGCAAAATAATGGTATAAACAATCAAATAAAGTACCCTTTCTAACTTCTTTTAGCATTGAAAAATATAGTTTTAATACAATAATAAAATAGTGGTGTGATTAAAACACAAAAAGGAGTATTACACTAAAAAAATGGATATAAAAAAGGTAAAATAAAACTAACTTTCATATCACTTTTTTTTCTCAGTGTATCAACCTTATTATGTTGATTATCAAATATCATACAGAATATAACTAACGTTATATGATATTCAAATGTACTATATTAATGACTAGATGTATTGAACAAGAGGAAAATTGAAATATTCATTTGTTTGTGATAATGCACTATAATAAATTGTCATAGTATAATATGGTACTATAATAATTTTTAAATATAGAAAGTTTTGGAGAAACTAGAATTATTATAATTAATAAGTAATCATTCAAAGAGGTCACCAAATTTTGTGGCTTTTACTAGAAATATTTTATTTATGCAACCCGCACAACATTTTTTATTCATTTCGCCAAAGCACGACGTCTTGAAGGGAAACTACTTCATATTTTGCCAGTTGTTTTTGTTGCTGTTATTGTTGCTGTTTTTCATACTTGATTCTAGCAAAAATTAGAGTTAATTTTGGAGGTTTTCTTTAATACATAAAAAAACAAAATGACATATTGTTAAGCCTGGAGGACGTATTATTTCTATTTATTGATGCATTAGAGGCATTGGAAAAAATTGTGTAATGAAATTAGTCATGAAAAAGAATTTTATTTCTAATTGTAAGTTCAGTTTGATGGTTTTTGTATATCTCATAACCAGCCCTAGCAGTCATGGATATGATTTTCAGACCAAAATAACCCAAGTATGAGCAAAACAAGTGAAAATGAGGTCAAACCTATCGAAATATCCATTAAGTACCCCCCAATAATACATTGAAGGAAAAATCTTATCAATAAAAATACTCATAAAATATAAAAATAATTGGTTTAAGTACATAAGCTCTTAGTTTTATGGTCAAGCAATCTAGAGGGGCAGGAAACGCAAATCCTATTTACCCTCAATCGAATAAAATTAACGCTCGAACATCTATATAAGAATAGGAAGAAGAAGAAAAAAAATCGAACTAAAGAAATCAGGCGCAGAAAGAAAATGTTACAACTGGGACCAAAAACTCCGCATTGGAGGTCAAAAAAAATTAAAATATGAAAACAATAATTCTTTTTTTAATGTTTAAATACTCGATATTAAAGAATCTTAAAATATATTTTTTAGGGATATAAAGTTACCATTTTATTTTATATGTAAAAGTTTTTAAAACAATTTATAACTTTTTTACTAAAGTATAATAGTAATATAAATTAATGTTAGGTTTCATAAAATGAATACTAAAAAAAGTGAACGAAAAATATAAATTTCCTACATTTTCGTGTGTCTATTTTATAATAAATTCTCATTTATCTGTATATATTTTTTCCTATATATAAATGACGGATATAAATCACTTTGATGTCACCAAACTTTATCATTTTGATTCATTCTAAATTTCTTTTTTTATCAATTAAATCTAACAAAGGTTTTTTTTTTTTTTTTTTTTTTACTATTTTTTTCTAAATCTTTATGTTTTTAACAATGAATTTTTTATATCATATATTTTGGACATTTTTAAATTTGAAAGATTAAAAAAGTAGCTCATAAATTAGGATAATATGTATATGATTCTGCATGTTGAAGCGCACTAAATATGTGACATTTAGCAGATAAACAATTGCGTTACTTTTTGATAACAACTTCATTAAAATATTCTATATAACTGTCAAGAGTAATTTAATAACAAAATAAGATTATTATGCTGATATAATTATTTTTTACGCATGTCATAAGTTAAACACTTTTTTTTTTCTAATATTTCTTTAAATTTATCAATTTTTTATCTTTAGTATTTATTATATTTTACATTGATTTTTTTTCTGCTTAAAATGAAATCGATTACAATAAGAATATTAATAAAACAAAATCTTATTACCTTTTGTCGTTGCTTAAAAAATTCAATATGAAATGAAATATATTTACATTTTTCAGTTAATTATTTCTTTTTACGTATGAACAAAATAAAACAAAACACTTATTATTGATATACTTATCAACTATCAATATTTAAAATAGAGCAGAAATGCAAAAATGAGAATTTATAGCTTTGAATTTTACTTGCGTAAAATAACTGTCAGATAGCTGATACAATAAAATTAATATAATAACAAAATACGTAAGAAATACTGGACAGCATACCTTCCAACTCTAAAGTATATGCAACCTGCGACATATTATACTGAACAAATAAATAAAATATATTATAATAAATAATAAATAAAAATAATGACAATATAATAATTGTTTAACATATTTAAATACGTATCTGTTAGAATGCTAACAGTCTTAAGTATGGTTTGTCTACATTAAGTTGTATAAAATCAAGCTGTAAGGATGTAATATACAATAATTACTGCAGTTATGGTCATGATCAATTATGAACTTCACTATATTTATATACGTACACAATCACAGTGTTCATGTACACGCACCTTGATGTTAGAACGGCTGCATAGGCATGCAGGTGTACAACACAAACAATACAATCACAAAGGGGTCAAATTTGTAAACAAACAAAAGCAGGTGCCATGCGGTACACACTCGTATTTAAAGATAATTTTACATGAAAATTAATTTCTTTTATATCAATACTTGATAACAATACAAAATTAAATAATGGTAATAAATTAAAGTCATACAGTAACAATTAAAAGTACATACGTTACGGCTTGAAATTTACTAAAACACTGTACAATTTCAGTGGAGAGTAATTATTATTGAATCGTTTTTGTTGACATTTCAGTCACATATTTTACAAAAAATAAAGTGTTCACTTTATAAAAGTAAGTTCGCTACGCATGACACGTAAAGGCTTCAAAATAAAAATAACGTAAAATGTTATATCTCGTCTGCTTATTAAGGGTTGTAGTTAGAAGACTCGTATCTCTGAAATTCAAAATTTGGGCCTTTACTTTTTTCATGTTATTTGAGACGGTAACACCTATCTATGATAAAAATTTCAGGACCCATGACCATCAGATAAGAGAGTAAAATGTTGTACTTAAGTTATAAACATGATAGGAGGCTTTATGGGAAAAAAAGTTCTTAGTTTATATTATAATTTTGCATAATATATTAATTGTATTGTTACTCTATAAATATTTGGAGTTGCACTATCACTGTCACTATGAAAAAAAAAAAAAAAAAAAAAAGCCTTTTTAAGTTAATTTATGTTTGGTATACAATACTATCGAACTCGCTGCTAGCTCATTGCAGTGTATGATCATGTTTGTACTACATGGGTATACTTTTCAAAATGGAAAGTCTCAACTTTAAACTTCCAAGAACTTGAGTTTTCTGGGGCTGGATTTGTTATAAAAAGAAGGGAGACTTCTTGTATACCTATATAATATATAATATATATTATATATATATATTAGATATATAAAGCTATAAAAAGCTCGTTTCATATATTTTTGATTGATGACAAATCGTTAAAATATTATACTTTAAGGTTCCCGCAAGAAAAGTATAAAACCGCGATGCTTGAAATGCAAACAGTAAGAGTGAAACGACATTTTCTACAATAATTATATAGTTTTTTGTAGTAGTAATGTAGAAATTTTATATATCAAATTTAAAAATTAAAAAAATAAAATAAATAAAAAAAAAAGTCAAGCAAACAGAAATATTTAGAATGTTGAAAAATCACGTTTACTTTAATTTACTTCAGCATATTTTCACATTCATGACATATTTTAACTTAAAACAACATTATTATTACACGTTATTATTTCAATGTTTATAATTGTCAAATATGGCGGCTTATGTAATTAACATTAAGTGCGCAATTTCACGTACTTGTGGTAGTAAAACAGTTATATAGCAAGGATTATTTGCATATTTATGCACAGAAAGATGGTTCTATATACACTCGACATTTTAGTTGATGTGTGCAATGAAGTAAAAGCCTTTGCTTTTCATATAACAACAAGAGCAGTAGCAGCAGTAAGGATAATGTTTTCAAAGACTTTATGAATACTAACTTTACGACTATATAGAAGATTAAGCTTGTCATTTTCAAACTTTAAGCTTTTTAGATCGTGTTTAGTTTATATATATACTCATCTAGATAAATATATTGGAATAAGCTTCAAACTTTTTTTCTTAATTTTAAACAAAAAAGTTATTGTTTTCATAAAATTAATCTGCAGAAAAAAATTGTTATACAGTAAAGTTTTGACATGCCTAAAATGCAATTGAAATCTACACAAATGCACAGCAACGAATACAAATAAACTTTATTTATTATTATTTTATTGTGTTTCAATTTTAAAATGTTTCTGATATAACCAAATAATGAGACTTCAAACTCTGATTTTGGACGCATCGTATCTCAAAATGACATTATAAAATAATAATGTCAAAGCGTTTTATACAGTACTAATAAAAAAACATTCTGTGATTAAAATAATTAACTATAATTTGATAATTAATATTTTATGTATGCTTAATTCTCATTTTATTGTAAAACTTTGACTGAATAATTATGCTCAAAATATGTCAGAGGACCATGTAAGTGGGTGGGTGTATACTATACCTCACAATAAATACTATTAATTATTATTATATAATGTGCAAATGGGTTATTGCAGCAGCTACAGTATCTATCATTACCTCAAAAACTTTTAAACTTTCTGCGTTTTATGAATAAATAAACAATAACGTCATAAAATTACTTTTTAAATAATTATACCTTAATAGTGAAAAATAATTCATTTTAATTAACTGCTTTAAAATTAATCCTTACGTAACAAAAAATAGAGAAATTAAAACAGAAATATGTAACTACTTTATAATAAGAAGCAAATAAAAAATTTGTTTAAAATAACAAGATATATTTTTCTACTATAAAGTATTTTATACGGATCAGTTAAAATAGCAGCTATAAGAAAGGTTTAAGAAAGAGAAGAAAAAAAGATAGGTTGGAACATAATGGGTATATTTTGCATGGGGATTCTTTGACTTATTATATTTTGTAATGTAAACAGAAGAGTGTGGCGAGTAAAATGCAAGTAAGTTTTTGGTTATATTACATTGATTACGACCAGGGGAGCGGCTGATGGGTGTGGCACTTGGTTCTTCATGCTTTCTTTCTTTCTCTGTGTATGCTCATGATACACACGCCACCCCCGTATTATAAACACGCAAACATAATACGTCTGCTCCTTTCATTATTATTTATTTATAATAAAATTACTCCCCTACGTTAATTAAATATACTTATTATATACAATGAGTAAGAAATAAAAAACACGCATTATATACCACAATTATCAATTATGTTATATATTTGCAAAAAAAAAATGTCTTGCTTTTTTTTTTTTTTTTTTTTTTTTTTTTTTACCCTTCCGTTTTGTCATTTTAAAATACGAGAACTCTAAACTGGTTCAATTTATAACCACGCATTAAAGTGCTTTCTGTATTTCGTGATTATATAATATACAGACTGAACGCGATAAAAATGGACAATGCATGTCATGATGTATCAGAGAACAAATATAGTTTTGCAATGTTTACAAATTTCGAATGAACATATTACACTTGACGAGCAGCGCTACTGTACTAAAAAAACAACTTATCAATCATGAGATAGGACCATCATATATTAATTGTCTCTTAACCCGACTCTACTGTATACAAACTCATGGGGTTTAAAAACTTGTACAGTAGGCAATTTCTATGATTCATGACGTCATCAATACGACAAAGCAATAACACTAATATTTTCGCAAATTTGTAGAAAAACTATAAGCTGTATGATAATAATAAAAACCAATGGCTTTTATTGGGCGAAATCAGGCGTACAGCCTCTCAATTTGACCCAACTGTTTTACAGTACAGCCAGTTGCAATATTGAACAGTGGTAGACATATAATGTTATAAATTATTTTAATAATTTTGTTAACAAAATTTAACTAAAATTAGTTGTATAGTATAATATGTCATGATACATCAGTGACATCTCATACAATGTTTACTACTTTGCCTGATAAACTTTATATATATCAACAAAATATACTTGTTTATTACAAACCAGTGCTAAAATGACTAATATATAGAAATGTATAATATACAATTTTAGCTGTTAATAAATATCCAGTAGAATTTCAATGCTTTTACAGATAAGACTAAATATAATAGTTTTCATTCGAAGAAGATCATCGGTGAGGAGCGCGGAAAAAGAATAGTATATCCCCCATATTTAATATTGCGGGGCTACGTTTGTAGCTTTTTTTTGAGAAAACTACTGGACCGAAGCCAGAAATATTTAAATGAAGAAAACTAAACACACTTTTACGTATTTTAAGCTAACAGAAAATTTTAATAATTTTTCATCGCCAATAACTTCCATTGTAAAAGTTTAACTATATTTAGAGAAATAGTAAACAATTATAAGATTCCTAGGGTGCCTCGTTCAAGGAATAAACAAAACAAAAATCAGTTCAATTTTACTCACTGTTATTTTTAAATTCATCATACATTAACCTATTTGAACTGCTCCCCAGAGTAAACCAAAGTGCTAGAACGTACGTATAAGTAAAACACCATGCTTTTTAAAACACCATTAGTTTGGTCAAAAGTCAGAAGAACAAACTGTAGTGTTAAAAATAAAGATGTCAGTCTGAAAGCATCATTTGTTGCAGTTTAAAAATATACTCGATATTCATTTGTTTTGCCATCTTTTTGTGGCAAGCTTGACTAGCAATTATTAATAAATTCATTACTTCATGATTTATTGGCTTTTTCTTAGTATAATAAACACTTAATGATGTTAATTTTTAATTACTTCGCGTCAAAACAGAAAGAGAACGAGGATGAGAGAGACAAAGTAAACAAAATTAATTTTTATTTCTTTACTTTTGCGTTTCAAATTAACAAAAAAAAATAAATTTTCTTTGCTTTATATATAAAAGCTCTGCGATATATATTTGTTTCGTAAAATATTAAAACACTCTACATCAAAGATACAGTTTTTTATATAAATTTTTATATACGAGAAAAAATACTCTCGCATTATATTCCAACACCATAACTTTGCAATTATAAATTTAAATATTTGTAAATGGTTAAAATTGGGGAATTTAAAAATCCTTTAATGACACATTAAAATAGAACAAAAAGAAAAAGGGGAAATATGATGAAAAAGTTTATTTAAAATAGAAGTAAATTAGAAAGTTGACAAAATATGAGCGAATGAGAGAGGGGGAAAGAAAATACTTGAGATTGCAATTTAATAAAACAAAGTTAGAATAATAATTTTCCTTTTTTTTTCTGCATCTTTCATGTTGTGGCTTCGTTTTACTTTTTTTTTTTTTTTTT
This sequence comes from Ecdyonurus torrentis, assembly GCA_949318235.1. Taxonomy (NCBI): domain Eukaryota; kingdom Metazoa; phylum Arthropoda; class Insecta; order Ephemeroptera; family Heptageniidae; genus Ecdyonurus; species Ecdyonurus torrentis. The sequence continues at coordinate 40,572,203 of OX439130.1, read as the reverse complement.
TTTTTTTTTGCTTTGCTTTCTCAGTTTTGTATATAATTTAAAACGAAAACTGTGAAGTCAGTACATAGTGAGTGGGTGGAGGGGTGTGTGGTTATAAGAGGCTTGAATCTCAACTGCTCTGCTGCATCCATCCCTAGCTGTCGTATAGTGGCAGAAAAAACGTGTGACTTTGTGGCTTAGATAACGTTGTATATAGGCATGCATGCAGGCAGGTAAAGCAGCTCTGCTCTACTCATGCCAATCTATATGAATTATTCATCATATTTTCGTCTTCTTTTTACCATATACAATTTTTTTTTTTCTTCACACCATCAATACTAAAAAACCAGTGTATACTTAAATCTCATAACACTTTTTCTCCCTTTTCAAAAAACGCATACAAAAAAAAAAGCATATTTCCTTTTACATCGAGTATGTGTATTACTTTTGATCACATTTATATTTTATCATAAAAACTTCTTTTTCATTTTTTTAGTTATTTTTTTGTATCCCCTCTTTCTATAACACCTGACTTTGTATTTTATTCACGCCGAATTCTAAAATTATTCTTCCGTTATAAGATTGGCAATCTATAAATAATCGCTTTTTAAAATGCATGCAGTATGCATACGCAAAAATTACAGTACACCTGTCCTGCTTTCCTTTCCTTTTTCCTTTTTCCTTTTTTTTTTTTTTTTTTTTTTTTTTTTTCTCTCTCTCTTTCTTTCTTTTGTTAAATATTTGGAAAAATAACGATGGGATAAACAAAATGCATTTTTCCCCCGGGCTTATTGAACGCAGAAGTACAGAATATATAAATTGGCTAAAGGGGGTAAAATTGAAAGACAAAATTGGTTGACCAAATTGTTTTCTTTTGTTTTTATGTTTTTCTTGAACATAGAATAATACCGTATAATAACAATACGTGAAAAATATCATCGAGTTTTTTGCTTAAAATGTTATTAAAGTTTTTAATCACGTATTAATGTCGTAAGGTCTATAACAAACTCATGCACGGTAGCACTTCGAATTAGCTTAGCGACTAACAATTAATACAATGTATAGCATCGTAAATTTAATTTTTTGTGTGTGTTAAATATATTACACTAAAGTTTGCTTCGTTATATTATATTACCATTCAATTTAGTATATACTATCAAATAACAATCAATATTAATACTTGTGGTAAAATGCAGTATTTCAAATTTATTTATGTGTAGGAGAAGAGGAGAACTAAATAATTTGTTCAAAATTACGTTATAAAATGCTATAACAAAATCTCATGACATTACAAATGCACGTAGTGAGGTTCTTATAGGACACAAATTAAAACGTATTTTTAGTCGTTTATTACACACTGTTATACTTTGTTATAAATAAAATGTTTAAAAAAAAAAACTTTTTCAGAAAATAAATAAAATTTATAACACACAACTTTTTTTATGTATTCCTGTAAGCATTAAAATGCTTCTTTAAAAAAAATCTCGTGTTTAAATTAAAAATACAACTTAAGTCTTTAATTCTCTACAGATCTATTATCTATAATTAAACTTCACATAAATTTTTGTATTAGTTAAGGTAAAATTTTATTAATTAAATTATAGTAAAATGAACCATATTAACAGTTTACAAAAGAAAAACAAATGCATAAGAAGAAGTTAATAAGGCGTACAGTAGAAGATGGAGGAAGAAGTTGATGTAACCCAAGAATAGACAATACCAAATACGTAATAACTAAACTGTGAGTTGGCTGGCTCTATCTAACAAACAGATGCTTTTACCACCAAAGATCATAAACATAAGTCAGGCAAGAAAAAAAAAACTATAGTTAAACTCGTAAATCAAACTAAATTTTCTAGTCAATAACGACATTGACGTATGTTAATAATATTACAAAACTACATTCTTATTGCAAACATTGGCATAGAGATGAAGAAAAAATGGTAAATTGCCAAAGTTTGTTGTTTGTTATAGAGCTCGCAGATCATCATCATTATTAGATTTTTATTCTCTCTCTCTCTCTCTCTCTCTCTCTCTCTCTCTCTCTCTCTCTCTCTCTCTCTCTCTCTCTCTCTCTCTTGTGTCTGTTGGTTCACTGATGTAGTCCATACGTCTACAAGTAAAAATATACGCCGCAATGAAGAATGAATGAATAAACGTAAGGTGATCAGTGTTACGTAAACATATACGTCGGCCTCATGGTCTAAATTCAGAATCGCAATAGCACGTGGATTTTGCATGGAGAGCTTCACAAACTCACTGGTCAGCTATAGGGAAGGAAAAAAAGGGGGGTTTATTAGCTAACATTCTGCGGATTTTCTTCTAGGTTTATTTTTGTATTAAACGGATCAAAGAAAAGTTTATGTTTTGTTTATCGCATCATTCTTTCTAAGAATATAAAAGTTTAATAAAATGAACAATTAATTGTTAATGTTAAATATTTAGTTTTATTTTTTACTTTTTTACTTTTATTGAAATGTTATTTTATATTATAGGCAACAGATAAAAAATCTTTTTTCTTTCTCTCTCTCTCTCTCTCTCTCTCTCTCATTTACTATAATAATATACTATAAATTATACTATTTACTTACATACTATATAAGATTTATATTGGAACTACCTAGTAATTGTACAAAAATAAAGCATTTCTAATTTTCTATATAAACCATTATATACGCACTTTACTTCAACAAGTGATACAAAAGTCTATATACATTTGAAATGTAATTAGTATGAGTTGATGGTCACTTTTATTCAAAGAAAGGTCAGCATGGTAGGCAGGCAGTTTCATCTGCATGTCAATAATGACAAAGTTGGAATACACAAGTATTACGATTCAATGAACTTTCTATTTCTATACACTTATACATACATATAAAGGTTGCTTTTTAGTTCAGTCAAGCAAAAGCAAAGTAAAGCATTGGGGTGAATAATTTTACCTCAATAAGTCACTCTTTCAATGTGAAAACAAAACATTTCGAATTAATTTTCTAATATTTACTTCGTCAAAAGCAAGTTGTACAAACAGGAAGGAAGATCTGATTCATTGTAATAAGGTTGAGAGGATTGGAGTGTCACTCACTTTTATATACATATATATAGTGCTTTCAATTGATGTAACTTTCATGTAAACTTAAATTGTTGAAATTTATCAGTTTTAGGGAAGAGTTTAGAGTATATAGTTAACAATGGAAACACCAATCATGTTAATAGAGCTTATCGGTTTGGCGCGCTAGCCACTCACAAGCAGAGCGGAAAAGGTAGAGACATATCTTTACCGTGGCCACAACAAAATCAGAGATTTTTACAACCGGATGCACCCCCTTTTTCTCAAACAAATTTTCTCGGATAAAAATACAAGTGATAAATGTAATATTGAAGTCAATACGCGTTTAATTTTATGTCCTATAACTTAATTAGAATCCGAGAAAAGGAGGTGCTTCCAGTTGAAATGACCTCTCTCCTTGTTGTGGCGATGGATTAATTTTATATCTTTTAGCATTGCAGGCATTGCAGCACTTGCATTTTTTTTTTTTTTTTTTTTTTTTTTTTTTTTTTAGAATTACTGCACTGAGGCTGGCAAATTTCATAAACTATTGAAAATCAAATAATAACAGAATATAAAAATCAATTTGATTTTATTAACATTCATCCCAAAATTACTATAAAATACGATACATTAGGAGTCCTAATTTAGGACGCATTAATACACACGGCATATAGTGATAATAAAAATGCAAAAATATTATACTTCATTGTAAAAGTTACAATATAGAAAAACATGACACAGTATGTTATCTAATATGAAAAAATAGTAATAACCGTGACATTATTAATTCTAAATTCTATGTAGCATTGTTTTAAGACAGTAAAATTATAAATAAGTCATGGATTTTTTTTCTTTTTTTGTATGATTAACTACCATATGACGTGAAACTTTTATAAACTAATTAAACTATATCTTTTGTTATTTTAATATTTTCTCTCATATATATGTATATATTATATATAATATAAACTTGTTAACTTTTAGTCAAAATTTTGCTCGAAACTATAATATAGTTCTTGGAGTGTGACATTAGTATACTGTAATTTTAATATAAGTAAACTTATGTCTTTCTGTAAGTCATATTGCTATTTCAGTTCATATAACAAACTTTATAACAGTAATATAATTAGCTTTCAATTTTCAGCTACTGAACATTATAATTTTGTTACTTTTTACATAATACCTATACGCAGCTATATAATATTTTTCTGCTGGCTTTTGAATCATGCTTGCTTGCCATATTGTGTTATCGTGCTATACACCAATCCCAGTCCCAGTCAAGACATTGTCTTATCGACAGGTTAGGACTTTCCAATTAATGGAAAAGCACACACGGGCCGGTCACGGTCTAAGTACACAGCCCGGCATTCGCCATGACAGCCTAGAGAAACCGTGGAAACATCTAGGCAGGCTGGTCGATGCAATCACATCAATAATGCACCTCCCGAATACTGTGCGTCATTATGGAATGCATGTAAACATGCATCGTGCAACGTGTTGTGCTCTCACACTTCACGTACGCACCCCATAGAGTTATTATAGTCTTAATAAGTCGGAATGTCTTATAATGTAGTCTGCCTCAAAACTGCATGTTCCTTTATCAGTCAATATTTGCATTTTGAGAAGTAAATTTAATTTTTTGAAAATGTAATGTATTTAAATGGATATTGTATATGTAATCAAATTTATAGCATATAATAATATACTGAAAATATTACTCTGTAATATGAACAGATGACTTTGAATTGCAGTAATTTTCAATTTGCATCATAAATTTTAAGCTGTTATAATTGTGAAGTCTATTACATATACATACGTCCAGTTTAAACTTTCCTGTTTGTATAAATAATACTTACTGGACAAATACAAAACTTGACTGACCAAACAAACGAATACTGTGTAATTACTATATGAACTTGACAATGTTATATTGTCACGCCATTCTATAATTAACAAGAAACATGCTTAAAAATAAATTAAACCACTTGATTGTCTTTGCTGGTGATTAAGCAGTAATTTAATTCACACGACGAAACCAGCACGCGTGAATATAAAAATTTATTTTTTTATCAAGATTTTTTTTTTCTTAGAGTGTTTTATTATTACTTATTTGAATTTTATACTTAATGTAATTTTGTTTATCAAAAACATAATTTACATATTTATACTTAAATACAAGGAGAGTGAAAATTGTAATTTTATAAGAAGGGGATAATGTATTAATATAGGATTAAATTATAAATAAATGCAAGTACTTTTATGGTATATAAAAACTATACTTTTTTGTTCTTCAAATTTAAGGGAAAACAATTTTATTTTATTTTTTGCGCTTACAACTTTCTATAGGTATAGGCTGTTTTTGTTTTATTTTTATCCAAAAACTACTGTCAGTTTGCTTGAAATTGTCAGCTTGACTTGAAAGCTTTGTTGAGACTCTGGGCAGTTTTAAATTTTAAAACAAAACAGTACACAAAAAGCAATTTTATTGACTATACAATTTGCAATTTTCATCAGAAAATCTAGCCTATACAAGCGCAAGTAAGAAATTTTGAAAAGTGTTATTATATTAATTTATCTAATTTTTTTCAATTTATTTTGATACAGAGGGGAGGTTATATATTATATCACATCTCGTAATAACTAAGTCATGGAGTGGTGTCCTCTTTGAGTTAACTCTGCAAGTATAATTATATATCTATACTATACTGCTGACAACAGAAAAATGTTATTTAAAATTATATCAATATGAAACCTACAAACGAAAAGTCAATCAAATTTATATACTGGGGCTTTATGAAATTTCTCTCTCTCTCTCTCTCTCTCTCTCTCTCCACTACCCACTACCCACTACCCACTACCCACCATCCACTACCCACCATCCACTACCCACCATCCACTACCCACCATCCACTCAAATTATAGCTTATAATATGACTTGCATTTATCTTAATCATCTATTAATATATATTTTTAATACACTATGAAGTAAATATACCATAACAAATATTAACAAGAATATGCTTTCAACTGCATTATAATACATTTATTTAAAATCGATAAGAACAATAGTAAACAGCAGATTATTCGTTCATTCTTCTCCTTGTTCTATTTCTGACCAAAGTGAAACTTATATACAATATTACATGATTACATCGTATTGCAACATGAAAAGAGGAGATGTTAGATGAATTAATTACACTCTATATATATGTGTGTGTGTTACTTACAATAAGACAAAGTAGAAATTTGACCTCAAAGAGGATTTCTCTTTCCTTTTAACTTTTGGTTTCATATTATACATATGTACGGCGTACACGGAGAACCCAACTTTGTATAAATATTGCTACACTTTATACAATAATGTATATAGGATATAGCTTTATATAAATATATATATATATATATATATTATATATAATATTGATATAAGTATACCGTAAAAAAAAACTTCCCTCTCACATTCCCGTTATTATGTATAAGAAAGTAAAAAATAAGCTACTGTATATAAAAGTTAGTTGTAATGCAAAATAACATTGTAACATGTAATCATAAGTGCAAATTTTGTGCAAATTTCTATTTAAGAAGTTTAAATCGCGTAAAAATTTGTAACACACAGTTTATCATGAAAGTTATGATGCTTGTATACAGTACTTTACTATAATTCTTTTAAAACAAAATCTCTGAACTGTGATGATATCCATTATTTTATCGTAGCATAAATTAAGGTAAACTAAAATTAGGAGCAGAAATTTTATATAAAGAAGTAAAGTATAAGAATTAATTCTTATAAGAATTATGCAAATATAAAAACAATGAAAAAGTTTTCATTCCAATAATGTTATTTTTCATTTTTATATTTTATAAAAGTATGTAAATGTTTGTACGTATGTACGTAATACATAATATCTTATTGAATATAAAATGTTCTTATATAAAAATACAATATCGCAATCGTAAGAACTTCATATAACAACCCGTCAAACAGCTTTGTAGTATGGTATACATAAAGATTTCAGTTTCCATCAATTTCATAACGCACTCGACTGAGCATTACAAAGAAGTTTTTAAATTGATATATTTTGTCTAGCAAATACGAACTATATAAAGAACAGAACTATTTCATGTTATGACTAAGCTATTATATAGCTAATAATGTGTGAACGTCGGAAAGCTCACTTTGAAGTTTCTGACAAAATACATTAAGGTCACAGTGTAGAAAAAATATATAATATATATATTTATATGACTCCCTTTCTATGTCGTCAATGCATTTCACATGCAACTTTGCAATAAAAATGTATTTTAAACCCTATACAATGTTAAGGATTGTATATAGATGGCTTGTATCTCAAAATCTAAAAAGAAAACTTCGAAATTCTATGATGCCATTTGAAAGTTAATAGTAACAGCTACCTATGATAAATTTTTCAGAACCTGTGACCATCAGATAAGAGAGAAATTAATTATTGAAATTAACATGGGCTCTTATCGGACTAAAACTTCAAAAAATCATAATTAAAAATCTAGCATGGTGACCCCCCAAAATTTTTACATTTTTGAAGATACCTAATCCTAATGTATCACTGTGCAAAATTTCAGATTTTTCTGTCTTTACAATTTTTTAGTCAAATCCCGCAGTAGCTGATTTCCCGCCTTAAGCTTTGTTTCAACGTATTTTTTATCATATTTAAGGCATAGACAACATGAAAACATTAGCATTTATATCACAAAACACTTGATGGGACTCACATAAACAGCATTAATTGGTCTCAAAATCCAACTGTAGCGCCGTAGCAGTGATCAGAAAATTTCGATTTATGCAACCCGCACAACATTTTCAAACTAATTTTTGCCTGTATCTGACGTCATAAACAGAAATATTAACGCAAATTGCATGATTTTACAGTTTTTTACGCTCTCTTGTGGGGCCACATTTACATCCTTGTAAAAATTATCATCAGTTTTGAAGATCCCATTTCGTATTTTTATTGATTCAATGTTTCATGTTTTCTATGCCTTTAAGATTTGAAAAAAAAAAAACTTCTTCCAGCACAAAGAAATTTACAACTTTCGTAATTTTTACGTAAGTCCATTTCTCTCTCTCTCTCTCTCTCTCTCTCTCTCTCTCTCTCTTGGTGTGTTTCAGAGATTATTATTTTAAAATAAATAGATTATATATTTCAACAAAATATATAATTATAATAAATTATAATGTTATATTCCTATATTTTTCTTGCATGGGCAGTTTTTAGAAATTATTGTTAATACATGTTATAAACATTTTTCAATTACACATTTTTAAAAAAGTAGTAGAAACATTGAAAGAAAAAAAAAGGGGGGAGGAATGTTTTAAATTACCTAAATAGCTATTACTATGCAGACTAATTGTTTAGCATTTTGTTATTTCAATTTACTTTCTTTTTTTTTTTTTTTTTTTCTCGCACGCGCGCATGCGTTTTTCTGCATGCTAGAACTTACATTTTCACTGAACAAAAATATTAAATTATTGTTAATTAAACCATCTATTATATACATATTAACAAAAATACATGGTAACAAAAATATTGTCTCATTAAAAGAACGCGTGTGTAAAACGCATATGTTAGACTAGGTACTATTACACAATGGTACCAATTGGTACAGAAATGTCATATTGTAAAAAAAAAAATGCAACTGTTGTCAGTTGTCACAATAATTTTCCAGTCTTATGTAAATGTTTAAAACTTTAAAAGTAAATAAATAAAACAAATACATCCTTTTTTTTAATGAGGTTGGTTTATCAAATCGGGTATAATATTCAGAAAAATAAACTAATTGGTACGAAAATATACTATCTAAATACAATAAATAATAATATTAATACAACAAAAAATTTCATTACGAACATTTACATAATAATATGGCTGACTCCAGAATTTTTTTAGTTCTCCAATTCAAAAAGGATGTGAGATATATAAAAAATGAATGGATTGAGATAGTCTGTATGGTGTGTACCATCCCGAGATATATTTTTTACCTATGTGTGAGCCACTACAAGTCTACAACCAGGACTGGCCGGAAATATGAATAAACTTGCCAAGCTTACGTCTCTCCTACTTTTTTTTTTTTTTATTTATTTATTTATTTTTTTTTTTTTATTTTTTTATTTATTTTTTTTTTTTTTTTATTTATTTATTTATTTTTTTTTTTTTACCTGTGACTTGCAGTATCGACAGAAACATGCAGAAAACATGAAAGCGCATTCAGAGCATACTGTGGCTTCTCAAAAAGCAGTGTAACCAGTAAAGAGAAGATACCTAGCAATTCCTTGCACATAAGCATATTGTGCATATTACAAACTCTACTCAAAAACACTATGTTGTCCATAATTTGTCATGAAAACAGAATTTTTTTAAGAATATGTGAAATAAACATAGTTATGACATGATTGGATTACAATGCAGAAATAAGAGTCGCTTAAAATTTTGAATAAATGTTACAATCGATGAATATATTGCATACACAATAAGTGTAGACATTCACTTCAATAAGATTACCAACTGTATAATAATTCCTCATTTGTAGTTTGGATATATGTGGGCACAGAGTTAAAAACATACAGGCGACATTTGCAGTTAAAATAATAACAATAATAATAATGAGCTAAATCCTCACTCACCTCTGGTATATCTTCGTCTATCGTACCATCATGTTCTTTAGTTGGGAACTGGAAGCTAACGAGGATTGTTTGGTCCTCCTCAGGGAGTAAAGGCTCTATGGAGCACTGGCTCAACACACTCTTATTTGCTGGAGACACTTGAGGTTCACTCACGTCCATAGGTTGATCAGACATGCTACTGGCAAGTCGCACTAACAAAGTTGGCGATTTTATACGATGGATATTCACGTGTCGAATTGTCTTGATTTTAGTCAATAAAAATTGAAATATATTTGTAGATACTCTTGCTGACCTAAGCACTGAAACATAAAAAAAAAAAAAAAAAAATTATAATAATAATAATAATAATATAATTAAATTTGCAAGTATAGGCATGTAATTGTAATCTGACAAAGTTATAACTTATTTTAATATTATGAATTATGATTATCAATGATAAAAAATGATAATATATTTATTTATTAAACACCAAGGTGTACTTATACATATTTATATAGGTCTACATTTTTGCATATTGACTTAATGATAGGGTCTGAGATGGACAATGAAGTAAGTGGTACCTAGTACATAGGCCACTACATAATACACATACACATTTATCATTACACTCGTGATATTCTTTAATTTGACCGATTACATGGTGGAAACCATGCACCGCATAACGGGTAAAAACATGCCTGTCTGTACAGTTTGGGCCTTACCACCCATTAATATTATTAATATTAAATGCAGGGGTATTATAGAAGGCCAGGCTGATATCTTCAGTTTTACTTAGTCTATCCTTAACAAATTTAATGTAATTATCTGTTTTTAACAATTTAAATTTCACTTGTAGTTCCGTTACAAATAACTCCTCCCCTGCTAGCTCATAAACCAGCCTTGACGATGTAAATTTTGACAAGCAAAGTATCCGTTTTAAGTACCGAGACTTAACAGATTCTAGATTTTTGAAGTCTGTTATAGACATAAATGACCAGAAAATTTCAATGCCGTACGAAGCAACTGGAGAGATTTTCAGGTGAAACATTTATAAAATTTATAATAGAAAACAGTAGAGGATCGAGAGAGATTATTAAAGCATGTTGAATTGTAAATAATTAAAACACAAAGCTTCTCTAATTTATTATATCAACTGTAATTGAGATATGGGATCAAATATATGTTCTAGCGGTGACGAGTTTCAAATGTGTTTTTTGTATTTAAATAGTTGTTAAACGGATATTATATATATTATAATTGTGTAACATTTTCAATTACTTTTTAACAACATATACTTCACTATGTGGACATAAAAAAAAAGCCATCATATTATATCATAGATGCTCAATTTTGTTTAGCATTGTAGAAGGTATTTAACTTTTTGAGTTTTAATGTACAAGTACAGTATATAGGGACGATAATACCACGACTTGATTCCAGCTGGACATATATATGATGTTAAGTGGCAACAATAAGGTGGACAGAAGACAAGTTGAGTCTATAAGGTGGGACACTTGAATATGTCCCTCTATCTTGACATGCCTTTTTGTTTATTTTCAGCTGGATATATAGGGGAAAATAAGATACTGTATGCCGCATAGGACTACTTTGAAATATGAGTCCACACCTATCTCTACTTCTGTGTTGTTATTATATCGCATATCGCATCTTAAGATCTATTACATACACTTTATAGTCTTTGATATCATCAATGATTTTATTTTTATGTTATGTACAAATTAATCTGTTCATAAATAAACTATAAATATATATTTGCATGTGACTTTTATAAGAAAGGCATAAGGCCTGCATATTTAAGGAGGCTACTATATATAAGCCTTGTCTATCAATTAAAGTTTCATAGGTATGCCTGGTGTCGATAATCTACCAAGCATGTTATGATCAACATCAGGACATGTATGGTATGCGACTTCGGCATACCGGTATTCATATTATATTATAATATATGATTACATTATAATTAATGTCAGTTGTAGGTGTCGTGCAAAAATTACTCACAGATATCATCGTGAGGATTTTAAGTATTATTTATATCTAAAATCTTGTACCTTGACTGATTTTAAGTTACAATGTGGTACCCTAATTAAACAATGTTTAAAATATACCGCCTATGTTTTTGTTAAAATGTGCGGGACGTGCGGGACCACTGCGACGATTGGGTATATTTTCTAGATTTCCATTTTTTAATGACAGTACGCAATTTATTAACTGTTATTGTTTATTAATATGAAGTATGATACTTACTTCGGATATAACAATATTTAGATGAATGTCAAATATTGTAAAACACAAAGAAATTGACAAAAACTCAATGATAAATTTGCAACACCGAAACTATATCAACAAACGTCGTCTGCTATACAGCTAAGGACCTCTACTGGCATGATAGAATACTACTTCAAATGTATGCGAAGATTATCATGCGATGTAAAATAGTGCCAAATTTTTGAACATGTAATTTTCAGTGACAAAAGCAATAACAATAATTATAGCACATAATGACAATGACGAAGCACTGAATTCCAGACTTCCAACGAGCTCCTCAGATCGCCTCCCCCCTCCGCTCCCTCCGTACAATCTAATACAGCAAGCACAAAATTTTGAAATTTTTTGGAAATAATTGAATCCAATAATTGTTGCGCCCCACCAGGTCGAGAACCGAGAACGTACCGATTTCATATTGATGATTAATTGATTATTATTATTTATATGTTAATAGAATATATTAATAATAATATATAGTATACATATATAAGGAGCATTATTCTTCATGATTAATATCAAATTTCTGTATAATATACATTATTACTTTTGTAATTATTTTATATTTCAATTAAGATTTTTTTTAACTCACTTAATTAATAACTCATATGTAAATCTATAAAAAAAAATATATAATTTTACAAAAATATAAGTAAAGTTATACAATTTTAATTCATTATTATATAACTCAGAAAACTGCAGCTTAATTAATTTTACCCTGTGAATTACAAAGATTTACAAGTATGAGTCCGATTTGAGAATGTCACTACCAGTGACCAGAGACCAGTGACATCACGAGAGAGCTAGACTAGGAAGTAGTAGAAGTGACATTCTTCAATCAGAAAAGTGCTTGCAATCCACACCTATGGAAAAACTGCAAATGCTTACTGTGTATATTACAGTAGTTATAAATTAAAGTAATACATATAAAAATTATGCTAAGTAAAATTACATAATAATATGTACATGTACGATTCCGAATTTGATATCATATAATTATTCTATAGTGTGTGCTTGGTATAACATACTCATGTACATACAATATATTTATAATTTTATAATTTACAGTTAGATCAGTAAATGATAAAAATATTATATATATCACGCTTATAATTGTACATAATAGAAATAGAATGAAAAATAAAACTTTTTTTTTCTCAAAATATATAACAATATGGTTTTATTTCATTTTTAAGTTATAGAACATAATAAGTGTCGTTAGTACATTTTCTAGCACCCAATTATTTTATTACTTTTATTCAAACAATATACATGAAAGTCTATAGTAAAATGGTTTTGATATATAAATATTAAATGAACCATAAAATTTTGCCCTAATGGCCTATACAGCACTTTTATTGTGCTATACGCACAAAGAAAAAATATATATTAAAAACTACAATGCAGGGTTAAACAAACCTTAAAAGAGAGGGAAGTTTGTGATTGCAGAGAAGGGCCCCCATGTTTTGGAAGCTCCCTCAAGTTAAAGAGGAGAGTAATCTGGATTACTCCCCCTTTTTGGAGGCCCCTCAGGCCTAATCACACACAGGATTTCTCTCGACTAACCCATCTTTACAATATATATGCTATGTTTGATATGTGTTACTTACAGCAAAATGTTAAAGTCTTTATATTGCACGTTTTTCTATTATAATTCAACATGCAATAATTTATTTTTTAACAAAAAAAGTACAGTTCTGTTAAAATTTGTTATGTTAAATAAATAACAATCAAGGACCTCATATCACCTATTTTGCCACACACTGTAAAAAGACAGTGTAACATTTAAATCAAATTCAATTCAAAGGATAAAAAAACACAAGGGTAAAATATGATAGTACTATAGGTATTTAAATGTCAACTTTACATATAGCTGGAAAGTAGATGGCACTTTGAGCTATCTAATCACTAGAACTCCATAACAAAGCAGTAAAAACCACATGTTATAAGCTGACCTGCAATACATCAATTTTGGTACCCTAAACCAGGATAATATAGTATCCATACTAGTGTAAACTCCTCCAAAAAAATCTGACCGCAGCGTTCATGTCTCCAAATGTTAAATATATGGGGAAACTTTACAGCAACTGTTCAGATTTATTCGGGAGGAGTGTAATGTGGGTCATCCTTAAACATGAGGTTGGAACTTCTTTATTAAGTGTCCCTATCTAAACATAAGATACACAAGACACATAAATATAACATTAAAATGATGGTCTTCTTAGAATTTAGTTTGGCAAATTTAAATTGCAAATTTTAAACACAAATTTTAAAAATAATAACCACATGAAGTCAGCGGAAAAAGTTGTCTAATTTTGTACATTTCTATATTTCAACCCTTCCAAAAACCAGTGATCAGCCATAAGTTTAATTTAAGAATTTTATATTACGTTTATTGGCAGTTTGTATTCAAATCCATATAGACTTTCACAAAAACTGTTAAAAATAAAAACACCAATTAATTATACCCTCTTTGCTCCCACTTTATAAGTATATTAAAAGTGAAAATATAAACCATAACTTTATTTTTGCCCAAATGGTTGATTGCATTTTTAACTAAAATCTATTAAATTTGTCTATTACTTTTTTTTCAGCATGCTATGTTGAAAAAACAAAAACATTTTAAGTGCATACAATTAAAAAAAATTATGTGCATACCTTAAAAAAATTGTAATGCATATAAAAAAAAAGACTCCAGTTTGGTATGCATTTAAGTATATTTTCCCAGGACACATATTAAAAAATAATAATAGTAAATTTCCTACACAATTGTTTGCTTTTCTTAGATTTTTTGGGGAGACATTACCGTCTCTGTAACTGTGTAACTATAAGAACACTTATTGAACAGTATGGATTTCTTTGTCTAGGCAAATAAAAATATCCACAAATATCAAGCCTATAGGTCTACACTATCCACTATCACAACTATAACCACAGATAAATTCATTTACACATGTCATATCGTCTCAATAATCTTTACCTCTAGCTTTGACACTTCATTATCACACTACTCTCCTCATTTATTTTGGAATAAAATGTGCTGAATCACTATAATGATCAGGCCATATTATCACATTAATTTTTTGAGGAAAAAATCAATTACTTTTAAGGAATTATTTTATGCGATGTAATTAATATATCTATATTGCACTTAAAACTCTATAGAATTAAAAAAAAAATAAAAAAAATAGGAATGGCACTAAGCTTACAGTTTACTCTAAAACTTATGAATGAATAAAACTAATATTTTATAACGTAACACTAAAAATATTATGAACCATTAATCATTATGGCTCTGCTAATTGGAACTTGGAACCTCGTATCTTTTCACACATCCACAGCATGTGGAGTCAGGATATATGTTATATTATTATCAAAAATATACCTTAAAATATTTGTGGATATTTCTGACATTGATGCACCATACCGATGTTGGGATGCAGAAATGCGACCGATGAGAAAAATCATGAGGTTTTTACTCATGATTTTTCTCATCGGTCGCATTTCTGCATCCCAACATCGATACTTAGGAGAGTTAAACAAACAAAAGTTAAAACATAATTCAAAATATTAGCACTCACGATAAACTATCAACTACACACACAAAATATATATGAATACAATAACAATAAGAAGAAAAAAACTATTAGCACCTCTAAGATAACATTAATGAAAAAAAATATATAATTCACAAATAACAGGATAGGAACAAGGTACAGTACAAAGGCATTAAGGCCAAGTGTATGGAATATTTTTGGATATTTTACAATTAATAAAATCAAATACATATTTTTTATATTGAGCAACAGTGGCAATAACTTTCAAAAATAGGGGCTTATGCTACAAATTACAATTCTAAGAACATTAAATTTTTACTTTGCATGGCATTGGTTATTAAAATAAATCAACAATTTACCACACTAAAAAAGCATAAATAAAGTTAATTTGTTCAGTCTAGAATTTGTACACTCATTATCAAAAAATAGAGTCTTGTTATAAATTAAAGGCTCCAATAAAGCCTTCTCTAACAAGCAGTTTAATTCAAGCTGACCTCTAAGGGCCGTTTTTCTATATATTTTCTTGATCCCATTATTCAGAGCATAATATAGGTATTTATGGGACATGATTTGACACCTGGCTTTTGTATGAAAGTAACAATTACAAATAAGAAGGAGCAGTCTAAAGTTGGCTTTTGCTTGAAATATATTTTGCATGTAAGATATAGAAAAGAGTACCACGTTTTATCATTTAGGTATACCTGGTTTTCAGATTAAGATTTAAGGGAGAGGGGTACCGACGTCGGCCATTAGACTAAAACTTTCCTCGTCAAAAAAATCTGTAATTTTGCACAATGATACTTCAGCTTGAGACAATTTCAAATATATAAAAATTTTGAGGGGTCACCGTGCAAATTAATTTTATATGATTTTTTGAAATTTTAGGCCCATAATGCCCAATGTTAATTTCAATAATTTTCAATGCCTTATTTAAATAATAATTCATACATGGAGAAAAATATGAAGTAAATCCAACTTACACCACTAAAAAAAAATAAACAAAGTTGACGTAGCTTTAAAATTATAATAACAAATTACTATAATTTCATCAATACCGACTTCTTTGGCTTCTTTATACATGGTTATGAAAAATAAAATGATATTAAGTAAAGCCATATAGTATTGCACAGAAACCAAATTAAATTATAAATGAATGACAGTTGCTCTAATAATATAGGACATAACTATGCATGGCCAAAACTATCAAGCAATTCCTTGCCAAAGTGAGTAATAACATAGTCGTGGTAGTACATCATGATACACAAAGGTTGACCTAGAATAAGTGATGCCCAGACTACAATGTTACCCCAACGAGGTCCAGCATGAGCTTCCATGAATCTACTCAAGAAAGACAGTGGAATCTGTAAAATAATAATAACAATAAAGCATTAGCAATGTAATTAGGTATTTATTTAAAAATATATGAAATGTTATAAACTTTCATTATAACTACTAAGAAAATAATAGCAATACATTATAGCAAATTGTACATAATTAATTACTAAAAGAAAAGAGATCAACAAATATTCATTATGTAATACTTTTAAAAAAAGTTGCAATGGGTTCATAAGGACAAATATAAAACATCAGGAGGGGTAACGTAATGACTAATGCTAATGCTAAATATGCTTAGCTGCTGTACCACGGAAAACAAATATGTATCACATTTTTCATGACTGACATGACTGACATAATATCATCTCCTCTCATGTGCACTTAGCTTGGTGGTAAATCTAACATCAAAGACGATGCCGCTTTCTAAAGCAAAGGTTAAAAATACATTGTCAGGTAAAATCAGTGTTGCCAAATCATGAATGAATTCTTTAGGAAGCGGCATCGTCTTTGATGTTAGATTAACCACCAAGCTAAGTGTACTAAGAGGCAGTTAAGTCACAGCTATTATGCCGAGGGCAATGATCAGCATGTATAATGGTATGTGGTTTAATATTATGTATATGTTCAACGGCCTATCTGTATCTCTATATAAAAATTGAATGTCTATATTTATGTTATAATCGCATTGTGTTTAATAAATAAATAAAAATCATGACTGAATTGGTGGTTTTTAAAATATTATGTACTATATTGTACTTTAATTGATTAATAAGATGGTAACATTACCTGTAGCATCATTCCTAAAAATGCCCAAATCTTGAAGGTTCTGAGAGGCACACTAACAAGATATTCATGGAAGAAAGCACTGATAAAGAAAACTGTTGTACTGGCAGTTAGGCGACTGTAGCCCAGCTCAACCATTGGAATGTACAAGTGCCTAAAAATAAAATAATTATTCAATTACCAACCATGCTTATAAAATCACACTCAAATAGTAAAATTGAACATGTGTGAGCTCTAAATTGCTAATTATGTAATGCAATCATACTAATATAGCTTGTTAGCTATGGCTCAAGACTTAAATAAACCTTTTTGTTATTTTCTTCCTAGCAAACTAAAACCCCACCCACGGCCCACTTCCACCCTACTCATATAAAATCGAGCTAATAATTATTGACTTCATATTTCTCTTCAGCTTTACAAATGAATTATTACAAATATCTTCAAGGATAGTTAAAGTATATTAACCATGATTTACAATTTGTCATGAATTAAAGATTAAAATTGTATAGTACAAGCCAGTAAAATTATCCTACCTGACAGCCCATCTATGCACAGGCATATTCCAACTTCTCCAGAAAATGTCAATGTTGTTTGCATTCCACCAGTCAGAGTAGAAGTGGCGATCAGCAAAATGTAACAATTCTCCCATTAGGTTGAGGAATGAGTGAAATAACAAGTAGAAGAAAATCAACCACACCAAGTGATTGGGAATCTGAAAATTTTCAGTTAAAACAAAACTTGGATTAATTATTGTCAGTGACTATTAAATATGTACATTATTAAGGAAAAATCGATTATGCAAATTATTTTCACAAGAGAAATGTTATAAAAACTTTAATTATTTCACTTTTTTTTTTTTTTTTTTTTTTTTTTTTTTTTTTTTTTTTTGCCAATCAAATGAAATGTGCTAAAAAAATATCCCTCGTCATTGTAATGAAATTCAACTGGTTTTAAAATAAAAAAATTATACTTTTAAGCCCTACTGTAAAAATTTATCTACTTGCAGGTATTATTATATTTCTAAATAGTATAATGTTACTCACTGCTAGTTTCAAAAGACGTTCTGTGGCTTTAGCAACATCCATATTCTGAAAAATAATTTTTAAAGTTATACATAAGATTTTGTGAATGCGATTGATAATAACTTACAGAGAATGGAATTAGTGAATTCTTCACAGAGGGTATGATCCATTGTTGAAACAAGGACATTACAACTTGAAATCCTACAACTACCTCCAAAATTCTCTTCAGTAAGAACCTGAAAAATAACAATTGTTAAATTTGATAACTGAAAAACATTTTTTATGAAAATTTTTACTAACAGAATATGGTATTTCCCCTCGATCAATATTTTCTTTCAATTCTTATGTACAGTTAAATTTATTTCTTATTGTTGCAGTCCCATGTCCACTTGACCTTGAAAATATTTTTTGCTACAAATGACCTCTGAAATAGAGGAATCCAAAATTTAAATTTGGGATCGATACTAGAATGTTGTTTTCCCCACGTCAAGTGGTCATTGGACAAAATAGTGGCAATGTGTTTCCATTTTATTTACCCCTCTCTCCCCCCCCCTTCCCCCTACCCCCCCCCCCCTGAGAAGATTAAATAGTCTGGTCTCTAAGATTTATATTTTTATATTGTGATGGAAAGAGAGAAACTTCACTTCTCACCTCTTACGAACTCTTGTAGTACGAGGAAAGTTGAGCTCATAGCAAAGAGTGGGTGCAAGGATATAATAGTAAAGATCTTTTAGGTTGAGGTTGTCAGGGTATTGCACAAGGTCTACAGTTGCTGCACGAGAGTGAGGCTTCTTAGTGGGCACATACTCCCCACTGGCATCTGTATCACCATTCATATCATCAGCAGAAGAACCTATCCAAGTAAAAAAGGAGATTATAGAATAACAGTTATAATTTACCTTGTGTTAGTATACAAAGACATGGTCTTTTGCTTATTTAATGTGAATGGGGTTCAGTCAAGTAGAACAATCTTCAATAAGAAGAAAATTAAGGACATGAACATAATTGTGTGACTGCTTTCTAGATATATTTCTCTCATTCAAAAACTTAAAGTCTTTGATTATTAATGTTATTTGTTTGATATTATAGCACTAAAGAAGCTCCTACGATATCTTCACTAAAAATACAAAGCTAGTTTTATTTTACTTATATTGTTGTTATAATCAATACAATATTCATTATGCAAAACTGTAGATGTGTTGCAATGTATTTATGATATGTTTAATAAATAATAATAAATTTCATTATTATTATTTGGATGTTATGATTTGGATATTATTATATGTTCATAATTAAGTGGATGAATATTGAATGTTTAGATGTATGTTGTACACACATTGTGTTTAATAAATAAATAAATTATAATCAATAATAAAAAATATATATATAGAATCACCAGCAAGGGCCTTACCACAGTAGAAGTTCTATGGAGAGGTCGAGGTCTTGCGTGGCACAGTATTTTGTTTTAAAAAATTTCAATTTATAACTGAGAGCTTTCATCATCCATCTTCTTTTGATTGATTCTTTGATTGATAATATCATTAACATATGACGAATGCTCTCACCGTCAGTTATAAAATGAACTTTTTTATAACAAAATACTGTGCCACGCAAGACCTCGACCTCTTCATAGAACTTCTACTGTGGCAAGGCCCTATTGCTGGTAATTCTATACTTTTTTTAATTATTGATCCTAACCATGGTGGCTTTTTTCCTTACATTGATTATATTGTTATAATTGTTCCTTTAACTTACCAAATGAAAGAGATTGTCTTCGTAATCTTTTGCTCACTGATGTACGGGCAAATTTAGTTTTATTACGACACCATAGATTCACTTGCACGTACGACCAAAGCTTGAGAAATAGAATGGAGTAGGCAAAACATACAACAGTTGCACCAACTGTGGAAAAAATTAAATTATTTAACATAGGTACAAAAAAAAAATCAAAATTAAAACTTACTGAGACTAAAATCTGATCCTTTAACATTGATGACAACCATTGGTAGCAAGACCAGAAGTAAAATATTGGCAACGTGTGACATCATGCCTATTTTGTGGCTCAATATCTCCTGTAAATAAAATATTAATTTGTCACTGATGCTCTATGAGTTACAGTAAGTTTTGTAATACTTATACTGAAGTAAAAAAATATATAATAATTATTTCATTCCAAATAACTTAAAATTTATAAAATTGATTTAAAAATTAATAAAAAATATATATTTGTGCAAATAATAACTTACCACTGATAAACCTTTTTCAATCAATAAACAAATAACTACAGGAACAATAGAATCTGCCAAAGAAAAAAATAAACAAAGAAAATTTAAAAAAGCAACGTAAAAATGATACTGGTATTGTATTGTGCTAAAGAAATCTTTTAAACACGCAGATGATATTATATTAATTTAATAACTTACATAGGAGGAGAATTAGAGAGGGGTGCTCAGCACTACCCTGTCCTTTTCCTGATAAGAAAATTATCCATTGCATAGGGTCAACTCGGATTCCATATCTATAAATTAAAACATACAATTTCAATATAATGAGAAAACAGGGGTTATAAGTTATAAAGTGCATTCATAGGTTGCATTCATATAAAAGTTGACGCCATATGTGAGCATTAAATAACATGAGTTGGCATGGGAAAATGACTCATTTTGCCATTTTAAAAATACTTAGCAATATTTTTGAGAGCATTAATAAGTTGAATTACTATCTCAAATATGCAAGCAAAATAATAATAATAACAAAAAAATATACAATTTCTCAAAGAGCATAGTCAAAAATCACGTTTGTCCTTTGCTGAGCAATGATATTCATTGCTCAAGTATGGAATCGGAGTGCATTTATTATGACGTCATGTGCACACAGCACACACCCTATATGATGACAAATTTCAAATAAAAATTTACTGCAAGTTCTTTATGAAATTGTGCTCCACTGTTGTAATGTATGCCTCCAATCAAAAATCAATCGTACTTGCATGTCAGCTTTATGGGGCTTTACACACCATCTCAACAATCCTACTTAAAATAAAAACAGAAACTATCAACTAATAAGGAAGCATCTGTTTTAAGGCCGCCTTTAAGAAATTTCGTTCACATCCGCTTGTTTCTATGTACGTATTACGCATGTGCAGCATTTTGAAACAGATGCAGATGTGATCAAAACTGCTTAAAGTGAGCCTCTTAACAGTTGCTTTCTACTTAGTTGGTTTTGTATTTTTAAGCAATTATTATTATATATCCTCCAAGTCCTCCAACGTATTGCACGGAAATAAAAAACTTGCACAACTATAGACTAAAATGCAACACTAAAATTGCAAGTTATTCATTTCACTTTGGTACACACAATATAATTAGTTACAGAACTATTATTATCATTTCTCAGGAGGAGACCGTATCAAATAAAGCGTTCATACTATGTATGGTTATTGTACTAGTTATCGGCAGGCCGCAGTTATCGGCAGTTGTATTTTTTTAAATATCTTTCACTAATTTGAGGGCTTTGAAATTTAAGCACAAAAGAGATTCTTAAGCAATCATTTGTGTGTAAAAATTTCAAAACTCTCAAATGAGTGGAACGTATTATAAAAAAGCAGCAAACAACTGCCGATAATTGCGGCAAGCATGCCGATAACTAGTACATTACCATACATATTGCTTAATTAGAATTAACCAGCTCCTGATATATAACTTAAGAAATTAATATGATGCTGCGGCATACATAATATAAAACATATGTGCATGTATAATTTTATTTACTTTTGGCAAGGATGATAGCTGCAGTAAACAATAAATGCCCTACATATGTACAAATAGCTGCAAACTTACTTTATTACATTCTCTAGAAATAGTCGAAGGCCACCCATAAATAGTAATAAAAATGCCCAGTTGACAAAACCAGTGAAATTATCAAATCCTGATGACCATGTAAACAAAGAATCTCGTGGTTTGTGACATCTGCAAAATTTAAAACTTTATTATAAAATTGAATAAGTTAATATGAATTATGTAACATAAAATTATTTAAATGATGGAGAATATTAATGTTAATACAAAGTGTCCTTACGGCTTATCTGGTTGTGATCTTCGAGCTTTAGCCTCAAGTTGAGTTATTTCTTCAGCCCTAGTCACACTTTTACATCGTCGAAGTCGAATTTTATTACTCGAGGCGTCTGTTCCATTTGTTTTTTCCGACATTGCTCTAAGATGAAAAGCACAATTTTTAAATTATCATCAAGAATTTCAAATCTTGTTTGTTATGCAACATGCAACCTTTGCACACCATCGTAGACCTTGACGTACAGTATGTACATTATGCATGTATGAATGCATGTAATGAAAGAAAAGAAGAAGGAAAAAATAACTTACCCGTTTTAATAATAGTCTTCGGCAATGAGCAAAATATTTCTAAATAAAACTACAATTTAACTCACGAAATAACATATTACCAATATCCCCCTGAGTTATGGTACAAGATAATTATTCCTTATCTTTCGAGTGACCACAAAAAATTTACTTCCAGTCCATTTAGAAGTTTTCCCCCCTCCACGCCCCCTTTTTGTTGAAATCGACGTTGCCAGATTGATGAATCACATGGCTCCCATGTTGCATGATATGTAAACAAAGTTTCGCTGCTTGCCTCCACTTGTCTCTTGTCTCGCTCTGGTCTCGCTTGCCTTGCTCCCTTATCCCTTATGGAATGGACACCTGATGCACACCATGCTTCAAACCAGCTTCAAACGCAAGAAACGTAAATTGTTTGAGTTGTCGAGGATCGACTACCGATAGTACCGATCGAGGTGTATGTATCTCTTAGCAGAATTCAGTTACAAAGCATGGGTAGAAAAAGGAAATCTGTTGCTAGTGTAAGTAAAATAATATAAATACAGTACTTTATGTTTTGTGCTATATAATTCATAATAATAATGTACGACGTATATACACCGCCCCCCCCCCCCCCCCCCCCCCCTGTACAGTTTATTAAACAGATATTTGCATTCATTTTTGGGTAATATATTATTCTTATAGAAACATAATCTGCAATGACAGGAATACATCATACATATTATACGCACAGAGTAATAAATTAATAATACACATTATACAGATGCTGTGTTCACATTGAGCTCGCTTTTGTACATATGTAAATGGAATTTTTAATTATTTGATCAAAATAACATAATTATGTTATGCTTATGTTAATGCTTTCTTTTTATGGAGCTCAATTAACAATTCCAATTAGAAAAAGCTCCTTGTGAACACGTATGTACGGCATTATAATTTATAATTAATTTTTTAGTATAGATACTGGTACGTGTCAAGCCGTAAGATATAATGCCTCTATGTACTGTACTGTTAATTTTTACCGTGACACACACTGTCATACATAAACACAGGCAGGCATCATGCACATGCATCAACATGAGGAGATGCAAGCAAGCAGGAGCGTATTTAGAGTGGGGGGGGGGGGGTCTTTACCCATGTTCACTCTATAGGCTATAGTCCCCTCCCGTTGCAAAATCCTGGCTACTACCATCACTGCAAGCATGCATAATTATGCATAATCAGCATATGGCACTGGCCCCAACGTATGGGCCTTTTCGAATCCGACACGACCGCGCCCCCTCGTGATCAAAAATCTCAAATAGTGGCAAGAAGCCTGTATAGCAAAATACAAAGCATGTCAATTATGACCCTAAGGACCATTTTATTTGACCTAGTTAAAATTAAGCCAGGGTCATGAAACTTGCAGGATCTTAAGTACAACTCTTGCCCTTTTAATTTCTGACGTTTTCAACCCCTGAATTTGCCCACTTCGACCTTATTTAAGGGGTTGAATAGGGTCGCATTTGCCACCATTTGAGTTTTGAAGGTGCAAGGAGGAACTTTTAGTAAAAAAACAAACCCCGGGGCGGATGTTAATTAAATGAGCACCTATGGTGGTCCAACAAATGAGGATGCTGAACCAGGGTCTAAATATTTAATTTTCAACCCTTAAGGGGTGTTTCAGGGTTGTTCAATAACGATATAGAAGTTTTCCGATTTTGACGCAACCAACGGCGTTACCGGGGTTAATTGACTCTACAAAGACGATGGTGACCACCAAAAATTGTAAAATTGACCCCTGGAGGATTTAAGGGTGCCACCCCTGCGAACAAAAATTCTCCTTTATATATTGCAATCAGCGTTGGTACTGGGGTAACTTGAACTGACTAAGACGCTGGTGACCACCAAAAATTGTAAAATTGACCCCTGGAGGATTTAAGGGTGCCACCCCTGCGAACAAAAATTCTCCGATTTTAGTGCAATCAGCGTTGGTACTGGGGTAAATTGAACTGACTAAGACGATGGTGACCACCAAAAAGTGTTAAATTGACCCTTGGAGGATTTAAGGGTGCCACCCCTGCGAACAAAAATTCTCCGATTTTAGTGCAATTAGCGTTGGTACTGGGGTAACTTGAACAAACTAAGACGATGGTGACCAACAAAAATTGTAAAATTGACCCACGGAGGATTTAAGGGTGCCACCCCTGCGAATAAAAATTCTCCAATTTCAGTGGAATCAACGTTGGTATTGGGATAACTTGAACTAACCAAGACGATGGTGTCCAACAAAAATTGTAAAATTGACCCACGGAGGATTTAAGGGTGTCACCCCTGTGAACAAAAATTCTTCGATTTCAGTGCAATCAATGTTTGTACTGGGTTAACTTGAACCCTCTAAGATGACGGTGACCAGCAACAATGGTTAATTGACCCCTGGAGGATTTTAAGGGTTTCACCCCTGCGAATAAAAATTCTCCAATTTTAGTGAAATCAACGTTGGTACTGGGCTAACTTGAACCAACTTAGATGATGGTGACCACCAACAATAGTAAAATTAACCCCTGGAGGATATGGATTGCACTGAATTTAGAAAATTTTGGTTTGCAGGGGTGGCACCCTTAAAATCCTCCAGGGGTCAATTTTACAATTTTTGGTGGTCACCAGCGTCTTAGTCAGTTCAAGTTACCCCAGTACCAACGTGGATTGCACTGAAATCAGAAAACTTTAATTCGCAGGGGTGGCACCCTTAAATCCTCCAGGGGTCAATTTTACAATTTTTGGTGGTCACCAGCGTCTTAGTCAGTTCAAGTTACCCCAGTACCAACGTGGATTGCACTGAAATCAGAAAACTTTAATTCGCAGGGGTGGCACCCTTAAATCCTCCAGGGGTCAATTTTACAATTTTTGGTGGTCACCAGCGTCTTAGTCAGTTCAAGTTACCCCAGTACCAACGTGGATTGCACTGAAATCAGAAAACTTTAATTCGCAGGGGTGGCACCCTTAAATCCTCCAGGGGTCAATTTTACAATTTTTGGTGGTCACCAGCGTCTTAGTCAGTTCAAGTTACCCCAGTACCAACGTGGATTGCACTGAAATCAGAAAACTTTAATTCGCAGGGGTGGCACCCTTAAATCCTCCAGGGGTTAATTTTATAATTTTTGGTGGTCACCATCGTCTTTGTAGGGTCAATTAACCCCGGTAACGCCGTTGGTTGCGTCAAAATCGGAGAACTTCTATATCGTTATTGAACAACCCTGAAACACCCCTTAAGGGTTGAAAATTAAATATTTAGACCCTGGTTCAGCATCCTCATTTGTTGGACCACCATAGGTGCTCATTTAATTAACATCCGCCCCGGGGTTTGTTTTTTTATTAAAAGTTCCTCCTTGCACCTTCAAAACTCAAATGGTGGCAAATGCGACCCTATTCAACCCCTTAAATAAGGTCGAAGTGGGCAAATTCAGGGGTTGAAAACGTCAGAAATTAAAAGGGCAAGAGTTGTACTTAAGATCCTGCAAGTTTCATGACCCTGGCTTAATTTTAACTAGGTCAAATAAAATGGTCCATAGGGTCATAATTGACATGCTTTGTATTGCTATACAGGCTTCTTGCCACTATTTGAGATTTTTGATCACGAGGGGGCGCGGTCGTGTCGGATTCGAAAAGGCCCATACAGACAGAAGGCCCGCAGAGAAAAGGCCCTATACCTGTGTGCCGCTCACTAATATGCTTTACCTGTTGCGCACAGCCAGGGCCTTTTGTCCGCGGACCTTCTGACAGACATTTGGCCCCACTTGCCTCTAGAAAAGTTTTGTTTACCAACTGAAAAGCAAAGTCATGATCACAATCCCACTTCAAACTATATAATATGCCACAGGCTCTGTCACAGAGAACCATGAAAATTAATGATCAAAACTTCTAAAAGCTAATTAGTATACTGTACCTATTAAAACATTTTAACATTACAGTACTTAATTATCACCTTTGTCAGTACAAGACAAGACACTGCTCAGTAATGTGCTCAATTAAATATCTTCTTTGAATCTTTGATTGATAATGTCATTAATACGTGACGAAAGCTCCCAGTTATGAAACTTTTTTATAGCAAAAAAAACTGTGTCACGTGAGACTTCGACCTCTCCATAGAACTTCTACTGTGGTAAGGCCCTTGCTGGTAATTCTATCCTTTCTTTATGATTATTGATCCTTCTAACCATGATGGTTTATTCCTTAATTTTATAATTATAATACATACAGTAATTAATAATTTTTATTTTGTGTTTTAACTGCATTGAATTTTGTTTTTGCTTTATTATATAACAGTACATAATTACCTTTGTTTTACAGAAATCCTGTAGGCAAATACATTATACTCTTAAAATTACCAGAGTCCGCTTCAAAAACTGGCAACAGTCTGTCAAGCTTATGCAAATTGTCCTGCGATAGTTACGGTATGAGTTTATTCTCTCCATCAAACACTCTGTGACATACTGCTTTTGTAACAAAGTCTGCAAGATAAAATGGTCAACTTTATGGGACTTCAGGTGGTGCTCACAGTAGATGATACAGTAGTCCATCTCCTATAGCGGGAATGTCAGATCAGTTCCGCGCGCCAATTGGCGACTGTGCAAGTCGCAGGTACTCGAGGATAACGTTACTTCAAATCATGGTCGTCTAGTACCTGCGGCTTGCACAATCGCAATTGGCGCGCGGAACCGATCTGACATTCCCGCTATAGGAGATGGACTACTGTATCATCTACTGTGGGTGGTGCTAAAAAGAAGGCTACTAGAGAGGTATGTATTTTCAAAGAAAGAAAGACAGCATAAAAGTATATAAGAATTCACTCCCACTTCCTAGTTTTTAATAAATTGCACATGTATACAGTACATTAAATCAGAAGCGGATATAGGCAAATTATAAAGTCGGATGCTCATATTTAAGGTGTAGAACACCTTGAACAAAAAAAAAAATGTATAATATCCTAACATACCTAAATATCAACAATTTGGCTGGAGTCATTGATTTTTAATTTATTCTCCATTCATAAAATGAAGGCTGTGGGTTTGTGACGTCACAGCTTGCCTGTTTCCACTTGGGTGGAGTAGGTATGTTAGGATATTAGACTTGTTTTTTTTTTGTTCAGGGTGTTCTCCGCCTTTACGTTTGGCTATTTTTACTTTTATAAATAAAGGATACTTATTTTTTAAGTTTCACACAATGACGTTTGATATCATATCTTACAAGGATAAAACTGATGTTTTTATCTCTACTATTCACATAAATATACATATTTACATTATACCGTGCAAATGCTACGACATAGATCTGTGAGGATTTAAAATACACTAGAGGAAATTTTGATCCGCTGTATATTTGAAAGAACTACTGGCACTATTATGTGCCATAGTACTCACAATGCCTCCTAAATTTTAAAGAAAATCAGATATGGAAGACTAATTATAATGCTATATAGATTTAGAGCTATTGAAATTCCTATACGTGCAAATGCAAAAAAAAAAAAAAAAAAAAAAAGAAAAGAAAAGAAAAAAGAAAAGAAAAGAAATTTTAATTTTTTAATTAGCTAAGTTTGGTTATGGCATTGCCTTTAAGGGAGTAGGGTACTGCGACCGTATATCTCAAAAACTAGAAGTGCTTTGGGTCTAAATTTGGTGTCATTGTGTAGCTAAGGGTCACACCTAGCCGTGATAAAAATTTCATGATGTTTGACCGCCCCCCCCCCCCCCCCAAAAAAAAGAAGAAAAGAAAAAATATTGAAATTAACATTAGGCCTTGATCATGGGCTTAAAATTTCAAAAAATATCTCAAATTAATTTGCACGGTGACCCTCCAAAAAATTTATCTGTTTGAAATTGTCTCAAGCTGAAGTATTATAGTGTGCAAAATTTCAGCTTTTTTTGATGAGAAAAGTTTGAGTCTATATGGCTGACATCTGTTCCCTACTCCCTTAATTAAAACAATATATTTTTATAGCATAGTGCAGTACATAGCTTTATTTTATAATTAACATAAGCATCGTTATTATTATTACAGCATTCTTTTTAAGCATTTCCTGGGATGAACTGTTTTGTCACATCACCTTTGATCAGGTGCGGATCCAGGAAATTTGTTCGTGGGGGGGGGGGGGGCGTTCTCCCAGGAAAATAAACATGAAGGACCCGGGGGGAGGGGGGGGTAGCGCGCCGCAGGCGAAAAAGTTTATTTGGTCACGCCCCTTTTTGGAAAAAAATGCAAAATTAGTATGCCTTTGCAAAAATATTCTTGAATTGCCAAATTTTTTATTTGGTATTCTTTTCCTTTTTTTTTATGTAAGCAAAAAAAAAAAAGTAAAAGCATACAAAATGTTTTCTGAGATATTTTCTATTTTGATCTCTGTTAAATTATTAATGTTATTTAAATGAAAAAAAAAAAATCTTGAAAAAAAGGGCAAACAAAGTGAGCTACTAAATTAAACTATATGTTCTTAATTTTTTATGGATATTAGGATATCACTAAATTGAAATTTTATTTTGTTAAATTAGGTATTGTGTGTATTATAGTGTATACTGTATACGTACTGTATATATCACAGTAGATGATACAGTAGTCCAGCTCCTATACTGAGAATGTCAGATCAATGCGCGCCATAATTCCGACTGGGTGAAGCGGGCTGAACTACACGCTTAACGTTACTTCAGTTACTTTTAGTTCAGTCCGCTTCACCCAGTCGGAGTCGGAATTATGGCGCGTTTTTTGATCTGACATTCCCAGTATAGGAGATGGACTACTGTATTATCTACACAGTATATTATACAGTAGTCCATCTCCTATAGCGGGAATGTCAGATCGAATGCGCGCCATAATTCCGACTGTGTGAAGTTGTCAGAACTGCACGTAACATTACTTCAAATTACGGCTTCTAGTTCTGCCACCTTCACCCAGTCGGAATTATGGCGCGCATTCGATCTGACATTCCCGCTGTAGGAGATGGACTACTGTACCATCTACGTATCATCTACTGTGTGTATATATATAAATTAAGAGAAATTTTTTAAATAGATTGGCGCCTTGATGTGGTGCTGCTCTCTTTTGGTGTTATGATAAAATATAAGTTAAGTTCACTCTAAAATATGGCTAGGATGGTAACTAGCGCCCCACAATTTCCTTATACTATAATATAAGGTGTTGGAATTTCAAACTACACGTATTTTTAACAAAATGTTATCAAAATTAAAGCAAATGTTGGCAACTATTAGACTCGATGGAGCTTTGTGTCATTAAACGTCATCAAAAAAGAAAGAAAAACGTGTAAAAAATTACTCAGCGTGTGAAACACCAGAGTGAATTCTACAGCAGGTAAAGTTGATATCTCACAAAAGACTAAATTTGCACATTTGTACCATATTTTAGTTGAACCAGGAAACGGTTGTCTATTGCAATATGAACACAAGTTTATTGTAGAATACATTTTTCGTTCTGGGTGTGTGCCGTATGCCGTATGTATGTTCTCCGCAGTGTATTTCAGTTTTGAATACACCACATAATGATTGTGTACGTAATGCAAAATAAGCAATGCATATATGTATATACATGAATTAAGGTATTTGTGTTTAATATAAATTCCTTAACATGAA
This sequence comes from Ecdyonurus torrentis, assembly GCA_949318235.1. Classification (NCBI taxonomy): domain Eukaryota; kingdom Metazoa; phylum Arthropoda; class Insecta; order Ephemeroptera; family Heptageniidae; genus Ecdyonurus; species Ecdyonurus torrentis. The sequence goes on along the minus strand of OX439130.1, from coordinate 40,541,587 downwards.
TAGACAGACATCTGTTGTTGTACATATTTGACTTTTTTTGAAGTATTATTATTATTTTTAAGATTCTATATAAGCTGTGATCTCAAACCATTTAGATACAAATATTGATATATGTGAAATTGAAACATATATAATGTATGTATATGTATGCATACTGTATATGTAATGATCAAAACAAACATTTTATTTTCATATCATGGCATAATATGTATAAACAAATTAATGTATGTATATTTATTTATATGTATGTATATACATAATTTTATGATATTTATCATACATGTAATATTAACTTTTGAAATTAGAGATACAGAGATACCATGAGTACTATGTAGTTTAATTTTATTAAACATCGGATTCGTGTGTGCGTGTATGTGTGTGTTGGTCATGCAACTCATGCAGTTATATCGTCATGGTCAGCACTTTGGGTATAATATTATGTAAAGTTCATCGAAATAGAGATTTGTCCAGATTTGTCTTCTCAAAAGTGACTCACGTACGTACTCCGTGCTTTAATCTCTCTCTCTCTCATTCTCTCACTGCCTACATTTCACTATAATTCACCTTCTAAAATTAATAAATAACATCAATAATCATCCTCCTACCGGTAGCAGCCTTAATATTATGTTGTCTGAGCCGGTTCCCGTGAGATCACCAAAGTTCAGCATAGTCAATACTTGGACGCTGCTTGGATGGGTGAGCGACTGTAAAAAGTCTTAAAATTGTATTCATTCAAGTGCTGAAGCGTAGCTGTACTCACATGATGGCATGACCATGTGCTCCCTTAATTGGGTGCTGCCATCATGTGCGGCTGTTAAATCCGAAACACGATGTCACGTTAACAAGCACTGATCCTACCTTACACAGATTTGGTATTTGGAGCCCAAAATAGTGTAAGTGCGGGGTCCACGTTATGATAAAGAAAGTTCATTTATAACAGTTAAAAAATGAAAAATGATTTAAAAATAGCATTCAATTGCTAAAATACAGTAATATGTACAGTACACAAAACCCCGCATGTGTGTGTGTTACAACAACAACAACAACAGAATACTTGATTTAATAAATTTGTCACATAAATCTTATATTTTTGAGAATACATTTTACCTTTACAATAAATTTCCCAACATTTAGCAAACAAACAACAATGAGGGGGGGGGGGGGGCATGCATTGCATACATGCATACATTGGGGGGGGGGGGATACAGTACATTAAAAAAATAAAAATGTGTACATAAGAAATAATTTTATAGTTCAAAATATATGGGGGTCTAAAACACTTTAGACAACACTTAAAGGCGCAGAACACCTTGAACAAAAAAGTTGTGTAATATCCTAACAAACCTGAAAATCAACGTTGATTTTCAGGTTTGTTAGAATACAGTATTACACAACTTTTTTGTTCAAGGTGTTCTACGCATTTAAGAAAACACTTTTGCAATAGTCAAAATGTGAATAAATAAATAAATAATCGTCTTTATTCAAAAAATGCATGAATATTGTAGTAAAGAAAAGTATATATCAAAAGTTCAATATTTAAAGCTAATTTATTATAATAATAAAAACTTATAATATTTATCATATATTATAATATAATATCATTCAATACATTTCTTAAAAAAAAAAAAAAAAAAAAAAATCTTAACTTGCATTATTAATATGTATAATTATATTGTGCATGTTATGTTTCAGAATACACTTATTTATAGCATCTATAAATTGCCAAGATGCTGGAGCCAAGCTGGGTACCAGCAAGAACAGGAATGCATCTTCCCAATGGTGCTGCCGTCAGCTGTACCAATTTCAATGGACCAATCTGTATTGGTAGAGCCAATCACAATGGCTTCACTCTGCCAGGCAAAGTCGTTCCAGGAAAATATTGTACCTTGTCTTGGCATGGTAAAGCAGTGATTAAACATGAATATGAGGTACCGTACATTGCTGTATATGGGTCATTCAAACATAATATATGTATGATATTTTAGCAGATCAATGAAAAACACTCAAGTTGCTTCTGCACTACATACCCCACCTACTGTACAAAAGCAATTGTGTTACCCCCCCCCCCCTTCTTCTTTCTGTGATCCAGTCAAAAGAAATGCAAATTTAGAAATCCAAATAAAATCATCCCGCAAGGGTCAATGAGACTATATAGCAACAACTCACATACATCAAACCATGAAAGCCTACACTATCACAAAATTATTCTTGTTTAACCGAAAAATTGCATCCCCATTGATACAGCCCTTTATCATGATGCCAATAAATTTAATTTTGAGATTCCGATGGCCGAGTGGTGAAGGCAGCTGACTCGCAACTCTGTACTCCTCACTGAGTATAGGTTCGAGTCACTGCTGGGTGCGTACGTGAAGTGTGAGAGCACAACACGTTGCACGATGCATGTTTACATGCATTCCATGACGACGCACAGTATTCGGGAGGTGTATGAGTGATGTGATTGCACCGACCAGCCTGCCTAGATGTTTCCACGGTTTCTCTAGGCTGTCATGGCGAATGGGAGGCTGTGTACTTAGGCCGTGGCCGGCCCATGTGTGCTTTTCCATTAATTGGAAAGTCCTTACCTGTCGATAAGACAATGTCTTGACTGGGACTGGGATTGGTGTATAGCACAATAACACAATATGGCAAGCAAAAAAAAAAAAAAAAAAAAAATCCATTTTAGATCTAGTTCTTCTCTGCAAGTTACAAATTAGTAGAGTTTGCAAACCAACTTAAAATTTTCCATAATTGGTATTATTGTCCGTAGTAAATAATTTTATGTTTGAACTTGCAACAAATGTTTATTGCTAGTAATGTAACTTTTAAAATGTAAATAATACTAGATCATCTAAGCATTCAATATTAATTTTGTTTTGCAGGTTTTGTGCAATGCAGGTGAGATGTGGCAAATGATGAATGCAGGATGTCCAATCCCACAAAGTGCTCTTCCCATAGGACACACTGATCATGAGGGAATCCTGTTTGTAGGCAGAGTGCACAGGAATGGAGGAGTCACCATTGTTGGCAAGGTTAACTTCAATACTTATATTCTTTAGTATTTAGTTTCACTTGAATTTAAAATGCTAAATGGTAGTAGTAGATGTGAATTTGAATTGATATGGTAAACTCCCTACTTAACAAATAATATATGAAATGTATGAACTGTTATATTAGCCATCAAAATAGACTTGTCCAATACCTGGGTCCATCGCTAATCAAAAACTTTACTTAATTATTACCAGCTTATTACTGTCCATGCTGTCTTGAAAAAATCAAAACTAAAACAAATATGAAATTGAATTTATGTTAATATTTAAGCATTTACAAACGACAATGTTTTTTCCCTTGTATTTCTATTTCCCTTGAAGTATATTTTGCATTGCTGGTACGTTTAGAAAAACCTAGAAATACCATTAGGTTCAGTTATACAAACATTATAAATAAACTCTGCCACTTGAGACCTTGACCTCTCTATAGAACTTCTACTGTGGTTAGGCCCTTTGCTGGTATTTCTATCCCTTTAATATTCATCCTAAGGGCTTTTTTTATCTTTTGTTAAATTCAACATTTAGAAAAGCTAAATAAAATTTATATTGTATGCATTTGTGATGCTTGACATAAATTGTTACTTTTATTTATTCTTATATTAAAAAAAGAAAAACTACAACATAATATCTAGATTTACTTAACATAATCTTTAATAATTTGTTTAATAACATTAAATTTTTGTGTGTGTTATGTAGGAATCTATGAAATATATTTTTATTTTAGGTGACCTCCAAAGACAGCATGTGCTATGTGTATTTAAATGCCGAGAAAGCTGAAGTTGGGTTTACAGAGTTTGAAATATTGACAGTGCCTCCTGGTTCTTATTACATCCTGACAAAGATGAATAATCCTGGAATGCAGATGGGAGGAAACAATACAATTCCAATGCCTCTGTCTTTCAATCAGAATCCACCCTACTGCATCCAACCTCCTAATTGTTTTGGAATGAATAACAATGGCTTAAATTCAAATCAAATTTTTGTCAATAAAAATTTTCAACAAAATCAGAACCATCAAAACAATGGAGCTATAAGAAAAAATAAGAATAACTATCAAAATAAAAAGAATAAAAATAACCTTAAAGATGGTTTTGTTGGCAAGAAACAAGGAGCAGGCAAGGTTAAAGAAATGAACCAAGAAAATGAAAAGGAATTGCTTGATCAGGAACAATCAGTAAGCAAGCCCAAGATACAGAAGAAGCAAGATACGAAGCGATCAAGCTGTGAGTGTTGCCATCTTGGAGAAATTGCTGACTTATCTCTGGAGTGCCTGGATAGACACTCTGCATGTGACAAATGTGACAATAAGGGAGGAGATAACTGGGAGTGTCTCTCTTGTCGCAAGGTAAAGTTGCAATACTGATTGTTTGCTTATATATTTTAATTAGAAACTGAATATAAGAGAAGTTTTCTATAATTATGAAAAATAGGAGGATTCAAAGCTTTTTTTTTTCTTTCTTCCTATTTGATTTACTAGGATATATCGATGTTGGGATGCAGAAATGCGACCGATGAGAAAAATCATGAGGTTTTTACTCATGATTTTTCTCATCGGCCGCATTTCTGCATCCCAACATCGATATATAGGCTATATATATATATATATATATATATATATATATATATATATATATATATATATATATATAATAATATAGGAAAAAACCATCGCGGTTGGTATTAATTACGTTTTTTTAAATATTTATATATATATATATATATATATATATATATATATATATATATATATATATATATATATATATATATATATTATATAGGTATATATGGGTACATATAGGTACATATCATCATGGTCGCATCAAAATGCCTCATCTCTAGTGATCAGCAATGTGGCAAAGACCCTATCTCCATTGATTATGCCATAACGTTTGCACTGGAGATAGGGCCTTGAATGCAATGCTGATCACTGGAGATGAGGCCTTTTGCCGCAACCAAGATGATATATATATACAAGTACAATATATACAAGCCAATATACAAGTACACATCTCCCCTCCCTAATAAATCTGACCACATCGTTCATATCTCCTATGTTAAAAATATATATTTATATACAGGGGAAAAAAAATATACATAGGGAAACTTTAACCCAACTGGTTAGACTTATTCGGGAAGAGTGCATCCATGTCTTTAAAGGTGTAGAACACCTTAAACAAAAAAAAATTGCCTAATATCAACGTTAATTTGGCCGGAGTAATTTATTTCTAATTTATTTTCTATTTACAAAATGACAGCTGCAGGTTTGTGACGTCACAGCTCACTAGTCCACACGCACGGAAACAGGCAAGCTGTGACGTCACAAACTCACAGCTCTCATTTTGTAAATGGAAAATAAATTAGCAATCAATGACTCTGGCCAGATTAACATTGATATTTAGGTATGTTAGGATATTAGGCAAGTTTTTTTTGTTCAAGGTGTTCTACGCCTTAAAGTAAAATTCATTTAAAATCTGATAATAATAACACTTTTTTATTATTTGTCTGCTTATTATTTTTACAATCAATGATAAAGAAAAGGATAGAAAAACCAGCAAGGGCCTTACCACAGTAGAAGTTCTATGGAGAGGTCGAGGTCTTGCATGGCACAGTATAATGTTATAAAAGTTTCTTTATAACTTGAGAGCTTTCGTCATATGATAATGACATTATCAATCAAAAGAGAAAATTACACTGCTCAGTGATGTGCTCAAGTAATTTTCTCTTTTGATTGATAATGTCATTATCATATGACGAAAGCTCTCAAGTTATAAAGAAACTTTTATAACATTATACTGTGCCATGCAAGACCTCGACCTCTCCATAGAACTTCTACTGTGGTAAGGCCCTTGCTGGTTTTTCTATCCTTTTCTTTATCATTGATCCTAACCGCGATGGTTTTTTCCTTAAATTGATTATTATTTTTACAGTTCATTTTTCAGCTTATAAATGAAAGTGGTATTAAGTTGATTTCAACTAAAATTGTTATTATTATTACAGTATTATTATTTTTTTAACTTGAAGAACTTAAGTTATTGTATTTATATGTGACAGGTATTTTGCCGAGATGTAGATCAACACATGATGGTTCATGCAGTGCAGACTTCTCACTACGTTGTCATTAGCCAGGATGACCTCTCTGTGTGGTGCTTCAAGTGTGAGGTCACCCTAACTGCTCAGGTAGGTCATGCAGCCGCAACTGATATTCTACACAACAAATTAACCAGTTTGTACTGGTGTATACCCTATGTTATTTTTAAATAAAAGTTGTGAATTTTTATTATTAATCTATTATTATTATCATCTATAATAGGCGTAATATGCCTATATGTAATAGGCCTATATGTAGGCGTAAAAACATATTTATTACTTTAAGTAGTGGAGCAAAATAAAGAGTAACTCTTGCTCCCACCTAGCTAGCATAAGAGCAAGTTTAGTTTTGGCATAGGTTCAGGGTTGCTCTAACAGCGTTAGCTACAGCGCATCAATAATGAAAATTTGGAGGTAGCGTTTTCGGGAAGTTTAATAGCACAATGAACACTATTATAATAAAAAAAAAAATCATTGTTGACTATCCCTTTAAGTACATGTGTAACCTGTACCATCGATACTTTCACCAAGCTACGGACCTCATTGTGGTAAGGCTCTTGTTGGTTTCTTCTATCCCTTCTTTGATTATTATACATATAGGCTATTCAAACCAAAATTGTGTAATCTTTCCTAATTAATTAAACCTTTAAGTACATATAATGCTGTTACAGCAAGCTTTTGACTCCAGTCTAATCAAAATTAAAAACAATATCAGCAATAGAGTACTGTACAGTTAATTACCCCAACATTTGCTTATTCTGTGGGTTAAGACTCTCTGTTTATGTGAAAGCATAAAAATTCCAGGGATTTTCTAAGCTTTTAAGATATTTCACTTCCCACCTGCTATTTTATACATACTTCTACTGCATATTTATATGCTTTATCTTTTCAATAAATTTTTAATAATACATAAATCTATTTAATTTTGCAGAATATAATTAAAGTTCTAAGTGATCGGAAGAAAAGAAGTGAATCTGTAGAGTCCAAGGAATGGGAAATGGTTGACAAAAGTCCATCCCCAGGCATCTCAGGAGATTATTCCACATCATCTACGTCTGACCAAGAAATGCCCACAGTAAAAGAAGCAATCAAAATAGAAGACTCATTTTCTTGGCTTAAAATGCTGTTTTCTTGGCCTCAAGTAGGAGGCATCCCAAGTGTTGACAAGGGACAAGAAGTTGATGATGTACAATCTGTGCCTTTGGCTGAACCCTTGCCTGCAGTGAGTGTATCAGACCAAGCTACATGTGAGTATACTGATTTGTTAGGAAAATTTTCTTGGTGCATGTAGAAACAGTATTATATAAAGTGCAGAGTTCCATCATAAGTCATAGAATTTATATAATTTTATCATTTCATAAGTAAGCAGCAAGCTATTTATGAACCAACACTTTTAGGGGAAAATAAATAGTACATGAATATTTCAAGTCTTTTTATTTCCAACTATAATGCATCCTTAGCTTTTCATTAAATTTCTCAAGCAAAGTGGTACAATATAGGAATTTTTAATTGAGTACTTGATATAATTTGCAAACTTAAATTGTCAAGCTCCCAAGAAGAAGCCCTGCTGGGTGGCATGTAATGACAACAAGGTGCCTGTGGGAGCTTTGAGTGGGGGCCAAACCCATCTAGGTGTTGTGTTTGTGGCGAGAGCTGAACACATGGGCGCTCTCATTCCTGCCAAATTTGACCCAAACTACAGCGGATGCTATACATCATTCAATGGCACGGAACTCTGGAAAACCAAGTTTGAGGTACAGTAAAACTCCCTCCCCTACCCCCTTAACTACTGAATTTTATTATCATAAGTGCATAATTATTTTGATTATTGTCCAATATAGATTTTGTGCCATGTGGACGCAAAATGGGTAAAGATGACAAATGCATTGCCAGGCAAGGCTGTACAGGGAGGTTATAATGAGGAGAAAATGCCTCTTTATATTGGGCGATTTTTGCAGTCGGACGATACAGCAATTCTTGGAAAAGTGAGTTTATTTATTAATTTTTATTGTATTTCATGGTTATGTCAGCTAATATTTTTCAAGTCAAATTTTTATAAAAATCCAGTGATTGTTTACAAAATAAATAGACTTTTGGCAATATTGCTTTAAAAATAGTTTAAGCATTCACTTCAAATTATTGCAAGCAAATAGCAATAGATATGCATACATTAAAAACAGTATTTTTTCATTACATGTTTCTCTATATATCATGATCGTTTGTTTCATATTGTGTCTAGGTAGAACAAATAGATGGGGAATTCAAGCTGATCTACATGATGTCCAGACAGGAGAAACAGACATCAGATTTTGAGATTCTGATTTCTCTTGAGCCAGTTCCTCTCCAAGCCAAGATCACAGCTTCACATACACAATATGCTGGTCGTAGGCCTTCATCATCTGCTGGTCATAGGGCTTCAGCATCTGCTGGTCGTTGGGCTTCAGCATCTACTGATCATAGGGCTTCATCATCTGCTGGTCATAGGGCTTCATCATCTGCTGGTCATAGGGCTTCAACATCTGCTGATCATAGGGCTTCAGCATCTGCTGGTCATAGGGCTTCATCATCTGCTGGTCGTTGGGCTTTGACATCTACTGCTCAAGAAAACAAGCCTACAAACTCACCTAGCCCTCTACAAACTGCACCCAACAAAGGTATACAGTATTTAAATTTTAGTTTGTATAGAATTATAAGTCTGAAGATATCAACCTGTCATTTTAGTTACAATACCCTGGCCTTTAATAATGTTAATTGGAAAAATCCAAACTTAAAAATAGGCACAATTTTACTAGATTTACAGAGCATGGTTTTCACTGTAAGATTTGCATAATTAAAGAGTACCACGAGTGTGGTACCTTGTGTAAATGTAAATTGTGTGGTGAGCAATGTGATCAATATAATTTGCTGAAATGTACTTATCATAGCATTAGTCTAACGACATATGCTCAAGAATAATGTTTAATGTATTTAATTGAATACTCTTATTTTGTAAATTTATGTCCTATGTTGTACACCATGAGTGTTTATTGAATAAAATAACTAAAAATTAAAATTTATTGTGTGCAGTATGTAATTGATTCCCTTTATTTGTTATTATTTTCCCCTTGTATACATGAATGCAACAATGAAACACTTTAGCTTGATAAACAATGGTACTCTAATGTTTCAGTAGCATCTACATGGATTAAGTGGGTGAAAACCAGAGATGGTGCAGTGCCAGCAGGTGCAGTGGTGGGTGGCAAGAACCACATTGGAGAAGTGTATGTGGCAAGAGCAGAACATGGAGGGCAACTCATTGTGGGCAAGCTGATCCCACAGTTCAACTTATGTTACATTGCCTTCCAGGGATCAGAGATCCGCAAAAAAGAATATGAAGTAAGTACATATACAGTATTTTATTTTTATAAAATTGTTTCCTTTTAATTGTAAACTACCCATATTTATACTGCCCATTTCAGACTTTTTTTTTTTTTTTTTTTTTTTTTTTTTTTCTTAATGATAGGTCTATTGTTTTAATTTTTATTTTAAAGACGGCTTGTATTGAAAAAGACTACAGCTATTGTAGAAGTTAAAAGTACACTTACAGTGATTCAAATTACTAGTTGGTATATTGTTAATTTCAAACATTAATTTCAACTATTGATGTTTGATTCCCTCTCTCTCTCTTTCTCTCTCTCTCTCTCTCTCTCTCTCTCTCTCTCTCTCTCTCTCTCTTTCCTTGATATTAGTTAAATTATGAATTTCCTAAATACAAGGTTCAAACTGTTGATCAAAATCTAAACATATTTTTCTGTTTTTAGAACTACAGTATATAATCACTTAATTGCAAAAAAAAAAAAAAAAAAAAAAAAAAATGCAAAATTATTATAATTATTATTGTATTTAAAGTATTTGATGTGATAATTACGTTTCTAAGCTACTTTGTGATGCAGATTTTGTGTGATGCAAATAACAAGTGGGTACCTATGACTTCTGGAGGTGGAATCCCTAGTACTGCAATTCCAGCTGGAATTCTGAGGGGACAGACTCTCTATATTGGTCGTGTGTGCAGTGGGGTAGACAGAGTCACCATTGGACAGGTAGATGTCAATAAGTTTTCTTTCTAAATCGTGACCATCTTTTAACATTTTCTTTGGGAAAATTATGAAGTTTGTCAGGTATACTTAAATATTAAAGTAAATTGGGATGGGAAAAAAATAAATATATGTATTATAATCATATTTTAGAAAGACCTATTTAAGGAGATACAATGCAGCTTCAGAAACACAAACTAATTGTTTTCTTTAAATGATTTTTAATTGCTCTGATTTTATAACTGTTTCACATTCTTTATTTTTATGTATGAGGAAATGCATCGTTATAAATAAATTTTTCCTTTTACCTTCAAGCTAAAGTTGTATAGTGAACATTTTAGTGTAAATGTTATTTGCAACAAACTTAACCCACAGTTACACAAAAGTTATTTGAAAAAAAGAACTCCTTTTCTCAAAAATTATAAAAATTATAGGGTCTTCTTAATTTGTGCTATTTGTAAATTTTCTTTACTCTATGAATATTTTAAAACCTTTATTATTATTATTGGAAGACGTGCAACAATAAATGAGGAAGTCTACATGAAGTTAACCCCTATGTTTGAAAACGTCTTTAGAAAGAGAAAAAGTAGTAGATAAACTTAGCATAGGCAATTACCTGCAAAATTGACGTTTTATTTAATAAAAGAAGAAATAAAAAAATTCAATTCCCAACCCTTTGCCGACTGTGACGTCATTTGTTTACATCCGATTTTCAATTGTTTTCTGGATTTCATGCAACTGCTATAAATTCAAAAAATTTAACGGCCAACGGCCGCCTTTCAACAATGGGGTCGTTTGAAATCCAGAAGACAATTGAAAATCAGATGTAAACAAATGATGTCACAGTCGGCAAAGGGTTGGGAATTGAACTTTTTTATTTCTTCTTTTATTAAATAAAACGCCAATTTTGCAGGTAATTGCCTATGCTAAGTTTATCTACTACTTTTTCTCTTTCTAATGACGTATTCAAACATAGGGGTTAACTTCGTGTAGACTTCCTCATTGTTGGTGTTTGCTATAGGTGGATAATCAAGGTCAGATGACTGCTCTGCAAAATGGTAACGTGCTACAGTTCACCATGTTTGACATCTTAGTATCAACTGTCCATGATCTCAGCGTGCTATCCAAGGTAGCAGATAAATTGTCCTCAATCTTGGCAAACTTCAAACTTCACACCCCACAACCAGCAACTCAGCAAGCAGGTGCAGTGGAACTTAAAGTCTTAATAATTCTTCATGTTGTTAAAATAAATAAGTAATTTTTCTTTTGTGAATTGAAATAGTATTGCAATGTATTGGGGGAGGGGGGGGGGGGGGTTAAACATTGTGTACCCAAAATACTCATCGATTCTGTGTAACTTTTTACCCCCTTCCATATTCATCCCCCCCCCCTCACTCCTCAACACCCCTTTCACTTATAAATTATAAAATGTATTTTAGATCTTAATATTAATGAAAAATGAATCAGTGAGATCAAGGGGAAGAGCCATTGGCTTATCCTGTAATGGATTTAGTATCATGCTATTTGCATGTTTGAAATTATTCAACTAAGGTTGTGTAATAAAACTTAAATCTACATATTTTTATATTCAGCTCCTCCATTCAAGAAGAAAGAGGAAGTTTTCAGAATGACTCCTCTACTTACAACAGATAGGGAATACATATATGTTGAAAAGAAAATGCAGAATACCATCAAGACACATAGTGGAATGTTTGGTGGTGGTAGTTTCACAAGATACAATATCTCTAAGGTGGGTTCTAATAACTTAATTGAGATTTTAATGTTCAACGTATATTTATGAAAACTTAAGACAGCTTTTTTTTAACTTAATAATAATAACTTTATTAAGGTGTAGTGAGAGCGTGACAGCCCCATCATACAAAACTTTGACGACATAAATAATATATTTTTTTACATAAGCATATTCGACGAAATCAAATAGTAACCTCGTATCTTAGATTTTGATGTTTTCAAGTTTACAATAGCACTGTAGCTCAGAAAAAAATTACAAAAAATTTTATTTTATTTTATCCTAAGGCACATGTATTATGCACATTACTTCAGCACAGTTTCAAACTTTTCCAGCTCATGGTGTCTTTGTAATTAACTAATTAGTAACAAAAAACGACTTTTTTTGTGTAATTTTGAAAACAATGATTTACATACATACATACATATCATGACGCTATAAATCCCTTTCGGGGTAAGCCAACAACACAGATGTTTTATCCTGACCCAGTGATAGACCTCCACAACTTCCTATCCTGACATACTTCACTTGCTTCCGCCAGTCTCATACCTTGTTTCATACATTTCCTTTTGCATTTCATACTGCGTACATTCTTATTTTTCAAACATTTTCCAACCACCTCAGACCATGATGTTTTAGGCCTGCCTCTATCTCTCCTTCCATCCACTCTACTATGAAATACCTGCTTTGCTATTCTTTCATCACCCATTCTCTCAACATGACCAAACCACCGTAATACACTGTTCTCATACTTCTCAGTCACAATGATTTGAAAAGTGCATTTCCTCTGAAAGTACATGAGATAAAAATTTCAAACTCAAACAACCAATAAAGGAAATATTGCTTATTCATGCCATGCATACAAAAAAAATTGCAACCAACCCCTTTGCCAAAATATGCAAAAAACATAACTTTGAAACTACAAGAGTTTAGAAGCTGAAAATCAGTTTAGAGCCATAAATTTGTATTGGTAAAATGATTTGATACTTTAATTGAAATAACCTTAAAATAACCCCAAATTATGATGTAAAATTCTTGAGAGCGTCTAATAAATGCAGCCCGCAGCACAATCAGCCTGTAAAATGCAACCCAGAGTACATATACTTTTTAAATAAATATATATTTCCTCCCACAACTAATTTAACAAAATAATTTGAATGATTTCATATTACCAATACACAATTCTACCCCTAAAGTGATTTTCAGCTTTAAAACCCTTGTAGTCACAAAGTTACGTTTTTTGCATATTTTGGCAAAGGGGTTGGTTGCAATTCTTTTTTGTATGCATGGCATGAATAATCAATATTTCCTTTATTGGTTGTTTGAGTTTGAAATTTTTATCTCATGTACTTTCAGGGAAAATGCACTTTTCAAATCATTGTTTTCAAAATTACACAAAAAAATCATTTTTTGTTACTAATTAGTTAATTACAAAGACACCATCAGTTGGAAAAGTTTGAAACTGTGCTGAAGTAATGTGCAATACATGTGCCTTAGGATAAAATAAAAGTTATTTTTTTGTAATTTTTTTCTGAGCTACAGTGCTATTGTAAACTTGAAAACATCAAAATCTGAGATACGAGGTTACTATTTGATTTCGTCGATATACAATTTATAAAAAGAATCTAGAGAATAGTTTTTCACAAAATCAAGATGCTTTGGATATACTATAGTTTGTTTTGCAAAGTATACTAAGTTTTCTTTAACAATGATTGGCTGCACAAAATAATAGACACATTCATATATTGGTTGATCTTGTTTTTAGTGCCGATAAAAATGAGGCACCGTTGAGCATGGATTTTTTTTCTTTTTGTTATTATCCTTTTTTATGTTTATTTTTTATTATTATTATTATTATTTGTATTGGGTCTTAAGTTCTAAACAAAGAAATAACAATGATCAATCATACATAAGATGTTATGATCAGCTAGGTGTGTCTAAACAAAGGAAAAATATCAAAGCTGGATCAATATTTGTGTGTAGTTTGCAGAACGAACTTATGTAGCTTTAATTGATGATCCAATCAAATTTCAATAGGTATATTTAATTTATATTTTTTGTGTCTGTACCTTTGTCAGTCCTTAAATAGACTCAGAAATAAACTGTGAGCAATGCTGGCTTTTGCTGGTGTTTCATGGTTCATATAGATATGGTAGAGGAAATAGGAGCTTGAGATGACAAAGAGGAAAGAAAAGAGTAGGGATATGTGGGAGTAGTTAGCTTTTATTTATTTGAAAATTCACAACACAGGTTAATTACTGCTGATTTATATGATAAAATACATAGTCATGGGGAGCAACATAAAACAACTAATCAAAAAAGTGAAGGTACAGCTCTGGCCAAAAGTTTGAGAACAATTTGTATAGTCAACCCGCAACCACACTATGTTATCTTTACAAGAAAACGTGACGGCCGCCGCTGCCCCGTTCTCAAACTAGTGGCCAGAGCTGTACAATTTTCGTATGCCTTTAGTTTATATACACAAATATTTTGAAAGTGCATCTCTCAAGAAGTTATACTCTGTGTTAAATTTTACACCCTGTGACTGTACTTAATTTTTTTGTTAATAATTTAAAGCAATGTTAATTTTGATATCTTGATGGCTATAAAATAATTGTATGTTTTCAGATTGAGAAAATCTTCAACACTGTACTGTTTTATCAGTATCGTCATTCATGTGATAAAATCAAGCGTGAGAACAACGGAGATGTAAATGAAAAGCAATTATTCCATGGTTCCTCAAAATGTACGGACATTGCCAAAAAGGGATTTGATGAAAGACATGCAAGTAGAAATGGGATGTTTGGTGCAGGTATGTGCATATGTCAAAGCGATAGACAAAAACCTTTTATTATTAATTAATGAGGAGGTTATATTAGTGCGAGAAGCATGATCAAAGCTCTTGGTACTAAAACTAGTGCACGCAAAGTTCAGAAATATTAAAATGAGGGATAATATAATTATACTAGACAGCTTTTAAGAGTTTTAAAAGCTACTAGAAATTTTAAAAAAAAAAAAAAAATCATCACCAGTATACCATAATCGCCATTACAAAATAATCCATTTTGGGATAAATGGCCAAAAAAAATGCAAAATTAAGAAAAGGAAGGTGAGGATTAGCTGAAGGCCCACATAGTGACTTATACATTCAGAATTGGTGTGTTTCAAATTGAATATTCAATATTTATTTGATGCTCCTTGATTTGCTTAGGTGTTTACTTTGCTGAACACTCGTCCAAGAGCAACCAGTACACAGGTGGCACAGGTAACATGCTCATGTGCAAAGTAGCTCTGGGCAAAATTGCTGAGCACACAACAGCAAACAATAGTTTGGCTCATGCTCCTCCAGGACACCACTCAGTCAAGGGAACACCTGGTGGCGCGCTCAATTACCCAGAGTACATTGTGTACAGAGGAGACCAGGTGAGTACCTTATTCAAATAAACATTGAAAATAAAGGGACGCTGCAATGGTGTTAGTGTGTCTATTAAAACCAGATTGTATCATAATAACACATGAAAAATGATAGTAATATATAGTATAGGCCTAATGATAATCAATAAAAGTATTTATGATTGTTTTTCACATTTTAACAATTTAAAAAGGCTAGAGGTAGAATAGAAAATTTGTCAGAACGTAAAGTGATTGAGATGAAGAATTATATTAATATTTATTTTTGCAGGCCTTGCCTACTTACCTGATCACATACACAACATCGTAATGCTGTTGCCTTACATCAATCTTCAAGCATCGATCATTTGTATTAATATTAACATGAACAATTATGACATTAATTTTTAAGTCTATATATTGTCCAAGTTTTTGTGCCAAGAAAATATCAATTGCACTTTAAATTTTTCTACATATTAATTCTGGAGTTAAAAAAAAAAAAAAATGATTGCATGGAAAAATTATTGTAAAATTAAAAGAAAAAAAAGTGCTCAAAGACAGGATTATTTTTTATAAAAATATGATATCTGCATCACAGTATATTTTATACTATATGATCTGCATGATGACTTTAGTTCCTTTGGATTTTGTGTATGCTTTAAATTTTGTAGTATTTACAGGTTGAAGTTAAAATATTATCTCTGTTTCTTTTTAAATATCTTAAATTGACACCCATGACCCATGCTTATATATTGAAAAAATAAAAATCTATAGCTATAGTTTTTATTATAACCTCTATTATAATAGTGTAAAATAAATAAATAATGAAACAAATTATTTTTAATTATTATACTTTTTATTGTGTTGAAAAAAAAATCAATTTGCTGGATAAAATATATGTTTTAGTCTATTCATTTCATACATAATAATAGCCTATACTTACACTTAGTCGAGCATGATAAATTGACTCAAGATTTTTTTATAATCTATCATTGAAATTTTGCGCGTTTGAAACTTTTTTTTTCCACATTGTCAACTAGCGCTACGGTACTGTGGTAGATAGTAGTAGAATTTGGAACTAAATGTATGCGGGCACGGGCAGTGCGGGCAGCTCGTGACTGGTGACGTCACTAACTACAAAAGAAAGAACAGCGGAGCGCAGCAGAAAAAGTACCAGCGTTTGTTGTTTTTATTGAGCTGAACTGCTGTGTTGTGAAGTCGGAACCAGATTGGTAAGAATATAATGAATCACAGATGAAATTTGTTGGATTATTTACATAATGTAAACTTAGAGCATATGCATATTAATATATTTTTGATAACATGATAAAAGTGTACGTGGTTATTATAAATTATGCAATCCATATATCGCGGCGTTCGCATGTGGAGTTTCGCGTAATATGAACAAAAAATTGTATGTATGTATACAGCGTATTATCATACATATTTTTACATGTCGCTGGCCGTACTAAAAAGACTCAATCACTCGCTCTACTCGTAGAAAAGTATATTATAGGGCCTTTATTATAACGTACCTTATTGAGCAGTGGCGTAACTTCAAAAATTTGGCCAGGGGGAAAAATCTGACACGGGCCCCCCGGAAGGGGGACAGTGCCGTGGAGGAGGGGGGTTTGTGCGCCGCAGGCGAAAATTTTTGGAAAAGGGGGCGTGGCACTGAAATTTTAAGCTATTTTTTAAAATGAAAATTAAAAAGTGTCACTATAACACGAAAAAAAAAAAAAAAACCTTAAAATGGTCTATCATACATGATTTTAATTTTTATCAATAATTAATTTTTGCTATAAATAGAAAAAATACACAGGATATTTGAAGAAGACATTTATAGAAAATTTAATTAGAAGGTGCGGTGACAGTTAAAAAATGTAGTTAATATTAATACCCTCTGTCACAAAATGCATATTATTTGATTGATCCACTTTAAAGACATTCTTTACAGAGAAGACAAGTGTTATTCCCATACCTTGTATAGTGTCTCTGAGGCATAAATTACCAAAAAAATTACTTTTTGATCAAAAATGAATTTAATTGGGTTAATTAAGTTAATATGTTTTAGAGCCAGAGCAGTTGCCAGAGCGGTGTGTGGCAACATTGCCCAAAAAGAAATGTAGGGGGGTCATAAGTGTATGAGGGGTATGTTAAAGTGAAAAGATAGTCACACAATAAAGAAGGTGAGCTATTGTCATAAAACTCACTCAGGTAGAAAGGATTAAATAAGTGGGTTAAAATAAAATTAATTTTGTTCTCTGATCATTGTGCGAACAATTTATTTGTAATTGTCACAAAATTTGCATTGGAATTCGTACCAAAATCAACTTCGTACCCCAATTAGAAGAAAAGATTTTAATATTGATTTATTAATCAATAATTGGTCTAATCAATTTTAAAACCCTTCTAATTGGGCTAGGAATTTGATTTTGGTATGAATTCCAATGCAAATTTTATGACAATTACAAATAAATAGTTTGCACAATGATCAGAGTAAAAAATTAATTTTATTTTAACTCACTAATTTAATCCTTTCTACCTGAGTGAGTTTTATGACAATAGCTCACCTTTTTCGTTTTATAAGAAACTGAAATTCAAATGTCTCACCACTCATTACCTGTAAAATTTGACGTTGTGACATTTGCGTTTCATCTCTGACGTCAGAGATGAAGAACTTACTATCAGTTTTTATTTTTTTCTCCCTTATGGTCCACTTGTCACGTGTGGCAAGGGTGAAATTAAGTCCAGTTTATAATGATTAAAAAAATAAAAAATACTTGTCGGAGTCCGATAGTGCCACTTTAACTTTCAAATACTGTTTTTCAACATAAAATTTAATATTATCAATTTATTATCATTGTTATTTTTTTTTTTTTTTTTGCGTCAAGCATCAACGGGCCCCCCCAGAAGCCGACGGGCCCGGGGGAACTCCCCCCTTTCCCCCCCTGGTAGTTACGCCACTGTTATTGAGTAAGATAACATAAGAAAGTGGGATATAGAGGGCATAGGTTACCCCAGAGTACTGTACTACAGCACACATGCAGCACCACCATATTATGGAATATCCCACGTACACGTACAAAAGGTCTCCATTCTCGTCATAATATCCCATGTCTCATACTTTAATGTTCCGCCATGATGCTCAGGTTGCATATTTTCGGTATATATTCATGTATATATTCAAAATTAAAAATCCTATTTTTATGCAAAAAATGATCGGAAATTGGGGGGGGGGGGGGGCCGGTGGGGGTGCAATAAATAAAGGAACTATATAAATAATAAAGGACTAATAAAGGAACAACTGTTTTGAGGCCGACTCTGGGCCGACTATAAGTGCGTGTTCGCTTCCGTTTTGATGTATGTACTCTGTGCATATATGCGTAATAAGTAGAGCCTAGAGCCCGGATTCGTAGGCAAAGTGCCTTTAATATGCACCGGGTCTATTTTGTTCAAACTTCATATCTCCATTGATCGTAAGAAGGTGGTCAGGAAAATCCAATAAAAAAAGTGCATTTTTTGCCTTTTTTTGGTTTTCACGCCTTTTTTTCTAAAAAGTGCCTTAATTGCCTATTTTTAAAACATTTGTACTTTTTTGTACTAAAAATGAAAAAAAAAATCCAATTTTGATTTAGGTACTTAAAAATTTTAAAAATTAAAAAAAAAATAATAAATTTATTGATATAATAAAAAAAAAATATAAAAATTGAAGTACTTTATATTTATTTTGAATGAATTTCATCAAAATATCTGTATTTATATTAGAATGTCAAGATAACATTCAGCTTATGATAAAAAAATAAATTAAAACTGTTGCATACCCCACTTTATATCCCATATTGCATTTTTAGAGTGCCTTTTTTTGTTTTTTTTTTTGCCTTTTTTTGCTTTTTTTTCCCAAAATAAAGTGCCTTTTAATCCGGGCTCTAGTAATAAGTAGAAACGGAAGCGGATGTGACTGAAATCGAATAAAGTCGGAGTAGGCCTTAAAACAGTTATTGTTCCTTTATTAGTAAATTGGCATAGGCAACCCAGATTCCAACCCCCATAGTTTATATGGGAAGGTGTTGACGAAGTTAGTATACTATCAGCCGAAGTAGTGATAAATTATATCTGGCTTGACCTATTGCTTTGTTCATAATAGCATAAGCTTTATTCTAATTGGAATTGTTATTTATTTGATCAAAATAACATGTATTCTTATGGGAGCTCACTTTACAAAATTCCAATTATAGAAAAATCTTATTGTGAACAAGGCATAAATCCTGTTGTGCCCTGCCACCAAGACCAAAAAAATACATATCATATGTTAAACATAAAATGGTATTTCCTTGCAAGTTGCAACATTAACTTCTATGCAGTGTTATTGTAACAAGCAAAATATAAAGCATACATGATCTTACATGAAGATACAAAAATCAATGTTATTTGGATTCTTACACATGATCGAAAGTTATGTGAATTTTCACGTCATTGGCAGGCCAACACTTTGCATAAAAAAATTCAACAATGAAAATATGTGTTGAAATTTTGTTATGCTAAAATGAGAATGATTTTATTATGAACATGCAGTAACACTCATAACTATATACATAATATTTCCCTAGTATGTAATAAAATAAACACCATAATATGATATAATATATATATATATATATATATATATATATAGCCTATATATATATCATATATCGTCGCAATGCATATGGTTAATATAATAATCAACAAAATCAAATAGTAACCTCGTATCTTAGATTTTGATGTTTTCAAGTTTACAGTAGCACTGTAGCTCAGAAAAAAATTACAAAAAAATAACTTTTATTTTATCCTAAGGCACATGTATTGCACATTACTTCAGCTCAGTTTCAAATTTTGCCAGCTGATGGTGTCTTTGTAATTAACTAATTAGTAACAAAAAACGACTTTTTTTGTGTAATTTTGAAAACAATGATTTGAAAAGTGCATTTCCTCTGAAAGTACATGAGATAAAAATTTCAAACTCAAACAACCAATAAAGGAAATATTAATTATTCATGCCATGCATACAAAAAAAAAATGCAACCAACCCCTTTGCCAAAATATGCAAAAAACGTAACTTTGAAACTACAAGGGTTTAGAAGCTGGAAATCAGTTTAGAGCCATAAATTTGTATTGGTAAAATGATTTGATACGTTAATTGAAATAAACTTAAAATGACCCCAAATTATGATGTAAAATTCTTGAGAGCGCCTAATAAATGCAGCCCGCAGCACAATCAGCCTGTAAAATGCAACCCGGAGTACATATACTTTTTAAATAAATATATATTTCCTCGCACAAATAACTGAACAAAATAATTTGAATGGTTTCATATTACCAATACACAATTCTACCCCTAAAGTGATTTTCAGCTTTAAAACCCTTGTAGTTACAAAGTTACGTTTTTTGCATTTTTTGGCAAAGGGGTTGGTTGCAATTTTTATTGAATGCATGGCATGAATAATCAATAGTTTCTTTATTGGTTGTTTGAATTTGAAATTTTTATCCCATGTACTTTCAGAGGAAATGCACTTTTCAAATCACTGTTTTCAAAATTACACAAAAAAATTCGTTTTTTGTTACTAATTAGTTAATTACAAAGACACCATCAGCTGGCAAAATTTGAAACTGAGCTGAAGTAATGTGCAATACATGTGCCTTAGGATAAAATAAAAGTTAATTTTTTGTAATTTTTTTCTGAGCTACAGTGCTACTGTAAAATTGAAAACATCAAAATCTAAGATACGAGGTTACTATTTGATTTTGTCGATATGCAAATCGCCCTCTTATATCTGTATAAAAATAAAGCTATGAAATATAATTAGAGGTACTGTTATCACCTCTAAAATTATAAAAATTACCACTGAAATAATAATTATAGACTATATAGATACATAATGAAATCTCTGACAAGCAAAGATATATTCATGTATTCAAATAAGGAACATACAGTAGGCACGATGGCTATATTTATATTTTAACTGAATAAGCAACAAACCTATAGCTATATTAAATGATTTGTGCATTCATATATAATGAATGTACCTCTCAAATAGAGTTTATATACATCTTTATATAAAATTAAAAGGCATCTAAAAGTTTGTTTCTGTTCTTTGAGTATATAAACATATTATCTCGATATTCTAAAAGCCAAAAGTAGGTAAGGTTGTTATAACTTAATTGTATTTGTTATATATATATATTAAATATATATATATATATATATATATATATATATATATGTTTGAAAATTTGAATATCAAGCGAGGTGACATGATGATAAAAATTCATTGTAGTCTTACCTTCTATAAGACCCTGGGCTTTCACTCGCTGCTTGTTTTGACGATAAAAAATAACACACAACACCATAAAAAATTGTCACTTATATATAAGTTATTAAAAAGACTCAATTCACAGTTTTTTAAAAAATTATATATACATAGCTATGTTATATTTACACCAAATTGTAACGTTTTCGAGTGCGTATGTAGAAACATACAGTGTCTGCACTCTTCTTCAGCTTACTGACTCTTGCTCACGAGGCGCGCCGACCTCCGCAACGGGGGGAGTGGCTCGTCCTCGTCAGGTGTTATTTTATTGTTTATATTTTCACCTGTACGATCACGTGGTACAGTCTTTTTACATGAATCTATAAGTGGAATCCAAATAGGCGGCAAATCAAAACTAGGTTGACTGATTGTTTCATTATTTCTTCTTGACATTTCTATTGCTTCTAATATTTTTCTTTTTTTATAATGACTTTCTCTTCCTATCACCTTTGTTTTCTCCCATTGAATTTGATGGCTGTTCTCCAGTGCATGATCTACAAGTTTTGAATATCCTGTATCTCTTTTTTCTATTTTTTGCCTGTGTTCATTCACCCTGATGTCCAATGGACGACCCGTTTCTCCGATGTATTCTTTCTCACATACACAGGGTATAGAATATACTACATCTTTATTCATATTTTTCTTCATGTCTGGTTTTGTACGTGCTAAACTTGATTTTAATGTGTCTCTGGAAGAACAAACAATACGAAGATTGACTCCCTTACCAATACGTTGTATTTTTTCACTCAACCCTTGCATATAGGGGATGCAAATGGTTGCGTCTGGTTTCTTTTCTTCAGTATTGTTTCTTTCTTTGCTGTTTTTATTTTTTATTTTTTGAATAACGTGTAATGGATAATCATTTTCTTTTAAAATGTGTTCTATTTTACTAATTTCTTCATTTATTAATTTTTTATCATTACAGTGTGTTCTTGCCCTATGTAATAACGTAGCTGCTATACCTGTTTTTGTAGAGTGTGGATGATTTGAATTGAAATTTAGATATCTCCCACTGTCTGTTTCTTTTCGATATACTGAAGTCGTAATTTTGTTTTCTATAGATCTTTTTACCCTTACATCTAAGAAGGGCAGTTCACCCTCTTTCTCATATTCAATTGTGAATTTAATAGTTGCTGCCTGATTATTCATATGATCTAAGAATGATTCAACTGGTACCTCATTTTGTGGCCAAACAATGAACGTATCATCCACGTATCTTTTATATATCACTGGCTTTGGTGTGTAAGTTGTTATCGCCTTATTTTCCAGTTTTTCAAGATATATATCACTGAGTGCTGGTGATAATGGGCAGCCCATAGCTAAACCATTCTTTTGTTTATAAAATGATCCATTGAATTCAAAATATGTATTTTTAATGCATAACGTTATTAAATTCATAATAGTTGTAACGCTATGTTTTGTTCTATTTTTTAATGTTTTGTCAATTTCAAGTTTTTCTTTTGTAGCTAACAAGGCTTCATCTACCGGTACATTAGTAAATAGGCTTGTTACGTCAAAACTAACCATCATATGATTTTCTTCAATGCTTTTTCCTTGAATTTCTTTGACAAAACAGCTTGAATTTTTAATAAATGATGTGCTGCTTCCTAACAACGGATTAATAATTTTCACCAAATATTTTGCTAAAACATGACTTGGGGAACCAATACTACTAACAATAGGTCTAAGTGGTACTTCTTTTTTATGGATTTTTGGTAATCCATAAATATGTGGTGGTTTGCAATACCGTGGCGCTAATTTTAGACGAATTTCTCTTTTCATTTCTTTTAATTTAAATAGTGTTGAGTTAACATTTCTCTCTAAATTTCCAGTGGGGTTTGAATTTAAACGTTGATAATCGGAACTGTCAACTAATTGTTTTAACTTTTTATTATATTCTTCTTTGTTCATAACAACTGTTACATTTCCTTTATCAGCTTTTCTAATAATTATTGATTTATTTGACTTAAGTTCTTGTAATGCCTCATGTTCTTCTGGTATTAGATTATTTTTTGTTTGTTTATGTTTTTCTATTACTTGCTTTATTTTTACTCTAAATTCTTCTGCTTTCTCTGGTCCCAAATATACAGCGCCTACCTCAATATTTCTAATAATTTCTAATGTTGGAACTTGATTGGGAGTAACCGCATAGTTTAAACCTTTCTCAAGTACACTCCTTTGGTGCAAGGTCAACACAATATCAGACAGATTTACTACATGCTTACATATTTTATCTCCCTTCTCTGCATGACTGTTCTTTGCTTTGTTTGACACAACGCAAACATGTTCTTTCAACTTGAGGAATTTTTTGTGATGCGTTTTTTTCTGTTTTTCACTAGATTTTTTTATCTTTACACTGATATTTCTAAGCACAAAAGCAAATTCTTTCTTTGGTAGTTCTAATTTTAATAGTTTTTTAACTCTTTTTAATTCTATTTTATCTTGAAATAATATTCTTCTCACAGCTTTAATTGTATCTAATAATAATAAACCTTCAGCATTTCTTATTATTTTATTTGATGATAGGTATGCAACTTTTTTGTGTATTTTAAGAAATTTTGGAATAATTCTAGTCTTTTTGCATTCACTTAAAAATTCTAAATGATTAGA
Source organism: Ecdyonurus torrentis (assembly GCA_949318235.1). NCBI lineage: Eukaryota > Metazoa > Arthropoda > Insecta > Ephemeroptera > Heptageniidae > Ecdyonurus > Ecdyonurus torrentis. The sequence continues at coordinate 40,517,277 of OX439130.1, read as the reverse complement.
AAATTTAGCAATTCTACTTTCAAGAGTCTCGTAATCGATAATAATTCTTCTTATTGCATATATATATATATATATATATATATATATATATATATGTGTGTATATATTTTTTTTATGCCATAAATAAACAATTATGCACAAATAGGTTAGTGCACTTCTGTCTTTTTTGTTATTGTTAAAAAATAAGTAAATAAATTAATAAACAACAGTAACAATTAAAAAAAAAAAAAAAAACTACCATATTTATAATGCTAAAAATCCCTTCTGGGGTAAGAAGCTAACAACGCAGATATGTTGTTTTTTTTGCCTGACCCAGTAATAAATACAGTATGGTATGGTGAGGCTTCCGTTAAAAACTTAAGGGTCCCATTTTTAACTACTGTATTTTATTATTACTCTGCTACCTGCACACCCCAGTCCTAAATATTTTAGTAGAGAGAGGGGGAGGGGTACTAGACACACTCTTACGTGTTTTTAGCTAATAGAATTTTTAAATAATATTATTATTATTATTTTCAGGAAAAAAATATAAATTTTGCCAAAGATGCAAAAAGCAAGCTGGGTACCAGCAAGTAGAGGATTTCTGCCTGATGGCGCTGCTGTCGGCTGTGCGAATTTCAATGGACCAATCTGCATTGGTAGAGCCAAGCACGAGGGCTTCACTCTGCCAGGCAAAGTCGTCCCAGGAAAACACTGTACCTTGTCTTGGCATGGTAAAGCAGTGATCAAGAAAGAATATGAGGTTTGTTTTTTTATTAGATCACATTTTTATATACTAAAGGCCCGCGCAGCCATCTTATTTTATTTAATATTAAATTAATTTAAGAAAATAAGCTGCTGTGGTTGGCTGTGAGAGTCGACTCTCAGCCAATCGCATTGGCTTATTTTTTAAAATTAATTTAATATTAAAGGTGTAGAACACCTTGAACAAAAAAGTTGCCTAATATCCTAACAAACCTGAAAATCAACGTTGATTTGGCCGGAGTCATTGATTTCTAATTTATTTTCCATTCACAAAATGCCGCTTATGCTGGTCACTGACATCACAGCTCGCCTGGTCCACGCGCAAGTAAACCCCGATCTGTGACGTCAGTGACCGGCAGTGGAATTTTGTGAATGGAAAATAAATTAGAAATCAATGACTCCGGCCAAATCAACGTTGATTTTCAGGTTTGTTAGGATAGTATGCAACTTTTTTGTTCAAGGTGTTCTACGCCTTTAAATAAAATAAGACGGCTGCGCGGGCCTTTATAAAGAGTACATTTTTAACAGAAACTAACATATGTGTTTTTAGGTTTTGTGCAATGCAGGTGAGATGTGGCAAATGATGAATGCGGGATGTTCAATCCCACAAAGTGCTCTTCCCATTGGACACACTGATCATGAGGGAATCCTCTTTGCAGGCAGAGTGCACAGGAATGGAGGAGTCACCATTGTTGGCAAGGTTTGTTGCTATACTGTATATCTTTTTTGTATTCTGTTCTATTAAAATTATATTATTTAAAATTCTTTAATTATTAAAACAAATAGGAATGTTGAATCTCTACAAGTCGTATACCATATATAGAGATAGGATGGGGTATTTAAGGCTTAATTAAAGGGGTAGTCAACAATGGCTTTTTTAATAGTGATCATCGTATTAAACCTCCCGAAAACGCGATCTCAAAATTTTAATTATTATAACGTGCTGAGAGCAAAAGCCGTTAAGCGACTTACAATATTAGAACCTATATGTCACAGTTCCAACTTGCTCTCATGCTAGCTTGGTGCCAGCTGGAGTTACTCTTTGTATAAATTATTTCAGTACATATGTAGCCATAAAAACATGTTATGTACGTAAAATATTACGTTAAGTATGCTAGAGCAAAAATAAGTGGAACTCACGCTCGCGTCAAACTAGCATGAGAGCAAGTTGTAGCTGTGATGTAGGTTTTAAGTCGCTAAACAGCTGTAGCTCTCAGCGCGCGTTAATAATTAAAATTTTGAGATCGCGTTTTCGGGAGGTTTAATACGATGATCACTATTGAAAATGTCATTGTTGACTACCCCTAATTGATAAAATATATATTATATAGCAAGGCCCTGAAATATTTTTACTCCAAGGAATTAATAACTTAAAGGTGACATATAGAGGTTTATGTATAAAAACAATTATATTTTTGTAGTTATAGGACAATGTGATTTTGACAAAAAATTGCAAAAATTATGCAAAATGTATACCTATATTTTAATAGCATTAAAAAGTAATACGTTTCGTGGCAAATATGTTAGAATTATTTTTACCACTCGGGAACTTATAAAACAAGCCTTTTTTTTTTTTTTTTTTTTAGGTGGCATCTAAAGACAGCAAATGTTACGTTTACATAGTGACTGAGAGAAGTGAAATTGGGTTCACTGATTTTGAAATCTTGACAGTTCCCCCTGCTTCTTACCATGCATTGACCAGAGGCAATACTTCAGGACCAGTACACGTACAAGCAAATAATAGTAATCTCATGCCGGTTCCTAACTTTACAAATCCATTTCCTTGTCCACTAAATAGCTATCCACAAATCTCAAATAACTTTTTTCCTAACTATCCTCAACAATTTCAAAACTTCCCTACAAATGGAAATAATAATTTGACTCCTTGCTCTAATGGCCCAAATTATCATCAGTTTAATTCAAATACTGGGGCTATAAAGAAAAACAATAACTTCAAGAATAATGCCTCTAGCAAGAAGGCCAATCAAAAGAAATTTGAGGGTAAAAATCAGAAGCAGTGGAATCACAAGGAGTTAGAAGACAAAAGTCAGAAACGGGGAAATCAAAAGGAGGCAGAAGACAAAAATCAAAAACAGGAAAATGAGGAGAAGGCAATCAAGTCTGTGCCACCCACTAAGAACTTGAGCCTGAGTGAACTGCTGGGAAAATCAAACAACCCTTCAGTAACAACCAGAGTACAGAGATTAAACCCTCAGCAGGCTGCCAATGTAAGTATAGTCATGTTCACGTCTTGATTATTGAAATACACATCTCTCAAAAATAATTAGCAGTACTGTAAAAGTAAAGAAAAAAATACAATTCACACTAAATAATCATCAAATTAAATAGAAATATAATGCATATTGACCTTTTTAATTACTGTATTAGAATTGTTAACATGTGCCCTGGCCAAACTAAGAACAGAGATTTTTACAACTAGATGCACCCCTTTTTTAAAAACAATTTTCACCAGGTAAACACCACAAATTTACAGGTGATCAATGTGACATTTAAGTTATTACGTGTTAAATTTTATTTTTATAATCTGATTATAATCTGAGAAAAGGGGTGCATCTGGTTGTAAACCTTGTAATCTTATTTTAGTAGTGGTGTGGAGTAAAAAGTAGAAAATAAAAATGTAGATGTAAAACAAAAAATCAAGTGTAATAAAAGTTTTCATTTTGTATTTGAGGCGCGTGAAAATTTTTCTGAGGACGATCAAGGTGTGACTAAAAAAGTAGACAAACCTAAGCCACGGAGGAAGCAAGTGGCAGAGCAAGCAAGCTGTGAGTGTTGCCATCTTGCAGAAATTGCTGACTTATCTCTGGAGTGCCTGGACAGGCGCTCAGCATGTGACAAATGTGACAACAAGGGAGGAGACAACTGGGAGTGTCTCTCTTGTCGCAAGGTAAAGTTGAAATACTGCTCTTTTTCTTTATTTTTTTTTCTTTCATAGCTTTACATTATTGTAATAAAAAAAATAGCAAACAATAAATATATGTGTATGCAATTTAAAGGATTTGTATTTTCCTATGGATTTTTTAATGAATATAAAAAGAGGTAAAAATATGTGACAGGTATTTTGCCGAGGAGTAGATCAACACATGATGGTTCATGCAGTGCAGACTTCTCACTGTGTTGTCATCAGCCAGGATGACCTCTCTGTGTGGTGCTTCAAGTGTGATGTTACCCTAACTGCTCAGGTAAGTACATGAATTAGCCATGTTATTTTACCCCAGGGTCAAAATTTAAGTTGTTAATGTGGTCTTTTATTATTACAATTATTATTATATTAGGCTATAGTTAAAATTGGTGAGAGATGATGACTTTGGAATCTTCTATTGTATAGGCCCATCATAAACAATTAGCAATTAATAATGAAATTTAAAATTGCAAAACCAAAAACTTAGCTAGAAAAAAAAAAAATTATGATTACTATAGTAAATGGTGTTTACAGGACATTATAAAGGCACTAAACCACAAAATGAAGAAAAATGGAGGAAAGAAGACAGGCGATGGTTCTCAGAAACTTAAATCGTCAGTTCCTCCCAAACCAGAGTATTTATCTCAACCAGATGCTCAGAAGTATGAGCTACCCAAGCCACCTGCTGACTCCAATACAGAGATGCCTCCATGGTTTAAAAATATTTTCCCATGGTCTCCTACGACTCAGAGTGGAGCTGGTAGCAACATACAGTTCATCCCAGTCCCCATTCCAGTGCCCAACCTCATGTCTGGAAGTATACCTTCAGCTGTAGCTGTAGCCAAAGGTGTGTTTATGTTTAACTCATGCTTGAGCAGTTGCAGTACTAGAAATTAAATTACTCTAAAAGAAACCCATAAGTTTTTTTTTTTTTTTTTTTTTTTTTTTTTTTTTTAATAATTGTTATTTAGGTGATATACACAATACCAAAATAATCCAGCGACATGCACAGTACTTGAAATCTTCTAAGGACTTAATTAAGTAAAGTGGGGACATTTAAATCATATAGAAACAATTGTATTACAATATTATTTTATTTATTAAACACCATCAATGGTGTACTTACATATATATTTACATTTCACTCTACAAGTCTACATTTTTTGCATATTGACTTAATGATAGGGTCCGAGATGGACACTGAAGTAAGTGGTACCTAGTACATAGGCCACCACATAACAAACATACACATTTATCACTACACTCGTGATATATTACAATATCATATACCATACCTACAACAACAACAACAAATAATGTGAAAGCATGCTCATTTTAGTAACTTGTAATTTTAAACTTATAGATTAAAAAAAAATTATGATTGAGACTGTATAAAAAGTATAAATGTAAATATAAATTGAATTCTCATTATCTCTGCATGCTAAAAACTCCTCCCCCCCCCCCCTCCCCCCTCAGGACAGTTTTTTTTTACGATCATATATATGCTATGTATATCTTCTCAATGTTTTTTTGAGTTTTGAGTCTCAAAGAATGCTAGAGTCATTCTGCTTGTGAACTATGCTTTCTATAACAGAGTTATTATAATTCTCCAGCTCCCAAGAAGAAGCCGTGTTGGGTAACATGCAGTGACCACGAGGTGCCACCTGGAGCTCTGAGTGGAGGTCACAATCACCAGGGTGATGTGTATGTGGCAAGAGTTGAACATGAGGGAGCCCTCATTCCTGGTAAATTTATCCCTACTTACAACAGATGCTATGCATCCATCAATGGCAAAGAACTCTTGAAGACTACGTTTGAGGTAAAATATTTTATCTGCTTTTTTAATATCTATATGCTTACATTTTTAATTGTTTTATAATGTCAGGTTTTGTGCCACTTGGAGGCTGAATGGATAAAGATGACAGATGCATTGCCAAGCAAGGCTGTACAAGGAGGTTATAATGCAGATCTCACACCTCTTTTCATTGGTCGACTAATGCAAAAAGATAATACAGCAATTCTCGGAAAAGTAAGATAACTGTATAAGTGGTTCAAATACAAACAACTCCTTATTTTGTAAATAACAGCAAAAGTCAGGAATTTGTGATTTCATAAAAAAGGTGAATTAATTAAGTAGATATGACTGATGTCACAGAATTAATGCTCACAAATTGTATTTATAATTAGTATTATAGTACATTATAACACTAACAGGATCGTTGCAATGAAAAAAATTTATTTGCTAATCTTTTTAGAGAACACTGTGAACAATTATCACACTGTCTCCCTTTCTCCAATGTTCCTAAGTTAATATAACCTGAAACATATGAAAGTTTTAAATTCAATTGTTTGGTCCTGTGCTTTGGTACTGATTTTACATACAATTTTATAGGTTGTGGAAGTGGATGGTGAATACAAGCTGATGTACTTATTGTCAAGAAAAGAGCATGAGACAACTGACTTTGAAGTCTTGACTTCAAATGAATCTGTTGCCTTGAAAAATACTTCAAATGAACCTGCAGCATTGAAAAATGCTCCTAGGGAAGTTTCTCCAATCCCTGAGACAGAAGCAATTACAAACGTAACAAAACCTGCTGTACATTTGACTAAACATTTCTCCTCTCAAAAATACAAAGGTATTGTATTTTACAAATGGAAATTAAATTTAACAGGCTTAAGCTTGTAAAATGTTTGCTCAGCTGGCTAAATTTAAATCATAATTTGGCACAAATAAATATTTTAATGGTATTAGAAACTAAAACTTTTTTTTTTTTTCTTCTTAATGCAAATAGATTGGATAGGGTTTTCAAGAGACATTTTGGCTGCCTTTGCCAACTGATACATTGTAAGATTGTATGTAAATTTTCAGCTCCTAGTGCCTCTGACCAGATCCAGTGGGTGAAAGCCAGAGATGGTCAGGTGCCGCTGCATGCAGTAGTGGGTGGCAAGAATCACTTGGGAGACATCTATGTTGCGAGAGCAGAGCATGAGAATGAACTCATTGTGGGCAAGCTTATCCCACAGTTCCGCAAATGTTTCATTGCCTTCCAAGGAAAAGAAGTCCGTAAAAAAGAATATCAGGTAAGCATTGAAGTATTGCATACTTTTTCCATTACTGTTAAATGTTATTCACCTCTTTCTCCCACCCCTCCCTCTTTTGCTCTCACTCTCTTGTTCTAACTTTTTGTCAGAGAATAATTTTTGGAACAATTGCTCATCTATACTTATACTTGACTCATGACTTGTCATATATGTAATGTCATCATACTTATATGATCTCATATAGCATACGAACATTGTGTTTGCAGGTTTTGTGTGAAGCAAACACCAAGTGGGTACCAATGAGTCTTGACGATGACATTCCCAGCCAAGCAATTCCAGCTGGCATTAGTGGCACAAACACACTCTACGTAGGACGTTGTCTGACAGCTGACAGAGTGACTATTGGCAAGGTAAAAATAAGTAAGAATAAATGGGAGATAAGATGAGATTCCATAACAAAAAATTTCAAGCGTTCTGTATAAATATAACTGATAAAAAAATATATATTAGGAAACGGATATCTTTAAATGTGATAAATTTGAAAGAAAGAGATAGGAGAAACCAGCAAGGGTCTGATCATAGTTAAGAGAGTCCCGTAGCTCAGTGAAAATCTCACTAGCACACAGAGAGAGAAAAATTAGCATGGATAACTTTCAGAATTAAACTCCAGTGGTGAAATGGAGTGTGTTTTTTCTTCCTCGGTCCTTAAAGACTCAAGAGAGAAATTATGTATGAGTGAACTGTTAGTCTGAAAGGACTCTGACAAACCTAAACTCATTTCTCGCGGACTAAAATGCTGAAAGCTATCCAATGAGTTAGTTTTTTATTATTATTATAATTATCTCTAGGCTAGCAAAGGTTTTAACCAAGTTATGGGACTTTTCACTATGGTAAGGGGTTTCTCCTATCCTTTTCTTTTAAATTTATCACAGCTAATTGCGATGGTTTATTTTCCCTAATATCTGAAATGATTAAATATTATATTGTGTTCCACAGGTTGATGGTACAACAAAGGTGTGCGCTGCACTGCAAGGTGGTAAGGAGATGTTGTTCAACATGTTTGACATCCTGGTGTCTACAGTGCATGAGCCTGGCTCCCTAGCTAAGATAGCAGAGAAACTGCCCTTGCACTTGGCCAATCTTGCCCTCAGCATGCGTGAGACGCGACCTCCAGCCTCCATCCAGCAAAACACAGGCACGTGTAGCAAAATAAGATGATTATTTCAATTAGTAGTGCAGCATGCAGCAAATTAGGCTATACTTTTGTTTTATTTTGTATTTTAGAGAGTTTTATTAAGTGAATTAAAAGGAAAGGCTTTACTTTTATATTTACCATCATCATATCTAACTGTTTATTTTCCTTCCCAATATCAAATTAATTTATTATACTTAAGAAAATAATACTAATAATAAAAATGTAAGTGCAGTATAATCGGTCATCTATTTTTAAGAATGAATTTTTAGGTGCAGAAAGATAAACATTTTGTCAAGTTGTATTGGTGCTTAAATTATGTAGTTCAAAAATTGTTATTATCTTGATCATTAATTATTACAGATAATATTGATATTGTTGTTGTTTATTTATAGGCCTGTAATATTATTATAATTATTTATTTTTTATAATTAGGCCTAGCTATTATTAGCCTATTATTAAATTTTTTTTTTTAACTTTGATGTTTTGATGTCTTGTTAACTTGTAATTTTGCTGAAGTAAAATATTTGTGTTTTGAACAGAGGTTTGCTTGACTCCACGAGATGTCAGCAAGAGAGACAAGTTCCGCTTAGTGGAGCTTTTGTCCTCAGATAACGACTACCAGTATGTCAGTCAGACCATGCAAAGCACAATCAAAATTCATAAGGGAACCTACGGTGGAGGTCCCTTCAGCTCTTATGACATCATCAAGGTGAGGAGTTCAGTGTTTTTAAGTAACTTTTGCTAGTAAATATAGAACTTTATTAGGTACGTGCAATAAAAATTACATATAGAGTGGGAAAAATTAGTAATTAGAGATAGTCAGCTGTGAATAACAATTATGCAATAAAGTATCTTGAAAAAGGATTTTTTTTTCCTAATAATAGATAATTAAGCTTTCTAAGGTGAATATACTGACAAATAATATTAAAATTATGAACCAACTAAAACATGGAAAAAATAGTTTTGTTACAGTTCTGTCATATTTTAATTAAATACAGTTAATAATTTATTGTTATTTATTTATTTATTTTTTTTAATTGAAAGAAATAGATGAGAGAAAACCAGGCCTTATTGCTTACCATATTCGACAAAATCAAATAGTAACCTCGTATCTTAGATTTTGATGTTTTCAAGTTTACAGTAGCACTGTAGCTCAGAAAAAAATTACAAAAAAATAACTTTTATTTTATCCTAAGGCACATGTATTGCACATTACTTCAGCTCAGTTTCAAATTTTGCCAGCTGATGGTGTCTTTGTAATTAACTAATTAGTAACAAAAAACGACTTTTTTTGTGTAATTTTGAAAACAATGATTTGAAAAGTGCATTTCCTCTGAAAGTACATGAGATAAAAATTTCAAACTCAAACAACCAATAAAGGAAATATTAATTATTCATGCCATGCATACAAAAAAAAAATGCAACCAACCCCTTTGCCAAAATATGCAAAAAACGTAACTTTGAAACTACAAGGGTTTAGAAGCTGGAAATCAGTTTAGAGCCATAAATTTGTATTGGTAAAATGATTTGATACGTTAATTGAAATAAACTTAAAATGACCCCAAATTATGATGTAAAATTCTTGACAGCGCCTAATAAATGCAGCCCGCAGCACAATCAGCCTGTAAAATGCAACCCGGAGTACATATACTTTTTAAATAAATATATATTTCCTCGCACAAATAACTGAACAAAATAATTTGAATGGTTTCATATTACCAATACACAATTCTACCCCTAAAGTGATTTTCAGCTTTAAAACCCTTGTAGTTACAAAGTTACGTTTTTTGCATTTTTTGGCAAAGGGGTTGGTTGCAATTTTTATTGAATGCATGGCATGAATAATCAATAGTTTCTTTATTGGTTGTTTGAATTTGAAATTTTTATCCCATGTACTTTCAGAGGAAATGCACTTTTCAAATCACTGTTTTCAAAATTACACAAAAAAATTCGTTTTTTGTTACTAATTAGTTAATTACAAAGACACCATCAGCTGGCAAAATTTGAAACTGAGCTGAAGTAATGTGCAATACATGTGCCTTAGGATAAAATAAAAGTTAATTTTTTGTAATTTTTTTCTGAGCTACAGTGCTACTGTAAAATTGAAAACATCAAAATCTAAGATACGAGGTTACTATTTGATTTTGTCGATATAGTAAAGAGAGTTACATGTTCTGATGAAAAACCTTTAAAAACTAACACAAGTATAATAATTATACTGAATAGATTTCAGCATTTAACTCCAAGAGTGTGTTATTGTTATGCCTTCCTCAGTCCTTACACTTGCAGACTTGTAGAGAAACTATGAATGCTGACTATATTGCTGGTGTTTCATGGGTTATATAGGTATAGTAGGGGAGGGGAGTAGTGTTTTGTGTCAAAAATACCATATGTAAGGACAATATTTTATTGACTTGATAATGTTGTGTAATTTTTTTTTTTTTTTTTTTCCCTTTGCTATACTAGACAAACTGCAGGCAATTTTTCCCTATGACTTGAGCCCCTTATTGATTTCTGTGGTTGCCTAGTTTTTTAGTATCATCTACTAAAATCAATTACCTGCAAAATTGGCAAATGTTGACAGATTGAGAAAATCTGGAACCCTGTGGTGTGGGACAGATACTACCAGATTTGTAAGAGGGTCAAGAGTGAAAATGATAATGAACTGAATGAGAAAAATCTGTTCCACGGCTCACCTGATTCTCGGCAAATTGCAAAATCTGGATTTGATGAGAGACATGCTAAAGAAGGGATGTTTGGAGCAGGTTGGTATATTTTTGTCATTACCACTGACTACAGCAAGTACTGATTTTCATAAATTTGGACTTAAATTTCAACTTGAATTTACTTTGAAAATCAATCGTACATTAATTTGTTTTTACTATTATAGGCCTGTGTATTTGGTTTGGTACAAAGGTATTATTATGCTGGATTTAGTATAATTAGTATAGGTTTTACAACTTATTGAAGTACATATATATATATTTTTTTAAAGCTTTTGAATTTGAAAAGGCTGTATAACCAAATGTAATTTTGAAATTTTCAGGTGTTTACTTTGCGGAGCACTCCTCCAAGAGTAACCAGTACACACGAAATTCAGGCGAGATGTTGATGTGTCGTGTGGCATTGGGCAAGATATCTGAACAAACCACTGCTAAAAAGTTCTCCCATGCACCTCCTGGACACCACTCTGTCAAGGGAGTTCCTTCAGAAGCTGTGCTTAAATACCCTGAGTACATTGTCTACAGAGGAGAGCAGGTATGTCAGATTTTACATCAAAAAATATCAGGGGTAGGGCTGCAGTTGAGGGAAGCAATAAGCATAGTAATGTCATCTGAGACTGAGATACAAGTTTTTTGTTATATATTACGTACTATATCCTGCAATCAAGTAAAAGAAAAATATTTTAGCCCAAAAATTATTAAAACTTTAACCATGTGTTGCTTTATTATTATTTATTACTATTAATTTAGAGTGATATGATTGATAAATAAAGATTATATAGGAAACACAAAGATAAAAGTTGGAAAAAGGTAGGGAAATTGGGAGTTGACCTCTGTAGCTGACAGAAACCCTTGTGTGAGGGAGATTAACAGACCAAAATTGAACGTCTTTAGCATTATTTTTATTTGAATCTTATTTTAATGTATTCCATGGTGAAATGTGTAAAATTTAAAAATCAGTAAACCTTAATTTATTTATTTATTATTATTATTACCTATGTATTAATAAGTTTAAAAAAATATTTAGAAAATAGTTGGTAGAGATTAGAGCACGTTGAATTGAAAATTAATAAAACGCGAAAATTCTCTAATTTAAATAGTAAATTGGGACAAGGGATCAAATATTCTAGCTTTAGCTAGTTAAAAAGTAGACGTTAAAGGGATGGAGGTATAGTGTCAAAATAAAATACGATGTGCCTAGCATCTCATGTTCTCACACTACGTCAAAGACACAACATTATAAAACAGCATCAGACTTACTCTTTGCCTTAGACCGGTTTCGTCCTTTACCTAGGACTCATCAGTAAGGCTCGGCAGAGAGCTCTGTACAGCTAGAGATGGCTCACACCACATCTGCTAACTGACTGAGCTGAGGAAGCAAGTGGCAGTCGCGTTTTTATACGCGATGCCCCCGCAGCTGCACGCGCTGATTGGTTAAAATCGCGCGCGCAAACTCGGCTTGCTGTTTAAAACCTCTCATCCTCACACTGTAATATAAAATCGTGTCTAAGAGGGGTGTAAGACAGGCAGCCAGCAAGCAATAGTGTCCTCCCTCACTTCCCAGAGTTCCCCAACTCTAGAAAGATCGCGAGAACACTACGCCTACCGACTGCACAGTATCGTGATTCACACTAGTTACATCGCTTTATATGTTGACACTGGGGTAGGAAAAGCAAAAAGATGATAGAGTAGGAGAGATAGAATAAATATTATGCGCTTTGGCATATAGTTTAATTAATTTAGTACGTGCTCTTATTGACGTTGGCAAGTAAAAGGGCCGAATATTTAGTTTTTTTTTTTTTTTTTTTTTTTTTTTTTTTCTTTTTTTTTTTTTAACACATTTGTGTCTTTTTTGCACCAAAAAATTTTGAGTATAGGCCTATTTATAAATAGCCAAGTTTCGAATAATTCCTTATTTGTTACTTGAGCAAGATTGGTTGTAATAACGATACTAACATAAGCACATATTTATATTTCAGGCCTTCCCCAATTTTCTCATCACCTACAGGATCAGGAAATGAGAAGAGATAATTCTTGTGCAGCAAAAGATCTGAACAACTTAAGTATTAACACAATTATGCCCTCTCATTTATTAATTATCATATTTTGTAGTAATTTTTTAGTGTAAGAGAGATTTTTTTTTAATTATAATTGAACTTTATCATTGACTATGGCATTATTTGTTGATAAGAATGTAAAATAAAAGATAGAATTTAAAGATAATAATAAGATATTGATTAAGCAGAGAGTACAGAGAGTACGTACGTACATTATAAGCAATAAGTGTTACATATTATATGCCTTAGTTGGACTTTTATAATTATTATTATCTTCAATTACTGCTTTCTATTGACATTATAGTTTTAGAACTTTGGTAATTAATTTTTATTTCAGACATTTTAGCTACATTTATTAATTATCATTGCTATTTTAAAACCATAAAATATAGTTTATATTGAACGTAATTGTAGCAACTAAACTTGCATTTGCCATGGAGCAGCTGTACAGTATATAATTCTGAATATTTTAAATCACATATTTTATTAAATTTTTACCATATCATATAGAATATAAGTTTTACTGTAAAAGAAATTGTGAGGAAGAAATATCAAGCTTTGACGATAATGTTTTTGGCCTGACCTTTATTTATTATTTGGGACATTATTATTTGGGCTTGAGATTGTTTTTCAGGGAAATTCCTCCCTCTTACAACCCTAAACTAACCATCATCTTGGTGGTAAGGTAAATTTAAGGTATCTGTATAAACTTCAACTCTTTCTGTAAGCTATAGGAGATAAAAATGGATTCTTGTAATAAAAATTAAGTTTTTACTTTTATTATTATTATTTTATCTATTTTGTGCACTTCCAAGGTATTTAATTTATGTGTGTATTTTATTTTATGTAGTATTAATTTTAATGTATAAGATTCTTAGAACTCTATCTGGTGCTTGTGAAAGACAGAGTCTAAAGAAACCTTAGAGTAGACATAAATAAAATAAAAAAAAAAAAAAAAAATGCAATGTTGCACTAAATTTGCAAATAGGTAAGAAAACACCACCGCGTTTAATGCTATCAATATCAAAAGATAGAAATAGTATGAGAGAAATTAGAGCACTTTTGTATTGAAAGTTAACACAGAGCAAAAATCTCTGATTTTGATAGTTTAAAGAAGGAAGATTTATGCTAGTGAGCAATACTAGTGATTAAAATCCCCCTCCTTCAAAGTATTAAAATTAGAGATTTTTGATCTGCGTTATCTTCATCAAAATACAAGTTGATTTAGCTTATAAAAACAAAAAACAACATAGTGTTTACCTCCTTTCAATACAAAGTTCTCTAATTTCTCTCATACTATTTCTATTCTTTTATGTTGATAAAATTGCAAAATATCATTTTATTATATTTAAAAAGATTTGCATTTCTAGAAATTTTCTACATTTATAAATCATAATTATTAAAGCCATGCTGAAATTATTGGCATTAGGAAACTATTTTCATTGAGCATGATTAAATAAAGAATTGTTCATGTTCAACTTATTTTTTATATTTTGTCTATTTTATGTCTTATATGGTTCTGAATCATGGGTATGTCAGAGTAGGCATATGAGTAGGGTGAATGCTGTTGGTATGAGTTTTCTCAGAAGTATGTGTGGTAAAACAAGATTAGATAGGGTAAGGAATACTTGGGTGTTGGAGAAATGTGGAGTAAAAGAAACTGTGACTGAGAAGTATGAGAACAGTGTATTACGGTGGTTTGGTCATGTTGAGAGAATGGGTGATGAAAGAATAGCAAAGCAGGTATTTCATAGTAGAGTGGATGGAAGGAGAGATAGAGGCAGGCCTAAAACATCATAGTCTGAGGTGGTTGGAAGATGTTTGAAAAATAAGAATGTACGCAGTATGAAATGCAAAAGGAAATGTATGAAACAAGGTATGAGACTGGCGGAAGCAAGTGAAGTATGTCAGGATAGGAAGTTGTGGAGGTCTATCACTGGGTCAGGATAAAACATCTGTGTTGTTGGCTTACCCCGAAAGGGATTTATAGCGTCATGATATGTATGTATGTATTAATTTGATGGAAATTTGGTTCCTTGAGTCCAACTTTTTTATATGGAATTTTAAATAAAAATGATGTTTCTTTCATTTAATAGAGTTTAATTTAATTTACACTCACTACTTTATAAAACTTTTGATAAAAGTCTACAATAATATGTATATAAAGACGGTTTTTCATATTCATGGTTTTTGACATACATATAATAAAAGATTTTGTTAATAATACAATGAGGAAGGTGAATTGAATTATTATTATTAGCCTATTATTATTATTTTTATTTTTTTTTTTTTTTTTTTTTTTAGTTTATTATATTTTTGGAAAGAACTTTAAAAAATTTTGAAGTGTTATTTTTTCTTGGGACGATTGGAGCATGCGGGAAAATTTTTAATTAATTTTTGAAAATCGGCCTAGAAAGCCTGTGGCGTCAGCAGTCCACTTTTTTCTCGGCAAATACTAATCGTTCGAGGTTCAGTAACCAGTTTAATGAAATCAGCTCGTCCTCGAAGATTTCAAAAAACTGGCTACTGAACCTTCTACGGTCAATACTTTCCGAAATAAATGCCCGATTGATGACGTCACAGGCTTTTTAGGTCGATTTTCAAAAATTAATTAAAAATAATTCCCATGCTCCAATCGTTCTAAGAAAAAAATATCGCCTCCAAATTTTTTAACGCTCTTTTCAAAAATGTCATAAAAAGTGGGGGTTAAAAAGAATTCACCTTCCTCATTGTAAATGAATGAAAAAAAAAATGAAATGATAAATTTTAAAATTTTATGCCTTTGGAGTCATAGCAACTTCATTACTCTGAAGAGAACTTCATTTGTGGATGGGAAAGAGAACAAGAATATTTATGTCCTCTTAGTTAACCTGCCCATGTGGTGTAGTGGTTAGCGTGCTCGTTTGACACGCTGGAGGTTCGGCGTTCGTTACCAAGCCGGGGTGGCCTTGTAGGCCAGCTTTTAAGAGTGATGGTTAGAACGGTGAAGTTTCAGTGTGTTTCAATGTGTGCGTTTCCGCTGCAATGCGTGGGTTGGCCAGGCAGTTTGACCACCTCTCGTCCATAGTGGCGAGTGCTGCCGTCGTAAGATTTGGTGGTCCGAGCTGCACAGGTCTGGTATTAGGAGGCCAGAGGAGTGTGGTATTAAGGGTAGAGCCTGTGGTCTGGTAAGCCACAGATCATTGTAAGCCCTCTTACTAAAAAGGATTCGTCCTGGCCTACCCCGAAAGGGATTATGGCGTCATGATATGTATGTATGTATGTATGTAGTTATTATTATTTTTTAATTCCTTATATCTCCTGTGTTATGATTTTTTTTTAACAGTGCTGTTGCTCATTTTAAAAGTAAATTTACTTTCTAGCATTATATGTGGTTAATTTTTATGTTCTTTCAATGTATGTTAGAATGTTAAGAATTGTCCCTGCGTTTTGGCCGTGTTTGCTTGCTCGCGTCAACATAAAAATAATGCAAACAGAAGGTTTTTGTGTAGTCTGCAATACATCACTATAGTATATTATATAGGTATAATTATATTAATAGACTCTATATACTAGAAACTCTTAAAACTCGCGTCAGTGTCTTTGGAAATGGAAGAAACAATTAAAATGCATAACAAACCTTGTAGTCTGAAATTAAAATGTCTTTAATTTAGAATTGAGTTTTTGGTCGCGTCTCAAGGTAGTTCTTGAGCTGTGGTAGAGCGAGGACTTTTTCAATTAGTGCTTTCAGGTGAGGTAGCTCGGCATACAGATCACGACCCACAAAGGCGCTTAGGTTGTGCGCTTGACCCGCGAACATGAAGTCCACCCATGTTAACTGAGGGCACGAGAGCGATACAGATTTACGATTATTGAGTGAATCTACAATTCTATTTATTTTTTATTATTATTGTGTTGAAGTTTAAAAAAAAATCATATAATAATTATTGTAACAAAATAATTTAATAACTATAATATTTTGATTATAATTAATTAAAATAATCTTTGTATTGTAAAAGAGGCAAATGGTGCAGTTAGGGCAGAACAAAGGCCCTATCACTAAACCATTAAAAAAACTTTCAATTTAAAAGTACAACAATTTAAAAATTAACATAAAAATGGGTTAAAAAAATCAATTATACGTTTATTTTTTTATTTAATATTATTATTATTATTTTAATTTAACGCGAGTTTTTTTTATAATATATATATAATATAATGCGTGCAATTAAATATAAAAAAGCTTAACAAAAAGTATAAATTTTATCTAGCGGTTTGATTTTTTTTTTTTTTTTTATTCTTTATCATCGTTTTATAATATTAATAAATATAGAATTTAAATTCTACAATTGAGTCAAAATATTAAATTAACTTGTGAAGGTACAAAATATATGTCATACACGCATATCATTTCACCCTCACCTGTCCATTGACAAAGTATCCTCCGTTCTTGGCGATGATTTCATCGAAGCGTTTGAGGAAGAATTCAGCTTGAGGCAAGTTACTCAACTTCTTATTTTCCTTCGCTTCGGGTACCGACTCCCAGAAGTAGTCCCGTATCACTGCAAAATATTGCAATTGCTTAAATAGTTTTATCATAATGGTAATTGTATACTAGTTATCGGCAGTTGTATATTTTTTTTAATTACCTCTTCCACTAATTTTAGGGCTTTGAAATTTTAGCACAAAAGATATTCTTAATTAAGCAACCATTTTTGTGTAAAAAGTTCAAAACTCTCAAAATGAGTTGAACGTATTATAAAAAAGCAGCAAACTGTTACAAGTAAACACAACTGCCGATGATTGCGGCAAGCATGCCGATAACTAGTACAATTAACAATTACCATACTTTATTATACAAACACACATTTATAGTAAAATAAAGGGATCTCAATTTAACTCACGTCCTCTGCAATCGTCAATCGACCCCGCGAGCATGTCGCATTCAAGTGCGTCTTTCTCAGTCTTGCCCACGAGTCCAAACTTTTTGCCCAGGTAGCGACAAATCACAATCATCTGGTGGAGCTGGAGGCCGTCAATCTCGAGTACAGGAATCTTACCAAATGGGAATCCTAAATATTTACATTTATTTGTTTTATTCAAAAAAACACTCATCGTGTGTACTACATAAATTTACAAAATTATAGAGTATTACATTTACATTATAATGAATCTTTTATAACTTGTCAATCTCGTTTCGTTTCGTTTTTTTTTTTTTTATTATTTTTTTTTTATTTAATTAATTGTTAATTTTAATTGCTATTTAAGAATATAAACCGTATAGCTGCTTTTTAGGAAAATTTTGATAATATTGATTTTTGAAGCTGAAAGTTCTTATAAAAATTGAAAAATTGTATGCCAAAGTATATGGTATTTAAATTATATAATTAAATCATTTAAAGTCATATACTGCTGAATACATACAATTATTTATTTATTTTAAAAATCATCTTATTTTTACTATGATTATTTTTAACCAATAAAATCAATTTGCTTAAATTTGCTGTGGTAGATATTCTGAACTATTATTTTGAAACACGTGTACACCCTGAAGAGGGAACAAAAGAAGCCGGATATCAAACCACGAGTGAAGTTTTTTATTACTCTATATGTATATAATGTAAATCTAATGTAATATAATGTAATTAGTAGAACTTACAATTAGTTGTATTAATGAACGGAAAATATATAATTAAAAAAAAATCACAGAAGGGCAGATAGCAGGAGCAAGATGGCCAAGAGCAAACTATAATGGCAACAAATATCGTATATCGTATGGGATATATATATATATATATATATATATATATATATATATATATATATATATATATATATATATTATATATATATATATATATTATATATATATATATATATATATATATATATATATATAAATTGTTTTATTTTTCATTTTCATTAGTTCCTAAAGATAAAATGTGTACTTTATTGTCCCAGAATAATCTGACCGCATTGTAAGTTGTGTTAATAAAGGTAATAATCATATAAAAAATGCATATATTACAGAACCTGTAACGATTATGGCTACTTTAACATTAATTAAGTTACCTGGTTTCCTGGTGATGAACTCCTCTCTCTCCAGCCTTTCGTCCTGAAAGTTGATCCCACCATAATGCAATAACCAGCGTATGGGCTCCGCACGAGCCGTCACGTTGAAGTAAGTTAGTTTTACTGCAGACATATTATGTGATGGCTCTGAAACTGTGAGTTTGAACTCCACAATGATTATACCCAAATTATACGTATTTGTTTTAAAAACTATGCTGATAACAATTAGGTGATAAGGATAAGGTATACGTCACAATATTTGCATGTACAAGCAGAAGTTTATAGATTCGCGGTTATGTCGTTATATGATGTCAAGTTATTTTGAAAATTATTTTTATTTATTGCAACATTAAAAGAGATTTTATTGAACCTCTTATGGAGCACTGTTATTTCTTTATTAGTTGATTTTTATTTTTCTGATAAATTTGTTCCTTTTTGTATATAGGCGTAGAAAATAATTTTTTTTAAATGTTATCGCTAAATCTTATACAAATATTATAATTAGCCGGAGTGAATAAATCAGTTTCAGTCTGTGGAGTACGTGTTATATACAGTATATGAAATTGGATGTATTATTTTCACACACACACACATATATATATTTTATATATATATTTTACATATATTTTACATATATATTAATTTTCATTTATTTTACTAATACATATGAATCAGCATTATACTCAATATTATATCAGATACAGCAGGATAGTATACTTCACTCCGGAGATAATATAACGGGTGTTTGCTTTATACTTACTTACTCTCGTCTCTCCACTCAGCGGCTCACACCAAACTAGTGAGGACTTCGACGATACACTGGCGGCTGGTGGTGCTCATAGTACCAGTGAGGGTCACGCTGTTTTTGTGCCTCATTCATTAATAACACTCGCACTGATACTACTAAAACTTTACACGGTACCGTAAGTTTTCATCAGATGGCATATAATGCTACAAATAAAATCTGATTTGGAAAATATTGTATTATAGTTTTTGTTTTAAAAATTACTTTTCAATGAAAGAATAAGAAACTTTAATAGTAAATTATTCCT
The DNA here is from genome assembly GCA_949318235.1 of Ecdyonurus torrentis. Classification (NCBI taxonomy): domain Eukaryota; kingdom Metazoa; phylum Arthropoda; class Insecta; order Ephemeroptera; family Heptageniidae; genus Ecdyonurus; species Ecdyonurus torrentis. Next base: position 40,497,490 of record OX439130.1, on the reverse strand, counting down.
ATAAGTTTTTAAGTTTAATTTCTCGTTAAAATTCTATTTATTTACTAATAATTAGTTATTGTGAATATATGATACATGCAAACAATTTTATAATTACTTATAATAATAATAATAGTGATTGTAATTATACAATCTTTCATGGGCTATACAGAAGAGAAGCTAATACCCCATGAGGTTACTGGAAAAGACTGAGAATCCATACACATTTTGTGGCCAGTCAACCTTGGTTGCAAATTGTTCTTATGAAGAGTTATTATTGTTTAATATTTTGTTCTGAAACTTAATTACTTCTGTTATATATACATATATTATAAATATATTTCAATTGCAAGCAAAAACATCTACAGTTATATAAACAGTTAATTATTTCAATTTCAATAGATTTGCCAAGGGGTTTATAAATTTAATAAACTTTCTCAAATTCTTCTCGTATGAACAGTATAAACAGCAATATTTATGCATGTTTGTTTATAAACAGAGAACGTGCCACGTTTTTAAGTGATATTTAAGGATGACGACCAAGTTGGTATACTTCCATATCACTGCACGCGGAGAACCCATTCGCTTTCTGCTTCACTACGGTGGAGTCCAGTTTGAGGATGAGAGACTTGACAAGGATCAGTTCCTCGCGCGCAAACAAGGTATAATTAAGGGGGGAAATCAGGTACTGCGGGATTTGACTATAAAAAATTGTAAAGAAAGAAAAATCTGAAATTTTGCGCTGTGATACATTAGTACTTTCAAAAATATAAAAAAAAATTGGGGGTCACCCTGCTAGATTTTAAATTATCATATTTTGAAGTCTTAGTCTCATAAGAGCCCATGTTAATTTCAATAATCATTTTCTCTCTTATCTGATGGTCACGAGTTCTGAAAATTTTAAATGGCATCATAAAGTGTTTTTTTTTTTTTTTTTTTTTTTTTTAGATTTTGAGATACTAGCCATCTGAATAACACACTTAAATAAAAATATTTCAGTTCTTGCAATTTACATGATTTTATTTATTTTTTTAAATTAAACTTCACTAGCAACGTTGCACCTTTTCAAAGGCATGTTTTTGTTTATGTTTTTGTTTTGTTTTTCTTTTCAGAATTTCCTTTTGGCATGCTGCCTGTGCTCGAGATTGACGGTCTACAGCTCCACCAGATGATCGTGATTTGTCGCTACCTGGGCAAAAAGTTTGGACTCGTGGGCAAGACTGAGAAAGACGCACTTGAATGCGACATGCTCGCGGGCTCCATTGACGACTGCAGACAACGTGAGTAACCAGCAGGATGTTTTTGACGATTTATTTGAATATATTATTATTATTATTTTAGCTATATACCCTATATGTTTTGTTTTGATTGCATATAATAGTTACTTGCGGTGGGTTACGTGAAGGCAGATATAGAATAAGAGAATTTAAAGTTCTCGCTTTTTATTTAAATTTATGTTTTCAAAATTAAAATAAACTCTAAAACTATAAAGGTTCACTTATTATTTAATGAATGATTGAGAAAAGTTCAATTGGTAAATGAAAGCATTAATATTTGATATACACGATGAAGTACAAATAACTGCGGGCATACGTTTGAATTAAAATTATTTCCAGAAGGCTATAGTTTTGCAAAATATTGACATGCTAATTATCAAATACAATAAATTATGCAATACCATATTACGATGCTAAATTGAAAGAAACAGTTATATATTTTAAATTTAAATGATGCACTATTATTAGGAAATTTTATGCATATAAATGCTATAAATTTGCTTAATTTGCGGCTAACTAAATATAGCTAATCAATTTATTTATAAATTTGCTGTGACAGATATTCTGAACTATTATTTTGAAACACACCCTGAAGCGAGAGAACAAAAGAAGGCGGATATCACCCCACGAGTGGAGTTTTTTCTCAAACGCTTTGACCAAATCATCCAAGAGAATGGAGGTTACTTTGTTAATGGACAGGTAATTAATCAAGGATGATAATTTTATAGTTTTAAATTTATAGCTTATACAGTACAATGTAGTAAAATCTGCGTTCCGGCAAAAATTTAAGTTCTTTTTTATGAACACCAAATATTAAATTTGCATTATTTGTTTGTTTATGTGTCGTTTAAATCATAATTAATTTTATTTCTTAATTTTATTAGACATTGGTAGCTTACAATAACATCACATCAATATAATAATATATAATAATAATAATTCACCTCAAACAATTAAAACCTGTGACCCGGCAAAAAGTTAAGTTCTTTTTCATAAACGCAGGTATTAAAATTGTATTTGTTTATTTATATGTCGATTTAATCGTAATTACTAATTGACTTGTATTATGGTCGAACATATGCACAAAAATGTAAAACTATGTGATAAATTTAGTTATGTTAAAGTGATTATGCTTAATTTATTTTCCTTAGCTGACCTGGGTGGATTTCTTGTTCGCTGGTCAAGCAGACAATCTTAGTTTCTTCATGGACCGAGATCTGTATCCGGAGTTACATCATCTACGCGCGCTAATTCACAAAGTGTGTGATCTCCCCGCGGTCAAAAGCTACATCGAAACACGACCCTCCACCAAATTCTAGGAACCAGTGGCGTAACTTAAAAAATTTGGCCAGGGGGAAAAATCTGAGACGGGCCCCCCGAAAGGGGGACAGTGCCGGGAAGGAGGGGGGGATGCGCGCCGCAGGCGAAAAATTTTGAAAAAGGGGGCGTGGCACTGAAATTTTAAGCTATTTTTTGTAATGAAAATTAAAAAGTGTCCCTAACATGAAAAAAAAAAAAACGTTAAAATGGCCTATCACACATGATTTTAATTTTTATCAATAATTAATTTTTGCTATATAAATAGAAAAAATACATATATTATGATATTTGAAGAAGACATTTAAAGAAAATTAAATTAGAAAGTGGTGACTGTTAAAAAATGTAGTTAATATTAATACCCTCTGTGACAAAATGCATATTATTTGATTGATCCACTTTAACTTTCAAATACGGTTTTTCAACATAAAATTTAATATTACCAATTTTTTATTTTTATTTTTGCGCCAACCATCAACGGGCCCCCCCAGAAGCCGACGGGCCCCCAGAAGTCGACGGGCCCGGGGGAACTTTCCCCTCTTCCCCCCTGGTAGTTACGCCACTGCTAGGAACACTTGCAATGAATTCTATTTTCAACACCAATTTTTGACAGCATTTTAATTGTTAATTATTGAAATTCCTGCAGTTTGTTATTTTTGTATGGATGCAATCGTTGTTGTATTTATAAGAGTTACATAAAATTTTACTGTCTCATAATTTTTTCTTTCAATTTTAACTATTTTATTTTACATGAAACTTTTGCATGCAATTTAAATAAAGCTCTACATGACATTAATAGATATTAAAAAAAATAAATAAAAAAAAATAAAAGAACTTCAGTAGCTGAAAATTTTCAAGATTGTCCAATATTTTAAAAGAAAAAACTCTTAATGGTTTGGAAATTATGCAGAGATGTATTTATTTACATTGCTCACCTCTCCATTGCAGTAACTTTCCAAAAATATGTACAAAAAAAATAATACAATTGAATAAAGTATCTTTTTTATAGGAAATAAAAATTTGCTAAAATGTTCGAGGAAAAAAAAATGTTATGACCACAGCAAAAAAAAATGTTATTTTATATATTATGCTCACATGCATATAGCTACATAACTGAAAGAATAAATAGAAATAATAATTACAAAATAAATACCTTGCTTTTACATGACGCTTAATATGTGATTCAGAAACCGGTTGGGATAGAGGGAAAAAAATTGTATAATATTACGTAAACCATCTGAAATCTGCGTAAGGATGATATGAGAAGAGTGGTGATGAAATTTAATAATGTTCTGAGACAGCACACGCGCTATAATTATGTGTGATGATTATTACGTATACAGAGGGCTAGGTATGATTCTCATAATATATTGAGGGCTGGTGAAATTGTGTGGGTGATTCGTATGCAAAGTCAAGGTTATTGTACTTATAAGGTCATCGTAAAGGCACAGGTGATTTAAATATACAGCATTGTGTCATCTTTATAATCATCCACATTTCCTTGTTATTATTTGCATATATGCACCGTAAAAAAAACAATGCTTAAAACTTTTTATGACTAAAAAAAAATGCACTATTTCTAATTCATTTATTATTTTTTATATATATATATATATATATATATATATATATATATATATATATATATATATATATATATATATATATATATATATAAATCGTAAATATTCAATCTTATTAAAAAAAGAATAATACAATTGAAAAGGTAATTGATTGTACATTATAACGCGTATCTTACTAAAATATTATAATTATGCATTGGGAGGCTTTAGTAATGTAATTCCTTTGTATATCAAACTAAAATCTATACTAAAATCTATATTTCATTTTATGTTTGATGATTTCGCTTTCTATAGAGGGAAAAAAGTATAACACATTTTAGTTTAAAAAAAAAATAACATAATATTTAGGTGTATACGTATTCTTATTTGTTGCTTATTATTCTGCAAATAAAAATATATATTTAACCGCTTCAGACGTGAATTAGTGTTTAGAAGCTAACAAAAAAGCAAAAAATAAAAAAAAAATACTATAAATCATTAATTATTTATTGAAATTTGTATTTAGTTTTATTTTTTTTTTTATTTTTTTTTTTTTTTTCATCGACATGCATTTCATTGCTATGAGATATGTCAAGCTGGTATTTCAATGTATTAATTTTAATGATTTATTTTATAGTCAGCACTCAGCACGTAGAATTTAAATTGACAATGAACAATTTAAATCATTATCATTAATCATGCACGCTAAAGATTTACTAATCTCCACTTCCATATTAATGCTATATAGTTCCTAGTTGAACAAATAATGGAGTGCAAATTTACTTGATACATTGAATAAATTAAAACTTCATGCTCCCCATCACCATTATTCTTGATTGCTCTACACTTTATTGCAACTGCAATTGTCAATCATTATAGTACTCTCAAGGTTGTGAAATAAAACGAGAGATGTTGAAAAGGTTTCTTAATCTTTGTTAATAATATAGATCTGCATGGTCTGAGAAGTTCCGTGTATGTAATTTTTTTTTTTTAATATATATATATATATATATATATATATATATATATATATATATATATATATATATATATATATATATATATATATATATATATATATCAGTCATTACGGCTCACTTATTATTATTATTTTAATTATTTTAATTCTTTCCTTTTGCAAGATTTAGGAGAATTAGTTACATAGTTAGGTCTTTGTTATCTTCACACGATATTTAAAGTGTATACAGAAAAAAAATACTTTCAATCGTTTTTTAAGTATAGTAAATAAAAACAATAATAAATAAACGTGTCTCATTCCTTTTTGGAGTCCTCGGAGGAAAAATTAACTTTTATAACAGCTTTTTAACGTTGATTGAGTATAAAGTATTAAGATTTTTTAAAGTGTTATTTTTTTAACACCGTGAAAAAAAACTAAGCGTTGACATAAAAAATCTATCATTACAAAAATATTTCATGAAATATTTTCAATATAAAAATTTGCATGTCAACATAATAGTTTTACTTCATTCTGTAAACTTGATGATTTTAGACTATTATACATATTCATAAAGGTACTAATATAAGGTAAGATTTTGTGGAATTCCCAACCTTTTGCGGATGCAATTAATATATGTTTACAAAGGAACAAAATAATTCCGTATAGTGTCTCAACTATTTGCCACATTACAATATCTCCTGCGATGGTGTGTTTTATTTTACCCTATACGTATATCAGGCTTGCATAGAGTTGTTGCTGTTGTATATAATTTTGTTTTCCACAATTTGATCCATAAAAAATTGTAAATCATAATAATAATATATTATACAATTTTATTGCGCATACATAATATAGTCGTTCTATCAACAACAACAATAGAAACTGAATTTTAATAAACTTGAAAGTATAAATGACTTTGAAGCTCATAAATTTCATTAAAATAATTAGGTTCTCACGCGCACATATTAAAGCAAAAACATAATTTAATGTATACGCTAAATATAGGTATATATTGTAAACTGCGACCCTGAGTGTAAATGTTTTTCGTGATAAAGTGTAGATTTTACAAGAAAAGGTATAGAATTGGTACACGAAACCAATTGATTTTTGGCCGTGACATTGATTGCGAGGACATACCTGCAACTATCGATCTTTTTTATTCTCATGGCAAGATTTTATTTCAAAGTCAATGCAAAATTTGTTCAAAAATAATTATTGTATGTTGTTTTTCCAAAATATTCCACGAACGAAAGAGATAAAATTAATAAAAAAGGCATGTTTTTCTTATAATTATTATACATCTTTAATAATTTTACATTTTTTAGTGTCTTAATTGTTGCATAAAAATCCTATACCATATGTGTTTACTGCACTATTTATTTTAATATAACATTAAGTTCTTTTTATTTATTTCAATTTGAATTCTCAAAATATAAGCTTAATAGGTTTTCCAAAAACTTTTTACGTCATTTTTCTCGATTACATTTAAAATATGCTCTCTATATATTAATTTGGGGTCATGGTAATATAGTTATAATTTTATTGAAGCATAAGGAGTAATATGTTTGATCAATTCAGAGAAGTGTGAAACTACGTTCGCATTATTTACAACTTGATGAAAGCTCTTATAAGAGGACGTGAGGTCAACTAAAATGACCTCTAATCACGTGACAAATAAAAAAAAGTGAAGTAGCAGTCGCAGTTACTTTATGTGGTAGTGCTGTTCAATAGAAATTTATTATAGTTATTATAATATAATATGTGTTGCATTATATGATGTCATTAAGGAGACTTAATTGTTTTTGTTTATTCAAGAATATAGCCCAGACATAAACATCGCGGTTGCTCATATAGACAAAACAAAGCATGTTTTTTGTTGATTCTGTTGGTTAATATAATATAATCCTTATTTCCTTATTTATATAATTTTGAGTGGAAGTTAATTAGATTTTTTTGTGTCGTATTTTGTAAAAAGGCATAACGATGAGATAGATAATGCGAGATAGAGGAGAGATACTGAGTGAACATAAAATATTATGCAATTTTATCAAAGCGAGTTCACAATATGAAATAAAAATATGTAACATAAAATTATTGAACTGAAACAAGCCTTCATCTAAAAATGTTATTTTTTTTCTTTTCATAATATTATTAACTGCATAATTTAAAAAAAATAATAATAATCAAAGTTCTAGAGTAAACAATAAAGTACTAAATTTCAATTGAAGCCGAATTTATATATTATATTATTATTTCCATTTTAGCACATTATATGGATCGCACCACAAAGTACACCGACTTCCTAAATATGAAATCTTTCCAATCATAACACGTGAATGATATAAAACTAATTTTTGCATGAAATGATTAATTTAATACAATTTACACTACGTCACATATATTTCTATGAACCGCCTGTTTGTGTTGAGAATGAGCGATGCCGACGTGACGTCACTCGCGGTCTGGATGGAGTGCAGGGCGCGCGCGGTGTGCGGAGACTGCGGAGTGAGTGTGTGTATAATACCACGAGTGCCGGCTGGAGAACAAACAGTCGAGACCTTGCAAACGTCCGATCATCATGTTGGTGCGAACTCTTAGCGTCCTCCTCCTCGCAGTGGTGCTCGCTCAGGCTACACCTTTACCCAGAGGACAAAGACAATTTGGTGAGTCTTTTGTCATCTTTGTGAGGGAGCTAGTTTACTTTGCAAATTGTCACAGAAATAACAGTCTTATTGATTTTCTTCTCGTCCAGAATAAGTAAAGTAAAATGAAGAGAACGTTGTCAGACCACTTTGTCACTTTGACCACTTTTTTCTTCTTCTTCTGTTCTGTTTAGGTTGGCTTAGGATTTTCATCCATGCAGCCAGGATCTGCTTTTTTAATTATTTATTACCTCACTTTTGGTAACTTTGGATTGATACTTTTTTTTTCTATTTTTTTAGTTTTTAACTTTTGACTACTTATTTGGATCACTTTGATTTGGTTACTTTTTTTTTTTTTTTTTTTTTTTTTTTTTAACTTTTTAACTATTCACTTATTGGTTTCTTTTTCATGCACTTTTTGGGAGTTGTTCTTTTACTTTAGATTCCCTTTTTTTTTTTTTTTTTTTTCATTCACTTCATACTCAAATAATTATTTGGTACACAAAATGTGACAACGTACGCAACACAACGAGGTAACTTTTTTCTAAAGTAAATTTAAAAGTCATTTAATTAAGCGAGGCATTTGTGTTCTTCTTCTTCTTATTATTAAAGTTTTAAACATTTAACTGACTCCTCAGTCTCGCAAATTTACGTTTTTTTTTTTTTTTTTTTTTTTTTTTTTTTTTTTCCCTCTTCTTTCAAAAAACTGTTTTTACAAACGAGCGTGGATATTATTTGTTCTTTATTATTATTATTTTGCAAAGATTTTTAGTTATTTAAAAAAATGCAAAAAAAATCTTTTTTCTTTCTTTCTTTTCTCAATCCAATCATTGTTCTGCAGCTATACAAAAATATATATATATATATTGCGTATTGTGATGGGAATTATTTGAGAATAAAAATTGCAAATCAATTAAGTTTATATGCCGCAAATATGACTATCATCTACTCTACTGTATATATACAAATATATTAAAAAAAAAATTAAACGCTCCTCTTGTTCTTGATTTTCATTCTAGAATATATATTTATAATAGTTTATTCTGATATGATAATACAACTGCCGGTACATGATGCAATAACGCTACAGGAAATACAGCAACACTTTGTCATACTAGAATAACAAATAATAAAATTTGTAATTACTTTTGTATAAACATTTGATTGCTTTCTTGGGTTTGGCTAATACAAACATAATAAATAATGTTCCACTTTTTTTTTTATCTATATCATATTGTTTACGTATATATTGATATTAATTTACATGTTTTTTACATTAATAAATCATACCAATATTCGCAGAATTCAATAGCGTTCAACCTTTTTAAACCACAACAATATGAATATCAGAAACTATAGAGCGACAACCGATTGTCACCACAAATGATGTAATTTTTTTTATTTTTTCAATTGATCAGTAACCAAACCACTATTCACGCGTGTATGTATATAGGCGGTGTTGTTAGCCTCAAAGTATTATATTATAACAAGTATACCTTTTGTTGTATTATATTTTATTTTTATATTCTTCGTAATATTTAACAATCAACGTTTTATTGAATTGATCGCGACCTTCGAGAAGATCGGATCGCAGCCAAGGAGTAGCGAACACGTGATCATATTGTTCTCAAAGACTTTATTACCGATATAATATAATATTATGTAGTTCCATATAAAAAAAATTAATTTATTTGATACGTACAATATATAACCAAAAGAGCCTTAACCTATATAATTATATTAAGTTATTAATTGCATATTTATTAGTATTGGTTTTATATGCTTCACCATAAATTTATATTAAGAATCCCAATTGGATAATTCAAAAGCTTTTATTATAAAAGTCGTTTTTGTTACTTATTTTTACTTTTTTTTTTTTTTTTTTTTTTTTTTTTGCAAAAGAATGCTAAAAAGAGAGGTGTGTGGCATGTATTATTTATTTTGAAGATGATAACACAGAAAATTCAAGCTTAAATTTATATATAAATATTTATTTTTCTTGTGTTTATTTTTGTATACATAGCGTGTTAAACGAGACTTAAAGTTTGTTAGCCAAAAAGCGTGACGATTGAGCATAAATGAATATTATGAAGCGCGAGGCACGCCTCAGGGTTGTGAGAAGGTCAGTTAGGACGCACACAGGTGGAATACTAATTAATTTTATGCATTATTGACAATAAATGTTAAGTTTTATTCGAATATGTGCGGATTTCCCCTGTGTATACATACCTGGCGATTGACGTCACCAATGTGAATTGTGAATCAGCAGCAAAAATATATTTATTATAGAAACTTCAAGAAAGAAAGAAAAACAAGTTTGCGTAGAAAAACTAGAAATGATTTTAACTTTAACTATTATTAAGGAATGTAAAATTACGTCGCTGGCAATTAAAAAAAAAAAAAAAAAAAGGAGAAAATTACTCAGACATTTTTCAAATATCTCCTCTCTGTCTTTATGTATACAATATTAAAATTTAATTGATTCTAAACTTTTTTTAGCAAAAACTATATTAATATCTAGATGAACAATTTTTTTTTTTTTTTTTTTTTTTTTTTTTGAACTGACACAGAAGTAATTTTATATACTATAATATATACTTAAAAGTAAAACGTAAATGAGAGGTGGGCACAAATTATTTTCAATGTCTTAAAATGTTGTTTTTCTTAATGGTACACATGAGGCTGCGTTCCTCACGTGGAAATATAACAAAAATACTGCTCTTTCTGCTGTCCTTGAATAGTAATTTAATATTATTTTTTGTCATGCTAATATGCTTTATAATTTTCGCATTTTTTTTTTTTTTTTTTTTTTTTTGCAGTTTCATAAATATACATAAAAAAAATTATACATTGCATATTTTGTGAATAAAACACACTATATGCCTTTCTTGAAATTATTTTCATTTGCTTTCTTGTAGGTATAAATAGGATTTTTATGTGCCACATCTGCACATTTCTTTTGTCAAAAAATGCTTAGGTAGTAAGAAAATATTAATAATATTTCATACTCTAACACTTATATTTGTATTTGTTAAAATATATATTTTCATAAATGTTAATATAAAAGCAAAGTGCGAAAGTAAATAAATTTTGGTCTTTATTTTTGAAGGATTTTTTTTTTTTTTTTTTTTTTTTTTTTTTTACAAACGATGAAACATAGGACCACATCATGTATTATAAAAAGCATTTATGGTAAAATTAAAGTAAATAAAAACATATTTCACTATAATATATAAAATATAAATTATACTTGATTTTCCATTTAAATAATATAAACTATTAATTGTTGCTAAAAGAATATTGGACTTTGAGATTAGTCAGTTCACAAACTTTTAATGTTGCTGTGTCAAGTATTGTTTTCTGTGGTTTTAAATTTCTTAATAAGTGGCATCCTTGGTCTTGACCGTGTGCGGCTCAAGGTGTTCACCAGTGACGTCATGAATTATTATTTACCTCCGCGGTGAGTGATCTGCTTAACTCGTGACGAAGTGAAACAAACAAAGCCCGCATTTGTTTATTTGTTTGTTTTTAATAAAGATGAGGGCGATACGTTATAGACTGATGCGAAGCAGCGGATGTGGTTTTTTATCACGGATGTTAAACTTTGATATTTTGTTATGAATAATATACAAGGACAATACCATTATTATGCCCTCATATAAAACTATTAATCTATAATTAAATATTTATTGTCTTTGTTTTAATCCAGTTCAATGTGCGATATAATATATAAAAACATAATTGAACTGCGTATTTATGTGACGGTATAAAATTGAGTATTTAATATGCTTGCGAGATTAAAACTATACAGAATGATGTTTTTATTATTATTATTATATTTATACCCAATGAAAGCGCTCCAAGTGTTAGCAGCTTACTCTGCGATTAAATTATCAACTCGCATATTATCTGTTTTGTTGCGGATCCTTAGTTTATATAGAAATTGTATAGGGAAAAAAAAGAAGTCAAAATTGGAAATAATTTCTGTTGAAAATAAAATTAAATGAGAACAAAGGGTGTTATTTTAGTATACGCATCGACTGCACATGGGTGCTTTTCCATTTGTTATATTTTCATATAACATGACTTGTATGTAAATTTAAGTTGTATTGTTTTTAAATTTATATGTTGAATCTTATAACATAGGATTTTTTAAGTAAGATATATATATATATATATATATATGGAATGAATTAAAATAATAAATAAACAATATGGACAGTAGCCAGAGCATGTACTTAATTAATTCACAGTAATATTCTTCACTCGCACAAAACAGCGAGGACATGATGGTTTTTTATTACTTTGAGAGTAAGAGGAGAGAGAGAGAGAGAGAGAGAGAGAGAGAGAGAGAGAGAGAGAGAGAGAGAGAGAGAGAGAGAGAGAGAGAGAGAGAGAGAGAGAGAGAGCAATGTGACACTATACGAAGGCCATACATACAGCAGTCACTGCTATACTGTGTGACTATTTTTTTGTCGCTTACATTCACATTACATATTATTACACCGTGACTCTTGTTGCATCAAACAGGAAAAAGCCAATCTGGAATAAAATAAAATTTACAGTGGGAAATACAATAGAAAATAATTGAATTGCAATTCATATTAAAATATTTTGGGTGCGGATTTTGTGGTTTTTATGTCAAAAGAACGACATAGAAAATTTAGGAAATTGTGTCATTTTTTTTTTTTTTTATTATTATTATATTATCATTAAGTAAAGATAATTTTTGTGTTTAATGATCTTTTGCTTCCGTTGCATGTATCATGTATGTAACAACATACTCATGGAAAAGCAAAATTAATTGTTCTTTTAAAATGCGTAGAATATAGCAAATAATAATAATAATTATGTTGAAATTCTTTTGTCTCGTTTCCACTCAAACTATGAAAGAGAATAGAAGTATGAATATAATAATGAAACTTGTTTTTTACTATGAATAATAAAACGAAGAGTAATAAAGAGAAAAGTAATAATTAAAGAGACAAAACTAATATTATGATGAAATATAATTATGTTGCTGAGCTTTCAGAAATATGTTTATTTTTAGCCTCTTACTTTTATGTTTGTAATGAAATTTTATGTACAATTTGTATGTTATGTTTGTATAATTCTAAATCTAAAAATAAATATTTATAATACGTACACAAGGTTGCGTAACATTTATTAAGGACATATGATATTTAATATTCGTAATGCATTTTATCGTCAAGTATAAAAGACATGATGTAAATAATGACCTCATTAGGTATAACTAAACTATATAGATTCTGAGAGTAATTGAGAAAATTAACAAAATGAATTATTTTGTTGCAGGATTCTTCAATCCATGGGGCGATTCTGGTACCGATTATGACGAAAGCGCAGAGGACTCTGGTTCTAAGGCAGATTACCCTGACTACACCAACATTGGCTCTGTTCTCCAGGGTATGCAAGGTATGTTGACAACAATGAGTCTTTTTTTTAAACACACAAACAAAAATAAATACGTAATAATTATGATAGCTCATTTTCATGACAATTTGTTCAATACACAGCATAATTACTATATTACATATTATTATAATACATAGCATATATAAATATTATGTTTTACTTCTAATTTAGGATATTTATGCTATGATATAAATAACGCAGCATAAATTGCGTAATTTATTCTTTCCGTATATATACAAAATAGATGTTAGAGATATCATGCAGCAAGATATTGATACGTAGGAAACAAAAGTTGATTGTAACCAGAAAGGAAATATTTGTTATTTAAATTATACTTTTTAAATAACTATTAATATAATTATGACAAATTTAGTATCTTTGGCATTCTTTATACGTATAACTTTACATGCAGTGTATTGAATTTTGAATCGAATTTGAATTTATAGTATATAATTAGTGTATAGAAGGCATTACTTTTTTCTCGCCCCTGTTGGGTAAAATATTATATCTGTGCCATGTTTAATGTCCAAGCCCAATAAAGATATTTTATAAATATTATTATTACGCTTTATCTGTGTCATTTAATATTATAACAAGATTTTGTTGTATTTGCAGCTATGATGACCCGTATGCGACAACAGTTGGCTCAAGCTATGAACCGCTTCCCTCAGGTGCCTTTGCCTAATAAGCCCTTCAGTCCCAGTGATGCTGGCTTTGATGGAACCAAGCCCTCAAACACCTCGTCCATCACCAAGGTGCGTGTCTAACCGATTTTAATCGTTTACTTAAATGTAAACAATTCATCATTATTCATGATCCGATAATTTGTTTATATAATATATATCATCTGCATGGTCTGCAAGTTTTGTTATTTAAATTTTAAAATATATCATTGTAAATATATTACAGTTAAAATTACGGTGATTAATTTTAGTCTTATTTATAATCATAAAATGAAAGTATAAATTTAATAACCCAAAGCAATATATTTACTTAAATCCACTGTTGACAACTAATAAATAATTTGATGATTAATTGCTTTTTAATTTTAATATAATAATAGAATTTTTAATTTGATTTGCAGGTGATTAACGGTCACAAGGTGACTGTGAACGAGACGACTTACTCGAGCGGTGACGAAGGTGGCAACTCTCATCACGTGTTCCGCATCAAGACTGTCGATATCAGTCCTCACAAAGAGGAGGCTGGAGAGTCCATTGAGGTAACAGACAAGGAAGAGTCCAAGGAAGTTAGCAATGAGTCCACTGTCAAACCTACCTCAGGTTCTTCAGAAGATAATGAAATTCCTCAGGTGCGTTCACTCGCTTGATTTTCTTAAAATATAATCTGTCATTTTGTTTGTGCCTTAATTATTAGTCTGAAACTAAATTATATTGTAAAATTTAAAATAAAATTTTATGAAAGGCAAATTTATTAATATATTATGGATTGTTTTTTTTTTAACTATACTATATATAACAAATTTCAAATTTATTTTATGTAACTTTATAAATTTGCCTTTTATAACAACAATTTACGTGAAATTATGCATAAAATTAATAAAATAGTATTTTCGGGATCAGAAAGAATGATAGATTTTTTGTTCCCATAAGTTACTAACTCAATTATTCGCAAATTTAGAGCTAAAAAGTCAATAAATAAAAAATCATCGAAGCCATTTAACTTCACGTAAATTGTAATAAAAATATATACAGTAATTGATATTTTTCACCACTGCTTTTTTAAAAATTAAAATATTGACGTATAGATTACTAGTGTTGCTTGATGCTGCAGATATGTTTAAAATTTTACAAAATTAAATTCAGGAATGTTAATGACAAACTGCTTTTGGCTGTATCTGTTGTTTTTGTGCTTAACTGTAAAATGTTTCAATAATCTCTGAGTCTAATATAATTATATATAGTTTGCTATATTTTTGCTTATTTTATAAATCTTTTGCATATACTATAGAATCGAATAGATTAGATTTGTTTGTAATACCAGAATGCATTTGTTGTAATTTAAGTTGATCTTTCAAAATGCATTATTTTGTATAAGCATTTAATTTACCAGTATTAAAAAAAATATAAAAATCTTTAAAAAAAATATAAACATGCATGTTTTATTTCCGATATTTCCCTATATATGCATGTGTCTTGACTTTACCTCTACTTTTTTAATCTGCCCATAAACTGCTTTTCGTGTTTGATCTATTGGCAGTACGAGAACCAAAAAAGTTGGAAAGAGAAAAAAAAAAAAAAAAAAAAAGTAGCATGCGCATAATGTTAAATCAGCATTACAAAAAAAAAATTAAAAAAATAGTGTTCCACATCATATCATTTATAAAGTATTATTAAACAAACATAATTAAATTATTAAGGCAGCAGAAAATTTAAATAATAATAACATTATAAATATGAAACATCTAAAAATACTAATTTGCTAAAAAAAATTTGATGTAACATAAATTACATAATATATTAAGGTGTTGTCCTTAAACTATTAAATTACTAAAATTTAAATATAGTTACACTTAAGGGTACATTAATATGTTCACAGCTATATTACAGTATGATTGGTTTATGGTAATATTTGTAAATGGCAAGAGATAAACATGATACAGGAAATATGTTACGAAAACTTGCATGTGATTTCTTCCTACCCATTTATGAGACCAACTAAAAACTAATCATACATAATAATATATGTGTACAAAGCGTGATAAAATTTTGCAGAGTAACGTTTTAAATTAATGAAATTCAAAATTCTTTTAATATTTAATAATTTTATTTCAATAATAACATAATTAAAAAAAAAAGCATGGCTTATTTTAAATGTTAAAATATAATTTTTAAAATTAATATCTCATTTAATATAAATTGAGATAAATTTTTCAATATTATGCGCAGAAAAGAGAAGGAAAAATTCTACATGAATCTGAATGGGAAGATGATATTCCTGAGGACCAATTTACAACAACAACACCACCAAGTAAGACACCTTGGCCTCAAATCTACTATAAATGGGCATCTGTACCTAAATTTGCATCCAAATGGCGTAAATATGCAGCTTCACCTAAATCATTCCAAGAAGAGAGAAATTATAACCCTGATGTAGAAATTATACATGATGGTCCAATCAAACCTATTGATTTAAGTAGCGATTTACGTGTTAATCAAATTTTATCTGAGAGAGCAAATGCTGGTGCTCTTATTTTACCTGATCCTGATTCAGAATTTATTGAACTAAAAGATGGTAAATTTGTACCTAGTATTCAGATGGCGTAAATATTTTTTTAAATAAAGTTTAAAATTTATTATTGTTTTATAGTGCCCAAAGAAATCTCCACTTTCTCTCTCTCTCTCTCTCTCTCTCTCTCTCTCTCTCTCTCTCTTCTCTCCCTTTCATCAGTTGTTGTTATATTGTTAATTGTTTTGTATCGAAGAAGTGATTTTATAATGGCATGCAGCTTAAAACTGTTGTCTATCAAATTCTATTATTCTACTCATTTATGAAAATATTAGAGTTGAAATCGTAAAATTTTAAGTTCAATTAGTTATCGAATCGCTTTCACATCACGGGAGGGATTAATTCTACTTAATATTTAAGGTTGCTTTTTAAAATTATTATTAACTAAATGATATACCTTTCTTATACTAATATGTTTATTATTAATAGTAGAGGGTATTGAAAAATGAGCCAAAACCAAAATAATTTTAATATTTTTGCATTTTTTTTCCACCTTGCCTTCTTTTAATTATCATATTTATTGCAAAAGAAAAAAAATTGCAAAGTTTTTTTTTTTTTTTTTCAAAATACATGACTTAAAGTACAACACACATTATAACATTGATTTTCTTTAATTAATTTAATAAGGCATTTAATTTGTCTTAATTTCAACTTAAATGTTGAAATGTACAATTGATGAGTGTAAAATATTTTTTTTTAATAAAATTATTGTGATATTATATATTTATAATTTTTGTTTTTCCATTTGCTATTAATTATTTTATATAAAATCTTATAGATTTTATTGTTGTTTTATTTTATTATATTGTGCATGTTGTTTGAGATGAGAATTTAAGTTAAGTATTCTCAAAGCATTAAGCCTCATTTTTGGACATTGACTGCTATATTATATAATATGTCTTTTATCTATAACACATAATATTTTAGTTTATCTTCATTATTTGGTCCAAAAGTTAATATACATATAGATGCTATTTTATTCTATACACATATATAGGCTCTAAATATAATTTTTTTTTCTTTCGTTAACCATTTATATAACATAAATAAAATGAGTATTTTGACAGCATAATAAATAGGTTCTTTGGTATGTTAGATATTAATGTTAAAATAATTATAATACATGATCAATTTCCATAAATTCACTTTTATATATATATATATATATATATATATATATATATATATATATATATATATATATATATATATATATATATATATATATATATATATATATATATATATATATAAAGAAAAAAAAGGAAAACTAAGAAGTAAACGTAACAAGTAACAAGCATTAACAAACATAGAAATAAATATCATAGATACAAAAATACATATGAGTTTTAAATAGGACAAAAATGATTTAATTTAGCTTAATATATTGGAATTTAAATTATTTCTTGATTTTTGTTCGTAAATTTATACATATATGTGAAACAATAATTATTAATTAAAATACACTTAACTAACAGTACTTGCTGTAGTATATAACATTTATAAATATAACACGTAAATATTTCCACGCTTAATTAAGTGTTTGAGCTCGATCACACTTACAATAATTACAACCATATAGGTATTATATTTATGTTGACTATTTTTCTTCTTCTTACTTTTAATAATAAAATTCACATTTAATCCAACATTGAATCTAAATACTTTGAAAACATCAAACATTAAATTTTGTGTGCTAAATATACAATCATATTAATAAATTAATTCACCATATATTTTTATATAATATTATATATTATAGAGTTTATCATTTTTAATTATTTATATATATAAAAAAGTTTATTTTTTTATTATAAGCAAACAAGCATTATTATTATTTTTTTTTTTTGTGAGAAAAAAGTTCAATGAATGTTTGGATATAAAGAGTGTGCACTTGAAATATTGTGTTATTTCTTGCGACGTAAAGGCGGCGCAGTGATAACCACAGGTCAAATGGCTTCTTCTTCAAGAAAATCTTCCTCTTTGTTCAAACTAGCCGAGCACAAGAAAAATTCTAATAAATTAAGTAAAGGACCTCTGGAGAATGGATTGTGATAACGTCCACGTTTATCACGTAAATATGGATAACGTTTGTAGTTGAACATTTCGTTTGTGGTGAGGTTCATCGCAGCGTGGAGTACCTGTGGAAATAAAGTCATTAAGTTATTGTTCTACTAAAACAATCAGAATATATATTTAATATACAAAATATAGAGCTATACTTTAGATTATAAACAAGTTTTTTAAAAGTAAATAATCAGTAAGTAGGCTTTACTCTTTTATGCCATCTCTTTCAGAGTCGTTTAGGGATAAATACCAAAAATTCTATAGTTTATACACAAAGCATTTTCAAATCGTAGTTTTATTCTTATTTGATACCAAAATTGAAATAACAACTTAGAATTCTTGAGATATTTTAATTTGGATACTATAGATATTAACAAATTATTATTTTTTTTACTGTGCCTCTCTGTATAGCACAAATCTTATTGATTATTATAGTTTTTTAACCACGTATTTTTTTTTATTTAAAATAAGGTAATTAAAAATATTATCAAAATTTTGTCTTTACATCGAACATTTGAAATTGTGTCATAAATTGTATGAGAATCAATTTCAATTGAGAGACGTCTTGTGATTATATGAGTTTTGATCTGTTGGCTACGAAGTGCATACAAATAGAGCCACTTTGAATGAAAGCTGACTTACAGAGGTACAGGTAAGGATCCAGCCAAGACCACTGAAGACAAGAGCCTCGATCAAGCCGAGGATGTACATCATCTCCCAGCCCTCGAGTGCAATGCAGTAACACGCAAAGTAAATGGTGTATGAACAGTTGATGGCAATGCTCACCACGAACATGAAAAACCACATGCTGAAACATTCACAATTAAAAACAAATCTAACACCGATTAAAAAAAAAAATATAGTGTTCTGTACCACAAGAAAATAAAAATCAATCTTATAAAGTCAAAATGATTCTCAAACTCAATTTCGCTAAAAACTCATCAAATTAACTTTTTACTATATTTTTGCACCTCATACAATTTACTCTGTAACGTTCTTATCTTTAAATGCAAACAAATTCTTTTATTTACAGAAAATATCAATAATTCTTTGATATAATTGGGGTAAGAAGTACGTATATAATAATATTATAACAAAACATAACATATAGTTTAAGATATTTGATACTCAAATTTAATTCTTTAAATATGCATATAACTTCATCCCCCCCTCCCTCAAGCATTTATAGATATATCATAATTTTTTACGCACGGTTAATTATTGTTAATTATTTTTAAACTGTGTACGGTGAACTATATAAAATTAACTTTTCATATGCTAAATTTCATTGCTTAAATATGGGAAATTTAATTTTGAGCCAGTTCATGGGCTGCAGAGATAGTATTCAATATTTTTGATGCTGTTGAAATGCTTACCGATTTCTAAGCCCGACGCAGTTATAAATGAAAGGACAATGATGATCGAAGTACTGAACGCAGCGGTTGCAGATACGACAATGTTTGGCTCGTAGAGGTCGCAGGCAGCGACACGTGTGACACAAACGAGATAGTACGATGTTACGTTGTTTCCATTTGTCGTAATAAGGAATCTGAAAATCGCAAAATAACAGTTTTGTTTATAATTACTACAAACTGTAGGTAGTATTTATTTTATAAAAACAGTAGACAAAATCTTTGAAATATAACACAATTAAAACACGAGTCTTAAAAAATTATTTGAAGCAAAAATGGAGCAAAAAAAAAAAAAAAAAAAAAAAAAAACTGAGTCATAGGCTTTTAATTTTAAATTCAGATTTAAAATATATTTTAAAATAATATATTTAGTTTCAAACAATAAAAAAAACTAAAATACATTTAGGGCAATTTTATAATATTAATTTTGCCTCACTTGTCTTATCGCTCGATGGTAACTCTCAGTATTGAGTGCTACACAACCAGGGTCACGTCTGTTCGCCACAATCCAGCTGATCCACATCACAAGGTTCCAATAAATAAAACAATAATGAGAGCCTCGTAACACGTTCCACGTAATCGGGATGCACTGATATATCAAAGGATAACAAAACATTAATATCATATTATAGATGCATTTGCAATTGAAAAACATCATTATACAAATTGCATACAATAATCTAATTTACGTTAATGTATTAAATTTTGTGCATCATTCATGAAAATAACAATTATACTTACTCTCAATAAATACATAGGATAGCCCCAAAGAAGGACAGAACCCATAAACAGTAGAAGTGGGCCTTTTGAATCTCCTGCTCCTCCAAATAGCATACCCCTATAAAATAATAGTACAGGTTACTTATACTTGTATTGTTGCTGTACTGTACATTAAAGTAAAATGATTGCTGCTTCTAGTTGCAATAAAAGTGACGTAATTACCATATTTCATTGATGGGTGGCATACACCTCGCACGCCTCTTGTACTCAGCAGTAAGGACGGTGACAATATCATTATGTCGATGACTCTTGGCTAACATGAGAGGCGTCTTGCCGTTCTTATCTCTAGGCTCGAGGTCAATCTTGCTCTGCAAACGGTTCGACTATCATGAGGACGTGCAGTCAAGTGCTTACCTTAGACATCAAGTGGTGCTCACCTTCTCACACAACATCTTGACGCAGTTCACGTTGCCGCTTAGACATGCCAGGTGCAGCGGCGTCGAGCCAAAGTTGTCCGGCTTTTGTAAATCTACGCCGGAGTACATCAGAAGCCGGATCAACTCAGGGTGACCTAAAGTATGTATGTGCGTCAATAAAGAGATTGAAATCAATCGTTAAATTTTATTACTATTGGTTATATACTGTTGTACACGAGACAAATTTCTTGATGTAACGAATAAATATTTAGATTCTTATGTCCTTGTATAATTATTAATTTAACCACGATTGTTTACCTTTGTAAGCGGCCCAGTGCAAAGCTGTATCACCATTAATGTCAGTGAGATGGTTGAGGGCCTGCATACCCAGCAAGTAAGCAGCTGTGGCGGCGCGACCAAACATACAAGCGGTCATCAGAGGCGTTAGTCCTTTGAAGTCAGCCGCGTTCACCGCGACTCCCGCCTGTCAGTGTAAACATAAAGTATTTTTAGATATATTTTGTGGATTCATAATATATATTCACAACTAACATAATTGTTATTTTGCTAATCATTTAGAAAAATCTATAAACTACAAATGTGTTTCAAATATTTATAAATTAAATTTCGATGATTTTTTTAATATAGTATTATAATGCATTTTTATCACATGTTCAAATAAGATCGTGAGAAAAATAATATTAATAAAGCCATAGTAAAAATTAGAGAGAAAAACTATAAAAATGTTAAGTTAAATAAAACAATGACCATCGTAATTTTTATAAAACTAAAACTAATAAATTCCTAATTAATTATGCTTGTGTGTGTGTGTGCGCGAAGATATACCTGAAGCAGTACTTGTACGACTGCCACGTGTCCTTTACGACACGCCCAGTGAATTGGCCTGGGTCCCTGGGTGCCGAGACATGGCAGATCCACAGGCACAGAGCGCTCTACAAGGTAGCGCATAACCTCGACGTTACCATCGAGAGCAGCCCAATGTGCGGGGGTGTAACCCCACTGATCTCGCGAGCTCAGGGCCTCGGCACCCAACTTCTCAACCAAGGCCTCAATGTCACTCAACTCGCTGGAAAACCACAACATAAAAACACGTAATTAGTATATGTTGAATGCTCATGATGTCTTGTTATTTCTTAAAATAAATAAATAAAATCATGGGCTATGCTATAACTTACAAATATAAAGTTTCGCAATCTATTATTTCACTATAAACTAGTTACAGTAAACTAAATAAAATAAAACTGTAACTCTTAGTTATAAGAATTAATTGTAAATGCAATTATTGATTATACTGTAACTTGTAATGAATTGCATTTCAAAATTAACTTAATCTAACAATCAATAAATAAATTATGAAAATTTTACAACTCATTAACAATATACATAGAAAGAGGAAATTTAAATGGAAAAATGAAAATAAATAAATGCAAAATTTTTATTAACATTTCTTTTATTGTAATAATAATATTAGTTGCATGAAAGAATATAAAAATGGTCTGTTATAAAAAGTGAATATTTTTTGTTGCTCATCGATTATTCAAAAGCATTGTTGTTTCCATAGAAACAACAAGATTATCAACCAGTTGCAATGATGCTTAGTAACAAATTTTGTTAATTTTTTTTCAATTTTCAGATTTCTTTAGTATCTTTTACCTATTTAAACAAGTAGTTATGCAACCTGCGTAACTTTCGGAATGAAAAAGTTGCATATCTTTAAGGCGCTTAAAAAACTAATATTAGTACTAACATGAAAGTAATTACATTTATGGGCTGCAAATAAATAAAATGAATAGCTCAAGATTTAATATAGCAAAAACAAAATTGCATGTCCGTAATTATAATGTTGTTTAAATTTTACCGCGCTAAACATTGATTTATATCTCAACTACAACTAACAACCAAAAAAAAAAAAAAAAATACAATTTCTTAATGCAGTATAAGCGACCTTGAAATAATAAAAAAAATCAAATGTCTACAATAAAAAATAAACAAATTAAAATATATATACTTAATTATAAACAAGAAAATATTACTAACCCAGTTCTAACGACATCAAAAATGGACTTGCTATCTTGACCCATATGAAAAGTAGCACCGTCATTACAGCATAAGATGCTTGCATCTTTTTCTTCTCTTACCGTGGCTGCTGAATGTTCAGTTACCATATTACATGAGTGTCCGGTGGCCTGAAGGCCCCAGACACTCCGGGCAGCCCCCGGACTTGGATAAACCTTACACAACATCACGATAAACGTGAAGTGTGGACTCACAAAGGTACAATCTCAATGTAGACTAACTCTCTCTTCTGCGGTGCTGCGGCGCCAAAAACTAATCAATAAATCCACATGATTGTATACTGTGACGTCACAAGCATGCGCATCACACAAATATTATTATTATATTTCTAGAATTTAGTAACAATGTATATTATGTATTTTGTCTGGTATAGATTTTGGTACAAGTAGACTATAGTATGAAATTTTAATTTGATATAAATTATAATTATCTAGCTTTAATATCAATTATATATTAATATTTATCATTTAGTTTGTTGGAAACACCAATAACTGTTGATAAAATTTGCAAGTTTAAAGAAAATAAATTTTAATATTTTAGTATTTATTATAAAAATAAAATTTCTTTCGAGATTATAATAATAAATTTTATAAAAAATAATTGTTGCAGCTTTCATGTTTATAATAAAATTACTTGCTATTTTTTTATTATGACTTATTGTTATTGAATTATCATATCAAGAAAATATAATTTAGTAGTTCTATATAGTAATTATTTCATTTGAAATATATTTTACGTTTTAATATTAATAAAAATTTAATTATTTTATTTATAAACATTAAAAAATATATATACCCCCAAAACGAAACTGTAGGAAGGAAATTAATAACAAAAAAAGTGAAATAACATTATTTTTAAATTGTTATTTATTTAATAGTTTTACATATATACAGTACTAAAATTTGTGTTTTTAAACTTAAAAAATATGTGACTAATTGTTCATTTTTTGTTTTCTACAGTCAGTCATATTAATATTCTAGATTATATTTTCATAGATGTAAAGAAATAATATTAATAAAAAAAGTGAGAAATAGTCACGTGTCACGTTAATATAATTTAAAGATTAAAAATATAAAATTATATATTTCCAAATGGACATCTTGCATATTTAATAAATGTATATTACATAAAAATATTGCAATAAATTTAATTGAATATTACATAATACATACAAAATACTTAAAGCCATAGACCACATAAAACAACATGTGCTTTTTAATGAATAAACACGAAATGGGATCTTCAAAACTATGACAATTTTTACCAGAATGTTGAAGTAGCCCCATGAGAGAGCGTGAAAAAACTGCATGTAAAGTATCCAATTTGCGTGAAAATTCATGTTTATGACGTCAGAAACATGCAAACATTAGTATGAAAATGTTGTGCGGGTTGCATAAAATGAATTTTCTGATCACTGCTCCGGGGCTACTGTTGGGTTTTGAGACAAACTAATGTTATTTATGTAAATCCCATCAAGTGTTTTGTGATATAAATGCTTATGTTTTTCTCTGGTCTATTCCTTTAATTACACGTATTTTACATCGTGTAAAACAAAAATAAAGATATTAATTTAATAAGAACATTATGTAAAGTGTAAACAACTTAAATTAACACTTTATAATTACAATACAAGTTAGCTTGTCATATATGACAAGCTATGACAATATATATATATTTACATAACAAAATAATGCAGAGTTAAAACTAGACAAAACACTACATACATATTTTTTATTTGATTTACAATCCACGATTCAAGAGCCCTCTGTACAACCTAGCTAGACCCCTATAAGCACCTCTTGTTTGAAAAAAATAAAATGAGCCAACTGAAATTGAAAGATGTAAAACACAACCCATTAATGTTGTGTAAATATAATCACCAGGATCATATTTTTGAGATGAATCATAATGATTAACAACAAATTTACTAATGCTTCTCCATTTTGATACTTCAGATAAATCTACGTTATAGTGGTCATTTTTATTATCTGGTAATTTTATATTTTCATTATTTACCCAATGTATAGGGATGATACGTTTTATATCAATTGCGAGTAACTTTCTATCGAACCCAACACAGTGATGATCAGGTGTAAATATATAGTCATCAAGAAAAGCAAAACAATAACAAGGTACTATCAGCTTGAACACACCAATGTCAGGATACTCAGTTAATGAAAAGTTTTTATCATCTTGGATAGGACAGTCTATACGAACGGATTCACTATTTAATTTTGAAAATAAAATAACATTCGGGTCAATTTGTTTACGTTCTGCTATCAGATTTGATTTCATACATTGCATGGGACAAGCATTTTGTACAGAAGTAGTGCTTTCGTTCATGATAACACGAATACATTTCATGAAATGGATATCTTCAATTTGTCCTTGTGATATTTCACATACTGCTGAATTATTATCCTTACAATCAGGTTTTAAAATTTTGAATGAATTTTTTTCTCCAACTTGTATAAAACTTTGTTTTGTAAAGTTAATCTTACAAATATAGTCATTCCAAGTAAATTCTATTGGTACAAATACAAATGAATTTACATTTTCAAAATACTTTGGTAATATTGGAACATCAAGTCTTAGTATTGTGTAATTATTAAAATTTAAACAATTTAGTACTTTATTATTGTAATAAAAACTTGAATGTTTTACAGATAGCTTTGAATATATATTAAGTCTTTTCTCCAATGAATTTAAGGTACTTTGCAACGTTGAAGAATTAATTACACTTTCATCCAAAATTTGATGCTTACATGAAAGTTGTAGAATTTTAAACTCTGATACTGCCAATGAAATTTCATTGTAAATTATTTGAATATCCTTCCTGTTGCAAGCATTATCGTTATTTTTATTTGCGTTAATATTTAACTCCTTCATAACTGTTAATTTTGATAATAATTCAAAGTAAATTGAATCATTGACTGTATGTAGATATGAAAAGTTGATAAACATCATTTCTTTAAAGTTATTAGTAACTTTTTCTAAGTCATGAAAAATACTGTCAATTTTATATCTTCCGTGAATATAACCAATATTGTCCATGATATTCAATTTAAGAATTATTAGATTTTGTACTATATCTGTGCAAATTTTGGAGATGCACTTACATTTATTTATAGTATTAATGAGCTTGTCAATTTTTACGTCAAAATTGTGGTTTATTTTGAATACAACTGGAACGGATGCAATGGAGAACGGAACGTCGGTTGATACAACTTCTAAATATGCTCCCGGGGATACATGAGTTGGAATGCTTTCTTCTGTTGATGTTGTAGCAGTTGATATCGTCAAGAAGAAAAGTAACGCACAAAATGTGCAAGCTAAAAATAAATAAAAAAAGTAAATAAGTAAAACAATGAAATTAATGATCCACTATTTTCAAATCTAAATAATGGATATGTGCAAATGATTTATCAAACGAATAATTAATAAATACTAATTAATAGTAATAACACTTATTTTGATATTAAAATCTCTCTCTCTCTCTCTCTCTCTCTCTCTCTCTACTTATGAAGAAAGTTTGCGAACTCATGCACACCATAAAATAAAACTGATGATTGGAATTTTTTTTCTTTACAAAGTATTTCATGAAATATTTTTATAATTTTAATTTTTAACATCAGCATAGTTTTATTTTCTTACTGTTAGCATAAAAATTTAAAGAATTGATTATATTACCTATTTTACCCATTTTATGATATCTACACACATATTTTGATTTGCTAAGCTGAAATTTTTCTGTACTCATTGAAACATAAACTGTGTTCTTTGTGTTTGCTTATTATAATGATCAAGAAGTTTTATACAAAATTTGCATCAAGGGAAATAAAATGAGCAATAATAATAGATGATGATAAAGTTAAGCTAGCGACAAAAAAATAATTACAGTTGCAGTTGCTTGAAGTGTTCAATTAGTTCTTCTTAACGTGACATATTTTTTATGTGAGATTAAAGAATCAATTTAATAAAACGGAATCTTTTGAGTGCTTACTGAAACAAATTGCAATTAGCTAAAATATTTCTTTAAAGTCATATAAATAACTAACCAACTTAATATTACCTAAATCAATAGCCGATATAATAACAAGCAATATTGTTAGTACTTTAATTGGTATGACTCTTTGTTAGAAACTCTAATAACTTATGAAATAAAAAATCAGCAATAAAAATAATGTTGAATGAGTTTTAGTGACATCTTTAAATAATAATAAAAAAAAAAGCACATAACTGTTATAAACAAAGAAGGATTTTTGGATCTCTGTTGAGGTTAGACAAAATTCTGATGTTGGACTTCTTTGCTTTATAGAAACTTAATTTATGGTAGACATGTTGAGAAATAACTACTATAATATGTCAGTGAATGAATACTGATACGTGGGTTTTTGTGACCTTTTTTAAAAAAAATCTCTAATAAAGCAATTCACAGACTCTTATATTGTTAAACTAAAATATCTTTTTTTCCCCACTCATTATGTGTAATAGAATTTGATATCTGTTTATCTGTTTGATGCTTAACAAATATCCACACCAAAAAAAGATTTTTATAAAAATCAGAAACTATCACTCCTAATGCATGGTATCTAAAAAGATAACTATAATAAGGAGATTGATTGCTTATTAGTACAAAGAGTAGAAACTTAAACACTGACTGTTCGCTCGTGCCATTCGTCGGTACCAATGGTTTGTTTTCGAGCGGTGGTCTGCTGATTTTGTAAAAGAGTTATAACATTGCTTATTTTTAAAAGATTGTCGCGTAATATGACTGACATTTTCATAACGCAGTCAGACCTCTCAGTATAAAATATTTTTTACATAGTTTCCCTAATTGAGTAATTATTGTTTATTTTCGTATTTTATTTTATTTATTTATTTAGTTGTAACCAAGCATAAAACAAATTCTATATTTGTTCAATTACCTTTCAAACACATGTTGACTGCACACGAGTCACGAACTTATAGAAAAAAAATTACTTAAATAATTACATTTCTCGTACAGTGTGTGTATGTTGCTTCTTTACCGCAATTTGTCAGCGCATTCCACTTCCGCAGGTGTTTGCGGTAAAAAAAAATATAATTATATGCATTTGTGCAGCGTAATTTTGTAATGCAAGCAATAACAGGAAGGTACCGTGGCTAGTACCGACAAATTTTGGTTTCATATTTTTGTCATTTTGTCATTTATTTTTTTATCAATTTTATATTCTTATTCAAATTAGTTGTTTATTCAACAACAGAGCACGTTCACATACACTGAATAATAAAGCCAAACAGACGTAAAGACATATTATCAAAATAAAAATAATATTCATAGTATTAAAATTAAAAATAGTCAACTTACATTCAGACTTGGTCACGTTACTAATTTTTTATAACTTCGTAACGTTATTCACAACTTCACGAAAAATTAATGACACTGCATTACTCACTTTTCTTAAAAATAATGAAGTTACTTTTAGAGGTAATTTACTTTATATATGTACATATTTTTACTGTAATTAATGTAATTTTTATATGTAATAAAATAAATTATATATAAAAAAAAAATCAAAATCATGTTAAAAATATTGTTGTTTTCGATAAATTATAGAGAGATTTAAATCAAAATCATAACTGTTCAGTAATTTTTAATTATTGTATAATGACGAAAGCATATTTATGTATATATAGATTAAAAAGATAATTTCTTTCAGTTCTTGAAACATTAGAAAATAGTGTCGTTACATGGCAAAAATTACTTTCAAAACGTAACGCGTTACCGTTACTCGTTACTGCTACCAAAAAGTATAATGGCGTTACGTTATTTGTTTAACAAAAAGTAGAGAAATTACGTAACCTCGTTACTTGTAACGACATTACTGCCCAAGTCTGCTTGCATTATAAACAACTACAGCATTGTAGAAATTAGAATAGAGTTAGTATTGAGATAAAACATAAAACAAGAAATCAAGCTATCAAGAATGAAATGATTAATTTTAGTGGTTATTTTGTTACATAATATATACTTCCTCAAAATAAATGTTATTGTAATATAAACCTTGAAAAATTATAATAATTAAATTAGTATTTTTATTACTGCTTTATGTAAAATGAAATATATATTTTAATAATTTAAATATATTCTTCCTGTATTGTAACATAATAAATAATAATAATAATAAGTATTTAGTTTTTGTTCTTCTAGTAAGTAAACTAATATATTTTTATTACTGTTTGCATGCAAAATGAAATAAATTTTGATAGTTTTAAATCCATTTTTCCTGTATTATAATAACAAAATTGATTTTTTATTTTTTTAGTAAGATGAAAAATGACACAAACTTTATCAATGCTGATATTTTTCAAAATCCTTAGACCTAAAAAAAAAAAATAATAAAATCATACAATTTAAATTCCTAATTCATTAGCATTTTAAAGAAAGGGTAGTTCAAAGTATAGAAAGAAAAAAAACATCATGAAATAGAAAATTTATTAAATCTTGAACAATGTATACATGCACGATTGTGATAATATATATTTTTTCATTCAAATTTAGTACTTTTTTTTTTTTTTTTTTTTTTTTTGCCAAAAATACACGAAAGAATACTGATGAGAATGCAAAGATTCATGTCCTCTATTCAAACCTCAGATGCATACAGGTACATTACTGAGACTATTTATTAGTATTTATATAGTTACATTACATGCTTTTTATAATACTGTATATCAACGAGCAAACCTTAATCACAAAATTACAACTCCACATATTTACATTAATATAATACTGTTTCTATATCATAATCTATATTACATGCATGTACTAACCAAACATTAGTCATTGTATTGAATATTTAGTCTTTTTTTTTTAATACTTTGGTTGCATTTGTTATGTCAAAATTATGTTTTATTAAATTACATAAATTATGCCTCTAAATAATTTAAGGGAGACATAATACAGTTTAACTTGTATAAAATTTTCAGATAATTAAGATAAATTGTATAAAGATCTATACACTACAACAATATAATTTCATTGAAACATTATTTAAGATTATATTCAAACATAATAATAATAATAATAAGTGGTTTTTATTGAGAGACCACAAAAAGTATATACACCCACTTACATGGTCCTCTGACATATTTTGAACATAATTATGAAATCTATACTTGAAAATACATTAAAATATCATAATAATTTTTATTTATTTCCTTTTGTTATACGTTTAATATATTGAAAGTATATTTTATAATCATTTATGAATGCAATTATCGGTGCGGGTTTAGCATAGAGAGCCCTCACCGTTATTTGTTTTGAGAAATTTACTGCACTGCAATGATGCCGTAAATTTTTTAATTAGGGATACTAAACACACTTGTATACGTGCTTTAAGCTAATTATAATTTTTATCATTTTTTAGTATTTTCATGAAGTGATTTTAAATGTTTAATGCTATTGTTTAACTTAATTAGTACTATAATTACTACTATAGCACTATCTTTTAAGGAATTTATCTACTAAATATAATTAAATACTAATATTTTCTTTATCATTAACAAACAGCATTTTAATAAAATAATCATCAAATGAATTGTATTTAAATAATAATAATTGAAGAAAAAAACAAAACAAAATAAAATAAACATAAAAGAAAAAGAATTGCTTTAGAAACATTAACATTAATAATTAAATACAGGAGAAGACCAGAAACTTACATACGAATCCAGTTCAAAAATGAATAGAAACCAAAAGAAATACATAAAAAATTGATGACGGAGAAATTTCAGCAACATTCTTTTATAATGCTCGATTTAAATATACTGTATTAAATTAAAATTTAATTAAATAATCGTCTTTATTTAAAAAAAAAAAAAAAAAAAGGAAAAATATGCATTTTTTTTAAGCCTGTCAAAACGTCTGGCCCACTCTTACACCTAACCCCCCATACAGAACTATATTGTATAATGGAGGTATTTATGCAATTCAATCTGACGTGAAGCTAAAACGTTGTACTATAAGTTAAAACAATATTGTAATTATTTACTACATCATAAGCTACGTATATTATATATATATATATATATATATATATATATATATATATATATATATATATATATATATATATATATATATATATATATATATATATATATATATATATATCAATTAGAATAAAAACAGTAATTACTATTGAGATACTTTAAAATAATTTTACAATTAAAATGTATGTATAATACAAAGAGTGATATAAATATTAAATTACAATTAATCTTAATACATTTATAATACCTGCACGATAGAGTCTCCTAGCTAGATCTAATGTGATAAGTAATGATACACAAAAAGCCAAAGGAAATCTTAATAAAATTGTGGCATTTAATGTTGTATATAGTTCGTATAAATCTTCCACTATATAAATAGCAAAATTAAACATTTGCGTTGTACACAAATATTCTACTATCATATAATCTGGATTTATTAAAATATTTTCACATATATCAGGATTTTTATTTTTAAAATATTGTACACTTGGTTCAAAATATTCTTGAAGCATTTGAAGAGGAACCATTTGATTTAAAATTATATTGGGTTCTACTGTTTCTACGCATGGATCCTGTGAAGCTATAACTTTAACATCATCAACCCATGCACTACAATAACAAGGTACCCGTAACCAAAAACTACTATAATTACCATGTGATATTTTAAATATTTGTTTCTTATTACGACATAAAGTAACAACATTTTTACTTATATTTAATATTTCAATTCCATTATCATTTGTAAGATCGTAAATAGAGGAATAATTTTCATTTTTACAACGTAAAGGACATTGATATTTAATAAATTTTGAATTTCTACCAAACAATATTACTTTAATGCATCGTTCCACTGACCATTTCTCATTCAATTTTTCGGTTACGTTTATTAATCTTACTTGATTTACATTAATTGAATGCCTCCAAAATTCAAGATTGTGATTGTTATTTGTATTTTCAATTGCAATAAAATCCATTTTAGGAACTTCAATTTTACACAGCATGCCATGGAACAAAAAATGTTGAGTAATAAAATTGACATGATATTCATTGGCAAAATACGATGGCTTTATTGGAATGTTGAGAGTCCAAATAATATGATCATTATTGAATACACATTTTGAAACTCTTGGGCCATAATATTTATTAACATCAGTCATAGACAATGAATAGTTCGGAAGAATTAACTCTTCAACTTGATGCAAAATTTTTTTTAACTCATTTTTTTCAATAAAAATATCTACAATAAAATTTCCACCGCAAAACTGTTTCATTACGTTATAAATTTGAATTAATTGAAATAATTTATTTATATCTACCCGAATATCATTAATATTGCAATTTCCTTTTTGTAGCTCTGGCTTGTACGAAAAATTGCGATAGCGCGAAAGAGTATAATTGGATAATGCATTAAACATTGAAGTATTATGTGCAATTGAATAGCTCCTTGTTAGTGTCTTAATATCTTGACCTTTATAATATTTCAAAGTTTTTACAACGACATCTTCAGTTATTGAATCAACTGTTTGCTTTGGATGATAATACTCTTCATGTTTTTCAAATTCAGTATCATAAAAATCTTTCACAAACCTGCAACCTAAATTTGTTTCTTGAGAATATTTTGTGTTCAGACATGTAAGACATCGAGTAGAAAATATTCTGATACTTTCTTCGTTAATCGTGAGGTCGTGCTGAACTTTGAACACCACAGGTACTGTATCCGTGTAAACAGTCTCTTGTACACTTGAAGTTTCAATTAGCGCTCCGGGGGTTATTTGTTCATTAATGATGTCCATCACCTCCACATCAGCTTTAGCCACGCCAGCCATGCAGACCAGCAAGAGAAACACGATCATATCTGGAATAAAAACATTTTAATTCATGAATGA
The DNA here is from genome assembly GCA_949318235.1 of Ecdyonurus torrentis. Classification (NCBI taxonomy): domain Eukaryota; kingdom Metazoa; phylum Arthropoda; class Insecta; order Ephemeroptera; family Heptageniidae; genus Ecdyonurus; species Ecdyonurus torrentis. The sequence continues at coordinate 40,464,438 of OX439130.1, read as the reverse complement.
AATACAACTATATAAGTAAATAAGAAGTGAATGAATGAATGAATGAATGAATGAATGAATGAATGAATGAATGAATGAATGAATGAATGAATGAATGAATGAATGAATGAATGAATGAATGAATGAATGAATGAATGAATGAATGAATGAATGAATGAATGAATGAATGAATGAATGAATGAATGAATGAATGAATGAATGAATGAATGAATGAATGAATGAATGAATGAATGAATGAATGAATGAATGAATGAATGAATGAATGAATGAATGAATGAATGAATGAATGAATGAATGAATGAATGAATGAATGAATGAATGAATGAAGATTGAAAATAAAATTGTATCATATTTACCTTTTGACGTCATTGCTTTTATAGCGTGCGTTTGCATCATGCACGTTTATGTAAGTTTAAGTTTACTGAAAATTATTTCGATCTTAGTTTGTTATACCAAATTGCAATGCACTGCACACAGACAGAAAACAAACTAAATATTTGAAAAGCACGCCAAGTCTGCTTGCTCTGTCACTTTGTCTATTTGCGCAGCTGCAGACAGTTTTCAGGAATATCTTGGACTGCAATAAGACTATTATTTTATCCCCCTTCAAAGAAATAACACAACCAATTTGTTTTTATTGTTATATTATGTTAAAAGAAGATAAGATAAGAGGGTTGAGAGCAAAAATATTAAGAAAAAAAAATCAATGCTTGCTATGGAGACAGCAATACAGTTACAATAAACATTTTATTATTCATATAAAATTCTTCTTCAATTTTCACGAGAATTAAATACTATGAAAGAGGAGCTATATAAAAATTGTACTATAGTGCGGGGGGGGGGGGGGGGGGGGGGGGGGGAAGTAAACTATATTGTATTGCTTAATTTTAACATCTCAATATAAATTTGACTGATATAAGTTATACATTGACTAAAGTTGACATAGAAATTAAATTTCCCCAGAAGATGAAAAACATGAAATATCGAGATATAGTATTTCATTAATAATCGAAATAAATTATGGTTGTCTGCCTTGTATTATGTTCACTAGGATGATACTGGATATATAATATGTGAATTTTATAATTAATTACTGATTTCTACGTTACATACAAATACTATGGCAATTACCATAATAAATTGAACTGATTTCAAACTTAAAATAATCCAAAGTTATTCCTTGGAAATATTACAAAAAACAAGCATACATAAAGACATCGTGCGCAAGCCTGTTTTTGCTTGACAATGGATTAACTAAAAACTAAACAATTATTTTTCTATATCCTATAGGTCGATTACGTATATTAATTATATAGATAATGAAAAAAATAGCATAATAAATTTATTCCTAAAAGTAGAAACTTTATTAATAAACATGTAGAAAAATACAAACTCTTCAAAACAAATTAGATACAACATAAAGATCCAATACTGCATGCTTAAAGATTTGTACTTTAATTGTTAGTAACTAATATAATATAATATTATATTTATTTATATATATATATATATATATATATATATATATATATATATATATATATATATATATATATATATTATATAATTATATATATATATATATATATATATATATATATATATATATATATATATATATATATATATATATATATATATATATATATTATATAAATATATATAAATATATATTATATAATCTCGGAAACTGATATAAATATTATTTTCAGTTTTATGTAAAAACCATTGATAGCTGTATACTGAGAGTATATTATATTCACTTGTGGGTGAAAAATCAAAATAATTATAAGAATAATAACTTTTTTGAGACTCAGACTTTGTATAAAAAGCAAAAATGTAGGTAAAATAATGCAATTATTTATACCTCTATAATTCATTATTAATTATTATAATAATTACATACAAATATAAATAGTAACATTTAAATTACATTCTTGCAAAGTAAACCATACCATGTTGAATAATAAATATAATTTGAATTACAATAAATCCTGTAAAAATGGTTGAAACTAATTTAAGCAAAAACGAGAATACAAATAAAGGATTTGTAAAAAATTTAATTATGAATACAGAAATTGAATCTAATACTTTAATTGTACATATATATTCTAACATACTATCTGTAGGAATTAATAAATTATCACATGCATCTGGATTATTATTTTTATAAATATAATTTAAAGTAACATTAGCTTCAGGTTTAATCCAATGTATAGGAAACACATGATATAATATAATATTACTATCTTTTAATTCTAAACATGGAAACTTAGATGGTATAATTGGATTATTATTTGCCCATACAGAACAATGACAAGGTAATTGTATTAAAAGAGTTCCATAGTTATTTTTTGAAATATAAAATGTATTTTTAACATCATGACATTTTGTAAGGATACTTTGACTTACATTTACAATCTCAAAATAATTTCCACCAATTTCATTAATAGTGTTTCTAGTGAAATTTTCATTTATTTCACATACTAATGGACAATGATTTATAACTTTATATTTGTTTCCACCAAATAAAATTGACTTAATACAGCGTTGATATGACCAACTTATATTTAATTTCTCAGTCACGTGGCACATATATATATCATCAGGTGCACAACTATTCATTAGCATAAGTTTATTGTTTTCATTTGTGTTTTCAATTGCTATAAATCTAATTTTAGGAAGATTTATTTTACAAATCAATTCATCCATTACAAAAATTTCTGGTATTACAGTCATTATGCGTTCATTTTTAAAATGAGAAGGTTTGATAGGAATATCTAAACTTAATATAATATGATCATCAGTATAAATACAGTTTGCAATTAGATAATTATAATAATCATCAATTTTTTCCAATGCATATGTATAATTTGGAATTTTTTTGATAAGTTTGTTTAAAACTGCACTTAAATCTTTTTTCTTGATTAAATTTTCATTAATTTTTTTAATACCGCAGTATACTTGCATATTTTGATATTTTAAAATTTGATCCGTAATTACGTTGAAGTAAACAAAATTTTCAAATGTATTACATGAACTGATTTCAAAATCAGGTTGAAATGATAATTTAGTACGTTTAGTTACTGTTAAGTTTTTAAACATTTTAAACATTGAGATATCTGGGGATATGTAATATTTTTGATTTTTTAGAAGAGGTTTTATTAAATTTTGTGAAGCGCTCTGTACACTTTCAATCATTAAATTAGCTGTATTTTCTGAATCATAATGTTTTTTCTTAGATAAGTTATCAGCATAGAATTTTTTAATGTCATTTACTCTGTCATTTAAAATATCACATAATCCTAAGAATTGATTGCAGCCACAATGTTCAAACACTTTGATAGCCTTCTCCACGACATATTTCAGATCGTGGTCAATTTTGAACACCACTGGAACTGATGCTGTGTACAAGGGTGAATAGTGGTCGGCAATAAATGCACCTCCAGAGATACGAACTGGAATATCTGTAGTAGTGTTTACCTCAACATTATTGCAGGCTAGCAAGAGAAGCAACAACAACAGCGGAGCTGAAATGTGGAATATTTTTAAATTATTAAAAGTTTATTAAATATTCAAAGTTTTGAAAATTTATTTTAATAGATAATAACAATAAAAATGGGAGGGATTGGCCCCAAATTTTACATTCTTCCATTTCAGGTCATTTGCAGCATATATATATATATATATATATATATATATATATATTATATATATATATATATATATATATATATATATATATATATATATATATATATATATATATATATACACACACACACACACACACACATGCACACACATGCACACACACACACACACACACACACACACACACACACACACACACACACACACACACACACACACACACACACACACACACACACACACTTCAAGGTCAAGTGGACATTGAACATCATAGAGCGGCACCATAACGATATGTGATATGTGTGTATTTATTCATAAACAAATAAATTTATTGTTGACAATTACAGTTACTAACTTACATGTTTAACAAAATGGTAATCGTTTCTCCAGAAACTAATTTTTCTTTATATTACGGTAAGTGTACGAGTTATCGGCAGGCGTAGTTACCAGCACATAAAATATAATATGCTAATAATATTATTATATATTTATTTTGGTAAATTTTTGGTAAATTTAATTGGTAATTTTTGGTAAATTTTGCAAGAAAAAAAAATAAAAATATATACCTTCCACTCATTTTAGGTTTCTCAAATTTTAGCTCAAAAAGAAACGATTAAGCAATCATTTTTGTGTATAATTTTAAAACTCTCAAATAATTGAAACGGATTAAAAAATAATAATAATAATAGCAAACACCTGCTGATAATTGCGACAAGATGCTCTGATAAATAGTACAATTACCATACACTGTTAATTTTAGATACTTTTGTTTTTTCTTTCGAAAAAGTAATTTACTCTTACCATGTGCCATTTGTGTAGTAATTAGAGTTCACGCTCAGAGCTTGATACTTGTGTACACTGCGTCTTATCACAGAGTCTTATTATGTGGGCACTACAGCTAGTACTGGATGTAAACAGTTTCCACCGTTGCACACTGCTGAGAAGCTCGCGATTAAATGAATTGGTTCTTCACCAATGAGGAAACTTATGCATATATTAGACTCGCCATCATACACACTGCACCATAGTGTGTATAGTCTCACAGTCAGCTACTATATTTTATGTCTTCAGCACGATTCATACACACATACTACATTCAGTTTCTAACAATCTTATCTTACACACAGAGCCTGCAAAACCGCACTTGCCCTTTTTTTATTTATATCAGTCAATACTGTATAATCACTACACCTCATAATAATAATTGTAATATACGTATAGATCGAATCAATAACATAGTACTCACATTCTCTTTTCCACTTGAAAACGGAGGGACAACAATAACAAAGTGTAAAGTACAAAAATTTATTTTCTAATTAAAAGTGAAAGATACGCTACTATACTCTGCGAAATGACAAAATGTTTCATAAATACTTAAAATAAATTTCCATCATTAAATTGCAGGCTGACCCTTTTTTTTTTTTTAATATATTGATAAACTACTTGAAATGTTACTATGATAAAGTGTTTATCATTATTATAATATTTCTTAAAGACAATTGTTACAGAATATATGATAACAACAACTATTTCGTTTTAAGAATAAAAATAAATAAAAAAACGAAAACGAAAACGAAATAAATTACAAAAATTATTTATAAAATTTCCACAGCTTTTGATCTAAGATGGAAGATTATAAAAATATTATAATATAATAACATTTTTCAGGTATGTCTTGAAAGAGGAAATACATAATAAATCAAATAAGAACTTTTCTTTTAAAATTAGTTTAAAATACAGCAGGCAATAAAGCAACACCAATTTAGTTAGAAAATCACAATTTTATTGCGGAAAATCAGAGAGAACAATTTTCTTCTATTATATAATTCATAAATAATAACAATAAAGCATATTCGTCTTACTTTATGATAATCAAAAATAAACTTTATAATAGTTAACCTTTTTGTAAACTTAAAACCAGTAAGATATTTCTCTTAGTATCTATTATAACTTTTCTTCAAATCATAATAATTAATCCATATGTAAATAAATAAGAAAATGCGTTTTTTTTTTGTTTTTTTTTTTTTTTTGGTAAAAGATTAAAAAAAAAAAGCAAATGAAAGAGGTTATGAATGCAGTGCCAGTGGTTAAAAAATGTATACAGAAAAAATCACAGTAAAAAAAAGGAGCAATGAAAAATATAAATCATTGCCAAACATCATCATCATCTAAAATTTCCGCTTCTCCGGGAGGAATTTTAAAAGTTAGTTCTTTGACAGCTAATTTTTTATATGCATAATACAATGTAAGTATTGTAATAAGGATAAATAAAAATATTGAAATAATTATTGCTAGCCAAAGTGATAAATATTTTGGACCATAATCAGCAGTTTCATTTTTATTTTGTCCTTTAACAGCGATCCATTTCCAATCAATATTTGATATCATACTAATATTTGTATTCTTAAAATAAGAATTTTTATCTTTAAGCCAGTGAATTGGAATTATATGTTTTATTTTAGTTTCTCCTTGAGTTGATTTATTTAAACATAGTAAATTAGGGATAATTACCTCATTATTAATTAATATTTTACAATTACATGCTAATTTAAATAGATAACTTCCTATCTGTAAGTCCGTTACATTTAAATTAATTTCATCGTTATCATCTTCACATTTAATACTTAAATGTTTGAATAACTTAGAAATTAAAAAAGTTCCATCTGCAATATCTGCAACTATATTTTCTAAATTAGTTTTCTCACATCTCATAGGACAATCGTTAATAATTTTACGAGGATGATGATTAGAAACAACGGACTTAATACAATTTTCTACTGAGTGATCTAGTCCTAAATTTTCAGTTAATAAACAAATAGTTTCATCAGCATTACATTTAAATTTCATTAACTCAATTTTATTTTTATACTGAATCACTGAAAATGACAACTCGTCAGGGGTTTCAATACTACATAAATTATTATCCCAACCAAAATTTAAAGGTTTAAATTGAATTATTTTTTCATTCTTAAAATTTAAAGGTTTTACAGGAATATGAATACTAATTAATACATCATTATTAAAGAAACCACATTTAGTTAATTTTAAATTATAATAATCTGAAATATTTGGTAATGTTAACTTAAAATTAGGAATTTTTCTAATTAATAAATGTAATAATTTTTGTAATTCAATTGAAGTAATTAAATTTTCATCTAATAAATGTTGTTGACAAGATAATTTTAGTAATTTTAGCTTTGTTATATCATTAGTCATATCATTTAAATGATTTTTAAAATCATTATTCATACAATCAGTTATGTTTTCAATATTTAAAACAGAGTTAGAAATTGGAAAGTGTATTTCTTTTGAAACAACTAAATCTGAAATCATATTAAAATATGAAATATCATCGATAAAATTGTTAGGAAAAATATCAAGAAAGTTTCTTTTAGTAATTTGAAAATACCATGATTTTCTAACATCAATATGATCAAGTATAGCATCATAAGTATTTAATAATGTAGTCATGTAAAGTTCTAAAAATTTAGGTTTTAATAGTTCACATTCTGTGTTACTGTTGACACAACAGGATTCAAAACTGTTATATAATTTATCAGTTGAGGATTTTATATTATGATTTAATTTAAATATGATGGGAATTGTTGTGGTGTAAATTGGAACGTTCGGTAGAATTTCCTCTACGTTTGCGCCACTGGAGATATCCACGTCTGGTGTGAATTCCAAAGCAAGAGCAGAATATGAGAAGAGTAGAATTAGATGCACAAGTACTGGAATGCAAAAAAAATATATATACGTATATTACTCATTGACATTTTATTTCTATATAATATAAATGCTTATTTATGCTGATACAGTGATATGTGACATTTTTAAACCATGCAGTAGAAGTAGTTTTTCAAGTACTTTTGATAATAAAGAATTGTATATCACATATTGAAATTTTTAATTTCATATCTGAATGCTTATTTATGCTGATACAGTGATATGTGATATTTTTAAACCATGCAGTAGAATCAGTTCTTCAAGTACTTTTGATAATAAAGAATTGTATATCACACATTGAAATTTTATATCTAAATGCTTATTTATGCTGACACAGTGATATACGATATTTTTAAAAGAACACGCATAGCAATTAAACAAACGGGTAGTTCAATGTGGCAGCTTTTTTTTTTAACTATAGAGGAAGTTTTGAATTAACGTCACTTATTTTTGTTTCAGTACTAGCTTTTTATTTTATATAACAACATTACTTAAAAAGAAAAATAAATAAATAAATAAATAAAAGGGTACGTAATACATAATAAATTATAAAAATTAAGAAACATGTATCAATGTTAATTATTTTACTCATAAAATTACATAATAAGTTATTTATTTTGTTTCTTAAAATAAAAAAGAAATGATAATAATTTTAACAATAATTAATGACAGGAGAGGAGTTGGAATAGGGGCTGTATGCTTAGATGTTGCATTAAATTCCAAAACTGAATGCATAAACGAAAAACACGCTGATTTTTTAATGTTTGAAAATATTAAAAATAATGTATGCAAAGTTTTTTAAATCTTTATAAAAAAATAATACAAGAGCACACGCACTAACCCTGAAGAGCACGTACGGTTTATATACTTTATATTATTATTGTATACATATTATCTCCAGATAACAAAATTAAAATCTAATAACTATCTATCTATCTATCTATCTATCTATCTATCTATCTATCTATCTATCTATCTATCTATCTATCTATCTATCTATCTATCTATCTATATCTATCTATCTATCTATCTATCTATCTATCTATCTATCTATCTATCTATCTATCTATCTATCTATCTATCTATCTATCTATCTATCTATCTATCTATCTATCTATCTATCTATCTATCTATCTATCTATCTATCTATCTATCTATCTATCTATCTATCTATCTATCTATCTATCTATCTCTCTCTCTCTCTATCTATCTATCTATCTATCTATCTATCTATCTATCTATCTATCTATCTATCTATCTATCTATCTATCTATCTATCTATCTATCTATCTATCTATCTATCTATCTATCTATCTATCTATCTATCTATCTATCTATCTATCTATCTATCTATCTATCTATCTATCTATCTATCTATCTATCTATCTATCTATCTATCTATCTATCTATCTATCTATCTATCTATCTATCTATCTATCTATCTATCTATCTATCTATCTATCTATCTATCTATCTATCTATCTATCTATCTATCTATCTATCTATCTATCTATCTATCTATCTATCTATCTATCTATCTATCTATCTATCTATCTATCTATCTATCTATCTATCTATCTATCTATCTATCTATCTATCTATCTATCTATCTATCTATCTATCTATCTATCTATCTATCTATCTATCTATCTATCTATCTATCTATCTATCTATCTATCTATCTATCTATCTATCTATCTATCTATCTATCTATCTATCTATCTATCTCTCTATCTATCTATCTATCTATCTATCTCTCTATCTATCTATCTATCTATCTATCTATCTATCTATCTATCTATCTATCTATCTATTTTATTTAAAAAAAAATTTTACATGTACTGCACTTAATTAAAAGTAAACAAGTAATAGTATATTTACCTTTAGGATCCATATTTTTAGCTTAAACTATATCTCAATTATCTTTTCATGAATTAACAAAGTAACGATTTCAACTGCTCGTAAAACGTGATATTTTTTTTTATTAACAACTTGCATACTTCTTTTAACGCCGTCAGCAAATAAAACAACCACACACCATGCATTATAATGACGCGTGACAATTAAGCAATGACGTATATACAGAAAATATCAAATAATGCACACCTGCAAAAATCTGCTGTAATAAGTAAAAATATTTACCTTGCAAATATTTTTATTGTGACTGTTTAAAAAACGATACTTATAAACTTTGTATAATTGTATATAGAGATGATAAGCAATGTAAAAATTCATGTACTAAAAATGAAGTTCATAAACTTATAATACATATTAATTTTATTTGGTGTACAATAATGTTAAATATAATATGTAGATCAACAACGACAGTATAAATTATTACTTATACGATCAATATACATTTGCAATAAAAATTATTAAAATTAAGCATACTTGTAACTTGTAAGATAAAATTTTTAGTAAAAAAAAAAAAAAAAATCACGTTAAACAGAGAGACAAACGAGTGTAAATGGTACCTGTAAAATCTTGCTCTCCTGGCCAATATTCGTATAACCAAGCAGGCATTAAAAAAGAAACAGTTGCAATGTTATTATTTTATTTCAACTATGAAACACATATGGAATAGAGTTTTTAAAAAAAGTATGATGTAAAAGCTTATACTTATAAAGTATGCAAGCTTATAGTGACTAAATATTAAATTTCTTAAAGAAACATTGGCTTTGACTAAAGTGTCCTACAATATTATTGTCATGATTCATGATAATATTATATTGTATAATATTGTATTATTTATTATATTAAATAATTTATAACTATTATTTATTATTTTTAATATTTGTGAATAGAAAAGAATATAATATGTTAAAGAGTTAAAAAAAATAATTTTAGTAGTTGTATTTAAAAAATTAAAAAATAATTAAAAACAAAATCTGTATATAATAATCAAATTGAAAATATAAAAATAGACACGTCTAACATTATAGCGTTATCATTTAAAATAAGATGAAACTCAATTGAATTTTTCGCGTGACTGATGAAAATCATCAGCAACTATGGTTGCATTGTTGTTGTTTCTTCCTCCGATATTTCAAAATAGTCCACGACCTCATCAGATTTCTCTGTGGTGTCTTCAGTGTCCTCGATGGAAAATTCGTTCTTCAAATTGAGCTCCTCTCCATCGTACGGTGTAACGTCAACGTGTTTGAAACGTCTAACCGTAAAATTGCCAGGTTCGCCAATCAAATATGAATTCCACGTTGTTGTTATCTTTTTACCATCAACAACCTATGAGAAACATTTATCACATTAATATTTTGAATTTGATTGCTATACAGGCTTTTAAAGGCGTAGAACACCTAGAACAAAAGAGTTGCGTAATATCCTAACAAACCTAAAATCAACGTTGATTTGGCCGGAGTCATTGATTTCTAATTTATTTTCCATTCACAAAATGCCACTGCCGGTCACTGACGTCACAGCTCGCCCGGTTTACGAGCTGTGACGTCAGTGACCGGCAGCGGCATTTTGTGAATGGAAAATAAATTAGAAATCAATGACTCGGGCCAAATCTACGTTGATTTTTAGGTTTGTTAGGATATTACGCAACTTTTTTGTTCAAAATGTTCTACGCCTTTAAGAAATTGTACTTTTTTTTTTTTTACAAACCTCCACTTCCGTCCATGTGGTATTTGGTTGAAATTTATAATCTCCATCCGATTTTGTTAAGGTACCTTCGGTTTGGCGTTTTACAAGAGAATGTGAGCGCTCATCTAAAAATTTAATTAAAAAATGATGATGATAATAATAATAATAATAATAATACGAGTATGCACTGAAGAAAACCGTAAAAATTTGATAGGTTTGTATGATTGTACAATAAAATAGACATACTATAGCAAATACGTTGCACTCTTGTATACTATAAAAGTACTATATTTTTAGATATATTTTGATTCTTTACATAAAAAACTACATTATTCGACTTTGTAATGCAAAAGAAAAATAAAAAGAATAAAATAAGAATAGAGCTCCTGTAAGTTATGCAACTTTGCTTACATGATGATGCAACTGGTTGCATAAGCTAAACTTTCTGCAGGCGCATTGAATTAAACCCAAACATATGTAATTTTAAATGTATTTTTTTGCAATAAAGCCTATTTTGAATTGAATTGAATTGAAAGTATGTAAGTGATAATAGTTATATGTTATAATATAAGAAAATCTTATATTAAATTTATATAAACAATTGCAAGTTGCAAATAAAGGGTTAGAGCGGCATCATAATGAGCAAAACCAAAATTTATAGATTTCAATAAAAATGGACCAGATAAAATGATAAAAATGAAAACATTCATACCATAATATCACAAAAGAAATTTACATACTATATTTACGTGTATTTTAAACGGAAAGAACAAAAATATTGAGTTGAAAATATGTTGTAAATATTATTGTAATGATAATATATTTTTTACATAAAAAAAAAATACTGTTTCGATTATTTGGCAGAGACTTGATTTTAAAATGTATAAATAATGTTAACTCCAAATCCAAATTTTATTTTATTTTAAAATTGTATAATATGTTATATGTTGGAGCATTATTTATCCTCTACCATAAAATATTATATCTTATCTAACCTATAGTCCTATATAATAATACAGTATATAATACCATGTATAAACCTATAGCGACCTATTTGAAAGCCACTTATTACAATTTCATTTCACAAAAATCATATTTTCAGAAAACGTTCCCCCCCCCCCCAAAGAAAACAAACAATAACATACTCTTTTATAATGATACACATAAAAATGTTAATTAAAGTTATATATAACGAGCTACAACATTAAAATGTAATGACATAAACACTGATATTTTCAATGATTCTTCTTATAATACAATAAAAAGTTTGTATTATAAGAATAGTGAAAACTAATGATTATGTTATTATGCATAATCTTTAATCCTATTTTAGTGTATATGCATGCTTTATTTTTAATTTTAATTTGATTGTAATATATTGATTATTTGTACTGAGTGAGTGTACCGCCAATGTATTGGGCGCAAGCCTGTTTTTGGTTGACAAATAAATAAAATATACATAAAAAACTTAACGTGCAAATTAATATATTTTCCGAAACCATATAATATATAATATATTGTCGATAAAATATTCAAAAACAAGGAATAGGGTTATACTGATTGAAAAGAAAATTGAAAATAACACAAAATATATTAACTGGAGAAGTAAAACAAAATATGGTAATTAATATTGTTCAATTAGTATAAAATTGTAAAATAGAATGTGTAGTATGCATCGGCACATCAATATCATCAATTTTTGAATTTGGATCATAAAATTGAAATTCAGCTAAATAAGTGTATAATATTTTTTTAAATATCAATATGAGCCACTTAATACGCTTAAAATTTTAATTTCGGCCTTAGAATATTTTCTCTACTTTGCGTCCCTGTAAGTGTAAGCTCATACTATCTCCCATTCCCCAATTTTTCCTAATCTACCTATATGTGTTTTTCTATCACATTTTTTATAATTATTATTATTTTTTACAGATTTTTTTTTAATAATAATAACGTTGTTTATCTACTATATGCCTAGTTAACCTAATTGATTGTAATAAAAAAATTTATTTCATACATATATATTTGTAGTAGAAACAAACGAGTACTTTACTCACCACAACATGGGCTTGACTGGGATGCACAGAGACAAACAACTACCAAAATAAATATAGTGCTGCAGTCTCGCACCAATTTCATCTTTGTGAGATACATTATAAAATATTAGAGAGAGGACTCCGGTATTTTCTACATCAAGTAAAGCACATTTTTATTATTATTATTATTTTACAGCAACACATTACACATCATAAAACCGCAACATCCCTTTCCGTTTGTTATTTACTTTTTCAATTTGTTTATTGGAAGTACTGTACTAATTATTTTATTAGAGCAGCAAGGTTTTGTTATTCTTATTTAATTTTATAGAACTTATTGAATGATATTATTGATTTAAAACGTTAAAAATAATATTTTTCGAAAAATAAAATCACACTAAAAAATTACTTTAAGAAATATTTTTCTGTATAAGTTGAGAAAATGTAATAGTGCCAATTAAAAAAAAAAAAAAAAAAAAAACTTAATAATAACATATTATACATTTTATTTAATCCATTGACACAACAATACTGTAGTTATCGCTTTTTGACAATTGATAACACCCACTTAAATTTTAAAATAAAACCATCATGAACAACCAGCCCGACAAGTCTGATCATTATTAATTTGAGGGGTACAATAGCAGTGAAAATAATAATAAACCCCAGGAAACAATGTATAGTAAAATCTAGTTGATAAGACTCCCACTTTACCCTCTCAGTGGAGTTCATTATGCAATTTTTTTTAATTCCTTCTAGAATTAAAAAAAAATGCTGTTACTGTATTTTAAATGGGTCTTTTCTTCTTCTTTTAATATACATACATAAGGAAAAAACCATCGCGGTTGGTGCTAAGTTTAAAAAAATATTTAGAAAATAGTTGGTAGGGATTAGAGCACATTGAATTGAAAATTAATAAAACGCGAAGATTCTCTAACTTATATAGTAAATTGGGACTAGGGACCAAATATTCTAGCGTGAGCTATATAAAAATAGACGTTAAGGGATGGGGGTACAGTGTGTCAATGTAAAATACAGTACGCCTGGCATCTCACACTACATCAAAGACACAATATTATAAAACAGCATCAGACTTGGCATTAGATTTGTCCTTTACCTAGGACTCATCAGTAAGGCTCAGCAGAGAGCTCTGTACAGCTAGAGATGGCTCACACCACATCTGCTAACTGATTGAGCTGAGGAAGCAAGTAGCAGCCGCGTTTTTATACACAGCTGCATGTGCTGATTGGTTGAACAGAGGCTTGCTATTTAAAACCTTTCATCCTCACACTGTAATATAATATTGGGAGTTAACAATAAGCTTTCTTTTTTCCCATGCGTTACTGAAAATGACCTCCTGTTCAAGGTGGGATAAAAAAAACTAATCAAAACTAGGAATAAATGTCAGTATAATGTCAGAAATTTGGGTTATAGTCTTTTAAACAAGTACCTACAAAGGAATATTTTAAAAGAAAAGAAAACAGTTACTATCATCAGTTGATTTTTTATTATTTTTTAGTTGACTAATACCATTATTTTGTTAATTCATGAACACAACATTGGGGATTGTGAAGTGACTTAAAATGTGAGTACATATTTTCTACTTTGAATGTTTCCTACAGTTGAGATGGCACAAACTTTGAACTACTATTATAAGAGTACCTGAAAACTTTAAAGAGATTATGTCCTATAACACCAATACAATATTATCCATAGCATTAGAGCCTGCAGCTTACAAATAAAGTAGTATGTATGTGTACCAGATTTCATCATACAAAATAAAGTTACACTGTCAATAAGATTGAATATATACACTACAATATAACTATGTTGTGCCTATTGGGTTAAAATACAAAGTAAATGTTGATTTTTTTTTTATGAAGAAACTCAGAGAAAAATAAAATCTTGGAATAAAATATTAACATTATTAACCACTAAGTATTACAGGATGAAATGGGTGAAACTGAACTGACGTGAGGGTTAGGTGTAAGAGTGGGGCAGACACATATTGAGGGAGGCTTAAACCTCACACTTTCAAAATCTATGTATACGTTTTTTCTTATTTTTTTTAATAATGGTGATTACTTAATTTAACTATAATTATTTAGTCACAGAATACATATATGTCATATTAATAAATAAACATTAAGCTTCATGGATCCATCCAGCATAGCAGATAAATGAAAAATAATAATAATAAGTATAATAATCTAGCACTTTTACTCCCATCATGATTTTGTCCAATCATGTGCTTGGTACACTCCATTGCAATGACCATAATGGTGCTTAAAAATGAGCCTGTTTTCTCATGCAATAATCTTATATGATGATTTCATTATACCAAGGTTGCATGGTTAAAAATTATTTTCCTCACATTTACTTTCACTACGACAGACAACATGAATGGCAACTAAGATCTGCATATTACAGGGGAAAATGTATTGTCCTAACAGAAAGTAAATGAAGAATGAAATATTCAATATTTTTACAATATATATGAAGTCCATTTTTTTATATTTATAACACAGGAAATACTACAGTATTTGCATCAAAAATTCTAGCAGAATAAAAACGAACAAACATGATTTTGATGACTTAAATACTTTAGTGTGCAGCGTTTGGTCCATATACTGCAATTTATTTAAAGCTGGATTCATTTATATATATATTTATGTAGTTTTGGATTTGTTGCACATCATCTGACTGTGCTATGATTTGCCAAAATATATTTTCTTAATATAAATAAAAATAATTAAAGGGAGGGGGTGGGGGGTGGGTGACAATTTATGAAAGCATGTGGTATAAACTAAGTATACCCCTCCCACCCATGGAATTTTTATTTAAGTATGGCAAACTTTTAACTTCTTCATGAAATATGTGTACATAAATGCATATCTCTGTAAATTTCAAGACAATTATTGAACATAAATAGTTACACCACTGAAAAGCTAACTTAAATTTAGACTAAATTAAGTATGATAAATGACCATGAAATTCAATACAAGTCAAGAACTGAATAATTTTGAGTAAAAATGCTTTAAAAGTGTTAAAACACATCTTTTCGTCAATAAAACCATAAAACAAACAAAAGTCAGTCCTGTTTTTATGCGATTCCTTGTACTTGTGAGGAATATAATGACTTAAATATAAAATGAAAATAAATAACACAAATGCATACAAATCACAGATTTAAAATAAATCAAAGTTAAAAAAAAAAAAAAAAAAAAAAAAAAATGAACACAAAAAAATTATAATTTTGTTTGTCTAGGTTTAGAAACAGATTTAAAATGAGGGCTAAGAAGCTGCAATTTCTTTGATGACTTTCTCTTAGTTCCACTAGACGGTCTCTTGACTTTGACAACCTTTCCTGCTGATGGGACGGAATTGAGTGGACTGAGTGCTGATAGCCAGTTGGTACGTTGTTTAGGAGCTCTAGGTGAACACTTGTGTACCACTGACTCAGGGTCATCAACAAAACTTGGCAATTTTGCAGTATGAGCCACAGGGGCGCTGCTTTCAATCACATTGGCACGAAAGACTTTTCTCCCTCCTGGCCTGAAGTATGAAGGTTCTAGGATTACGGCAAATCCCTGGTTCACATCAGGGGGAATGTCGTCAGGACTGGGACCTACTCGCCAAATCCGATGTGATGTGTCGTCACTCAGAGATGCAAGCTGTCAACACAATTTGAGGATAAAATTAATAAATAGGTCATAAACAAAAAGGGTGCCATAGAAGGAGATGCTATATTTTTATAATTTTAAGACAGTGATACACAAAGCTAAGCTATGACCATAAGCTATTAACCATACTTTAAATACAAGCATACAGCACATAAATAGTAAACATTGCCCGCTATTGATTTTCTCTCCTGGTAACCTGATTTTTCTACATTAATACCTTCTTGAATAATTTTTAAAAATGAGATTTTAGCCCCTTTTTTTAATAATAATATAATACAAACTACATATTTAGTATTTTTGTAATATACACTAATGAATCTATAATGATATCACAATTTTTATTAAATACTGGTACTTAAATTTTGAACTTGAATCAACTTTAGATCTGTACAGTAAAATGAAAAGATAGTTAGGCAATAAACCTTAAATAAATAAGTCAATATATGATACATACTTTACGTTTTTCTCTCACCCCCCCCCCCCCTCCCCTTTAAATAAATAAACAAATTATTGATTCTTAGAGCAGATTACATTGTGTTTATTGAACAGAAGCAAAATTCTCCTAGCTTACAACTAGTTACACTGTACCTTAAGTTCTTCCCTCTTCAGTGACCACTGTACACAGGTGACCATGTTAGTGTGTGCCTCGAGCTTAACCACAGGCTTGATGCACCTCAAATCATCCTCTATGTCCACACATGACAGGCTAGATCTAGTTGGCCAGATGTACACATTGTTGTCAGTGGAACCACAAGCAAGGAAATTTCCACATGGACTCACACTGGCTTGCAGGTAAGAACTGTATGAGGAATTTGTGCTGTGCCCAATAAACTTGTACACTGAAACATAAGAAATAAATAAGTCATTAAAATTAGCAATTCATGATACAGTAGATGATACATGATGATTGGTAGTTGTATGGATAGCGAATTCATAGAACACCCTAATATATGCATAATTTATCTATTTGCTTTTCTATCAACCTTTCTAAATTACCAACTATCAAACAGTCAATTTTCCTTATTATAGCAAAAGAAAGTTTAATATTTGTTTTTTCCAATTTTAAATTTTAACGAAGGTAAAGTAAGTTTTGCATGTTGACGTGCAAAGTATGATTGAACTAGTAAGTAACTGTAAAAATATAGGACAGAAAGATAATAATAACATAACAGTATAAGTATTCTTTCTGTACTTTTCAATTATATTGCACAGTCAATTTTTTCCTACTTAATTAATGTTCAACAACAAAATCTAGTTTATTCCTGTGAATGTAATGCAAACAATATTATTAAGTTATACTGTAATAGCAATGAGGAAGGTGAATTGAAATTTTTTTGTTGAGTTTATGATATTTTTGGAAAGAGCTTTAAAAAATTTTGAGGCGCTATTTTTTCTTAGGACGATTGGAGCATGCGAAGTATTTTTAATTAATTTTTGAAAATCGACCTAAAAAGACTCTGACGTCATCATTCCACTTTTTTCTCTGCAAATACTAATCGTTCAAGGTTCAGTAACCAGTTTAATGAAATCAGCTCGTTCTCAGGATTTCAAAAAACTGGCTACTGAACCTTCTACGGTCAATACTTTCCGAAATAAATGCCCGATTGATGACATCAGTCTTTTTAGGACAATTTTCAAAAATTAATTAAAAATACTTCCCATGCTCCAATCGTTTTAAGAAAAAATAGCGCCTCAAAAAATTTTAACGCTCTTTTCAAAAATGTCATAAAAAGTGGGGGTTAAAAAAATTTACCTTCCTCATTCAATGTAATAATTAGTCAGAAATTTGAAGCTAAAATGTAAAAATGTTGCTTTACAAGACCATCGATTTAAGGAAAAAACCATCTTGGTTAGGATCAATATTAAAGAAAAGGATAGAATAACCAGCAAGGGCCTTACCACAGTAGAAGTTCTATGGAGAGGTCGAAGTCTCGCATGGCACAGTGTTTTGTTATAAAAAAGTTCATTTTATAACTAAGTTATAAAAGTTATAAGTTATAAAATGAACTTTTTTATAACAAAACACTGTGCCATGCGAGACTTCGACCTCTCCATAGAACTTCTACTGTGGTAAGGCCCTTGCTGGTTATTCTATCCTTTTCTTTAATATTGAGCTTTATATAAAATGAACTTTTTTATAACAAAACACTGTGCCATGCGAGACTTCGACCTCTCCATAGAACTTCTACTGTGGTAAGGCCCTTGCTGGTTATTCTATCCTTTTCTTTAATATTGAGCTTTACAAGACCAGAACAAAAATCTATACCTGGTTTCTCATTGAAGTTGATAGCATCAAATGCAAAGATTGTATTGTTGGTACAGCTTGCATACAGCACATTGTCTCTAGGAGGAAGTACCAGACTTGTCACAGTAGCTCCAACACCAAGGCTGTGTAGAGGTGCAGGCTGTCTCAGCGGCTGTTCACTGTAGGTGCGGCGAAGGTCCCACACTTTCACCAGTCTGCAACATAAGCAAAGCACATATTGTACAACTCTCAGCAAACAATGCATAAGTACGTTTAAAAAATATATACTAGCATTTGGTTCAAGATTCACAATTAAAAACTGCATAAGACTCTTTGCCAAGAGATAGGTTCAATTAAACATTTCTGTTGTATCATTTAATAATCTTATTGTCCTCTAAGGTTATACATGATTTTAACATGTTCAGTGTCTTCATTTAGGACATATCCATAACAAAATAAATAAAATTGCTTGCTTCTCATTTTCTACATACCCCCCCCCCCCTTCCCCCTTTGTGTATAATATGATCTAAAAGGATTTAAAATTTACTGCATTCTTACCCATCTGTGAATCCTCCTGAGATGAGTGTAAATTCATCTTTGAGGACCAAGCTGGTCACACTTTGATTGTTGATGAATTTTTTCTTTGAGTTGCCTTTTCCTGTAAGCACAAATTACACATTAAAACTGCTCAAAAAGTCAAAGCCAATTTTTTACTTACTTTTCTCTGGCTTAGCATGAGCTCCAATAATAGTGTTGACTGGGAAATTCATATCACAACGATGGTCATGAATGCAGATTTTCCCATCTCTACCTCCAGTAATCAAGAAGCCTAGAAGTCAATAAAATAACCATATTTATTTTCCCCACAATACAGAATCTTCAATGGAACTACTGTTTTTAAGTTAGAATGATTAGCATTTAAGTTTGGGGGGGGGGGGGGGGGGAGTCAACAAAGGAACTACAAAAGTCTTATTTGTTAATGAATCGTGGACAAAAGAAGTATGGCTCCTAATGCAGTAGTTATTGACAGGGCACAGTTATGGGATGGGAATGCTTTTTATTTTTTAGGGGGGGGGGGGGAAGGGGGGAATTTCAGTATTATTCTATAACAATTGTGTGAAAAGCATTCTAATCTGCACAAAATTTTGGCCAGCTAATAAATAAACTATACTATAGGAGTAATTAATTGCTCTACAGAATCATCTAGAAGATATTTCTTTAATAATATGTACAATCCTCCGATTTTAAAATTAACCATCAAAGGGAAGCTACTTTCTTTAGAAAATGGTCAACATGTCACCTTAAGTGACACCAGCGTTGAAAGATTTAACCTTGACGAATGGAGCTGCAGGTGTTCCGCGAGGTTAAATCTGGCAATACTGCTGTCACTTGAGATGACATGTTAACCATTTTCTAAAGAAAGCGGCTTCCCTATTTTAAAATTGGGGGAGTACACCTATACTGTATCATAAAGTAGCCAACGTGATTGAAAGATTTGTAGAGCAATTAGTAAATTACTGTACTGATTCATTTTTAAGTAAGTACACCAGTACTTGCAAATTTAAATACTTTATTGTTGACATACCTGGGATATCAGGATGAGCACACACTGTACGCAACGACTGCTCATGACATGTAATCACACACTGACGTTTCAATGTCTCTGCATCCCAAATTGCCACAGTCTTATCTCCTGAGGCAGTCACAAGATTCAAGTCACCATTGTAGCTCTTCATCCATGCCAAATCAAATATTGCATTTTCATGAGCTCGGAAAGCTGGAACAATAAAAACAAATTAGGGTACGCATTCACTTGAGTTAAAAAAAAAAAAAAAAAAAAAAAACGATGAGTCACATCACAGGTTACAGTATGTACAGCTCTGCACAAAAGTTCCCGAACAATTTGCAGAGGCAACTCGCAACCACCCCTAGTCATCTTTATGAGAAAAAGCAGCGGCCACCGCTGCCCCATTCAGGAACTTCTGTCCACAGCTGTACATATGCATACATACATTTTCCACATATATACGTATTTTTAATACCATACATTTGCATAAAAGACAAGTATCATTAACCTTTATGGAATATTCTAGAAATTTTAATAGAAACACAATTCTGTACGAAACCAGATTTGACATAACTAAGACTACATATCACATAATATGTTACATACTGTACATATTTGATGTGCATTTACCCACTCATTATTGATATAATGGTGCATGGAATAACTTATTTACTATAATTTAGTACTTACATGACACAATTGACTCTTTGCCAGTCTTAGATGTATTTTGAATGATAACATATCCATCTTCATCAGCTAGAGCAAGAAAATCGACTCGTTTTTCATAGGGACAGAAACGCCCCACTAGACATTCACTGTCATCTACAATAACCTCATCATCTCGGCCGTTCAACTCTATTTTCAAATAAACATCATCAGAACTGCTCACTAATCGAGGTAATGCAAAACTGCAGTTGTTGGAGAAACCTACGACACAGAAATTTACAAAAAAACATTACTCACAACGGAAAAAATACAGCAACGCAAGCTACGAAGATGCAATACACAAATTATGCAGTTTGAAAACTTATTGAAGTAAAAAAATATATTACTAGAATTAATTAATATATTTTATTGACAATTACATACCTCTGCCTTCAGCTCTACGCGTAAAGTTATTGATTAAATTCATTATTTCAATAGAATTAGTTACATTTACAGACTGTCATCCACCATGATGGTTTCTTTCCCGCGGTTTGCGTGCGCAACATGTTTTCGTTGCTACTTTGTTTATAAATTTTTCAAAAAAGGGCGCACAATTTACAATCCGAAAAAGTATAAAATAAATGCATCGAGTTATAGAAAATGAATTGCAATTTGCAATTGCACTTTCTAATTTGTAAATAATATCAATAAAATGGTACAGTATTATCAGCAGTATTATTGAATCAGCGCAAGCGCCACAAGCGCCGCGGCTGCGGCTACGGACACAGCGGTCGCAGCGGTGCCGCGATACCGCAAGGATTCTGCCGCCGCCGCCTGCATTTTTCTGGCGTTTTCCCGGCACTATAGATTCTACAACCAATCAGTAATAAGCAAAGAATAACAGGGGGAAATAAAAGCTAAGCAAGAAATGTGATTGGGCCGGAGGTTACTGACGTCATTGTATCAAAGTCTGATCAACGTCCCAAAATTAAAATAAACGACCCGTATTCTGCCTGTAATGCCCGCTAGTTCCTGAAAATTATAAGTTTTTGTTTACTTAGTACCCGGTAGTCGGACACTCTGCTGCGGCAACTCCCCCTTGTCAGCTGCTGCTGCAGAAAATTTGCTGGTTTGACAATAATTTGAAGTGGCAAAAATTGCTGATCAATAATGAAAAAAATCACTAATGTCCTTGTCGATTAGATAAAGTGTATTGCTCTAGTTCAGTGGTTATTAAAGTGCTTTGGACATCAGAAATATGAAGCTTCTACGTTAAAAATTTTACAACAAAACGAAAGATTTCTGCCGCAGCCGCAACAACTCTGCAGCCTGGTCGTGTTTTACTCGACAAAATTTTAGATTTTCCAAGATTTTAACATTTTGAATACCAGTAAAACCAAGATGTTGGGTCATACCAATTGGAGTGAACTCTTCCCAACAAAATGGGCTGCAATTGTATTTGTTTCGTATATGGGATTATTCATCAATCAAGGTAAATCACAGGATTATTGACCACTCCCTGTCTGCATAGCTAGGTCTTTAATTTAACAAATGTCTTTCTTTAATTGAAATATTATAACTATTTGGATTTGTTAATATTTGCCATTTTAAGAAGTTGCATGAATATATATTTTTATGAACATTTTCTATGCATTCTGAAAATACAGATTCATACATACACACATCAGGTATCCTGCAATATTTTTCACTGCTAAAGAGAGTATATATATGTATACAATGAAAGTATATGCATGCATGTATCTATGAATTAATATTATATTTACATTATGTTATCTACAGGTATCCTAGTAACAGCATCTCAGAGCTCAACGAGCGAATACAATTACAACACAGTGACTGTTGTCTTGCTGACGGAGGTTCTTAAGCTGCTCGTCTCAGTTTGTCTCTATTGCAAGGAGTGAGTATAAAAATATAGATCATTTGTATCTATGAAATCAAACCTGTTGAAATTATTTATATTCATCGTGACAATAGTAAATTGTTGAAAATGCACAGTGAACCACCGCAGCTGTGGTCTCCAATGAGGAAGACTAATGATTTTTGGGACAGTATTTGAGCACATTTTTAAAAAGAGCATAATTAGTAGATTCTATTGACATCAATATTTACCTTTATTACTTAAATTTCAGCGATTATTTAATGATTTAAAAGTAGCGGCCACGCCCCCAAGAAGCCTGTGCCGTTAGTCATTTGTTTGAATTTGCAGCGGAGTCTGATCTTCTTCTGCAAATTTTGACACGAGATTTTAAAATTTACGCGAATTTTCAAATTCTCGTATCCAAATTTGCAGAAGAAGATCAGACTCCGCTGCAAATTCAAACAAATGACTAACGGCACAGGCTTCTTGGGGGCGTGGCCGCCACTTTTAAATCATTAATTAATCGCTGAAATTTAAGTAATAAAGGTAAATATTGATGTCAATAGAATCTACTAATTATGCTCTTTCTAAAAATGTGCTCAAATACTGTCCCAAAAATCATTAGTCTTCCTCATTGTTCACTTAATTAATACCTATATCTATAGATATACATTAAGCACTGTGTAGTTTTCTGAACTTCATAAATAAAATAATAATAATAAAATGATATGATATGCTATATTGGTGGCAGTATAGGTACAGTACAAGCAAAAATTGTTATTGCTATATGTATTAAGTTAAAAGTTGGTGTACTGTACAAAAAGGACTTAATAATAATAATAATAATAATAATAAGTAACTTTATTAAGGCGTTGTGAGGGCTTGACAGCCCTATTTTACAAAACCTTGACCACAACATTACAAGTAAATTTTACATAAGCAAAAAGGAGATATTGACTGATAAAGGAACAACTGTTTTGAAGCTGACTATAAGCAATTTCGTTCATATCCGCTTCCGTTTCGACTTACTGTGCATGCGTAGTAAGGAGAAAAGGAAGCGGATGTGACCGAAATCGCTTATAGTCGGCCTTAAAACTGTTGTTCCTTTATTAGTCAATAGCATTGAAGTATCATATATATTATATAATTTAAATTTATACATTGCTAGAATTATCAATTTTAATATACAATTTTTTTCCCCATAAATTATTGAGATATATATATATATTTTTTTTTTTTGCTTATTTGCTAATATATAGCATAAAATAATAAAAATACTGCGATGACATACAGTACAAAAAGTGCCTCCCTGATTTCTGTTGTATGTATATAATTACAATTCATTTATAACTTACAAGTTACTAATAAGTACAGTACTGTACTGTATGTAAATTGTTAATAGACTATTTTCTCTTATATAAAAGCACATATAAAGCACAAAAAATCATGAAACTAATTGAACATTTTTGGTTCAATTTTAAACACAGTAAGAATGCGAATGATTGTCATTTTAGTAAAAAGAAAACGGGGTTTACAAACAAAATTATTAACATTGCACTATATTTTTTAAAGCAGCAATAAATCCCAAATGTATTGATCATATAGTGTAAATAGTTTTATATATTATTATGCTGCCATCAAAGTGGGTATAAACTGTAAGTACATGTTAACGTTATGCTGCAATGTATGCAATGTAAAATTGTGTCAAGATGAAAATATTTCATTGTTTGAATAGCCATAAGAAAGGGAAAAGCAACAATCACACAATGTTAGAATATATAAATGTTTAGAATTTTAGCTTAATACTACATGCATACACAGACTTCTAATCATTGTTATCATTTTTGTGTATTTACAGCAACTCTCTGCCCTCTCTGATGTACGAAGTTACCAAATATTCTCGAGGTAATACATGTGAAAATAAAATAAAAATTTACAAAGCATGAATTTCAATTCTTACAACATGGATCTCATTTAATGTGTTTTATTAACATATTGATATTATTTTGTTTCCTTAGTGATGTTGCTGTACTTTGTTCCTGCCTTCATGTATTGCTTATACAACAATTTGGCATTTGTCAATCTGGCTACATTTGACCCTACGACCTACTATCTTCTCTTGCAATTCAGAGTTGTTATTACTGGAGTTGTCTTTCAAGTAAGTTATCTACAATGTAATTTGAAATCTTGTTTTTTGGAGATTCAACATTATGTAGATCTTGTCTGTCCATAGTCCATACTAGTAAATTACAAATAATAATAGGCAAATAAAAAAAAAAATGGATAAAAAAAACAAACTACATTTTAGTAGGACGTTTACTTAAAATTTACATATGATTTTTAAATAAACTAGAAGCTATTACGGGAAGAGTATGTTATTTAGGAAAGAATTGGAAAACCAACACGCTTCTTGCCATGATGATGTCCATAGCTATGTGAAAATCTTGATAGAACAGACAGTGTGGTAATAGCAATTGAGGAAGCCCTTGCAATGTTGTAACCAATATAAATATTTGTGTAAACTGTGCCATTAAGATATTCACCTAGATATTACAAATCATACAGCAAATGTTAGAGGCATGCAATGAGTATCTGTCAATTATAAAAAGGTGCTGTATTAAATTACATTCAGGGACTAATTTTTTTTCATGTATTTTAAAAACTAAATTGTCATAATCTGCTTTGCTTTAAGTTTATTGTAGTAATATTTCAATATTTGTCTATTCTTGTAATCAACAAAAACATATATTTCAAGCGATACTTTTAAGATAAGACTAATAACACTAATAACTTCTTTTTTTATCTTATCTCTAGAGTTAATGCATTTTTACATGTATTTATTTTAAGCAGCATTATATGCACATTATAATGATTGGTATAGAAAAATGCTAGGCAAGCACAAGTTTTCTTATCATAAACATATGACCTATGTTTTTATGTCACTCTGGGTCTGGATGCTTACTTGTCATTATAAGCACAGATCTTGTAGTTTTAAATAAGGTTTCCAATTTGAAATTTTTTGAGTTGTCGCTATTATATGCAAAAGAGAATTTATGTTCTAAATTTCTATTCATGCAGCTCTTTAAATCTGCGGAGGTGAAATAAAAACAGTATTATCTATTTTTTTTTTTTAGCCAAGTCTTCTTTTTTTTATTATTATATAAGAAATTGTGCCAAGGTATTTTAATGTTACAAGCATAAGAAATATTGAAATTTAAACCAAAATACAATAATATAAGTTTTATTACTTTACTTTAATCATCGTGGAATTAGTTTGTTAAGTATACCTGGTAAAATGTACGGAGGGATGGTGATTGATAAGGTGCAAAAGGTTACACAGGGTCATATCTCAGAAGTGCAATGTGGTTTTATGCCCGGCAGGGGCTGCACTGATCAGATTTTCACTGTGCAGCAGTTGATTGAGAAATGTATGGACGCAAGAAAGAAAGTATTTGCTGTGTTTGTAGATCTAGAGAAAGCATATGATCGAGTGAACAGAAGTATGATGTGGAGTGTATTAGATGAATATGGGGTGAGAGGGAAGTTACTTGAGGGTGTGAAAGCCATGTATGCAGGTAGTAAGGCATGTGTGAGAGTAAACGGAAAGTTGAGTGAGTGGTTTAAAGTGGGTAGAGGCGTTAGGCAAGGATGTGTGATGTCGCCGTGGTTATTCAATATTTTCATGGATAAATGTATAAAGTTGGCTGAAAAGTATGGAAGTGGAGTAAACGTAGGTTTGTTAATGGTGTGGATGTTGTTGTACGCTGATGATGCGTTGATGGTGGCTGAGAGTGAGGAAGAATTGCAAGAGATGATTGATAGGTTGGAAGAAAGCACAGAACAAATGGATCTGAGAATAAATGTTGGGAAAACTAAAGTAATGGTATTTGGTGGAGAAAATGATGATGGAAATGAATTCACACTGAATGGAGAAAAGCTGGAAAGAGTGAAAGAGTTTGTATATTTGGGAAGATTATATCAAGAGAATGGAAGTATAGATGGGGAGATTGAGAGGAGAGTGGCGGCAGGTAGGAAAGTAGTTGGCAGCATGGCAGGATTGGCCAAGAGTGATGCTTTATCAAACAAAGCAAAACTTACAGTGTATAATTCTGTCTTACTCCCAACTATCTTATATGGTTCTGAATCATGGGTATGTCAGAGTAGGCATATGAGTAGGGTGAATGCTGTTGGTATGAGTTTTCTTAGAAGTATGTGTGGTAAAACAAGATTAGATAGGGTAAGGAATACTTGGGTGTTGGAGAAATGTGGAGTAAAAGAAACTGTGACTGAGAAGTATGAGAACAGTGTATTACGGTGGTTTGGTCATGTTGAGAGAATGGGTGATGAAAGAATAGCAAAGCAGGTATTTCATAGTAGAGTGGGTGGAAGGAGAGATAGAGGCAGGCCTAAAACATCATGGTCTGAGGTGGTTGGAAGATGTTTGAAAAATAAGAATGTACGCAGTATGAAATGCAAAAGGAAATGTATGAAACAAGGTATGAGACTGGCGGAAGCAAGTGAAGTATGTCAGGATAGGAAGTTGTGGAGGTCTATCACTGGGTCAGGATAAAACATCTGTGTTGTTGGCTTACCCCGAAAGGGATTTATAGCGTCATGATATGTATGTATGTATGTATTACTTTACGATGGAATTATCATGAAAGGATATTGCAACATAATGTATGTAGGAAAAAAAGGGTGATAATGTTTTTTTCTTGACATTGATAAAGCAAAGAACAGTGACATGAAAATCAATATTGTTGTGGTCTGGGTGTATTTATGCTAACATTTTTATTGTTGTGATTAAAATAACATTATATTATACACAATTTCACTTGTTAAAAAATATTGTAGATAATTTTATCTGACTTGTATGTTTTTTACAAAATTAAATTTTCTTATGAGCTATCCTATTTTGAAGCCTCATGGCAATACAATATATTTTCCCTTGCAGAGAGCTGAGAAAAAAAAAAGTGATAAGCAGATACTAGTAGGAAACAGGAAATCATGCTTCCTTTGCAGGCAATACTCTAGTCAATTTTATATCAGCTTCCACTTTTTTATTATATAATTATTTTTAAAATATCAATGAACCTTTTTTTATAAACATTTTTATTTTATTCTGATAATGCAGGACATGAACAGTTTTATTTTATACTACAGAAAAAAACAACAAGAAAAAACACATTATTTTAATACAGGTTTTGTGCTCTCTTTTTATCATTTCTCTCTCTTTCTCACCACATATTCATTGTTTAGAATTATATTATTGAATTTATATTTTTCAATTCATTTCAATTACTGTTGTATTTATTACTTTAACAAACTTAATTTAACTAATATGTCAATTGAAGTGTGCTATCTAATGAATGAGTAATAAATGCATGAAACAAACTGTTTTGGGTGTAGTAAAACTATGTAGAAATCATATTTATAAAAAGCAGATTATAAGTTAAGACTTAAGACAATATTGATTGAGGGGACTCATTAAAATTACCATAAATACTTAAAATCTCACGGTATGAAACTTAATTTTGCAGGTGGTGTTCAAGAAACAACTGAGTTGCAAGCAATGGGTTTCTCTGCTATTGTTGACTGCAGGATGTATGATCAAACACTTAGACTTTGGCTCTAAGCCTGAGAAAGCCACAGACATGTCCTCGGAGTCCAGTTTCAGCAGGGAGATAAGCACTCTGTTGATCCTTGTGCAGGTAACTTGGGTCATTGGCATGGTCATACTTTCTATTTTTCTCTTGTCCTGGTGAAACAGTTTGTTTTAATGGCATGTACACTCCTCCCAAATAAATCTGACCGATACCATATATTTAACATTTGGAGACATGAATGCTGCGATCAAATGTATTCAGGAGGTGTGTACACCTCTGAACAAGGCTGCGGCGGCGCTGCATTTTCTCATGAAGATAGCGTAGTGTTTTTACGGGTTGCCTATACAAATTATTTGGAAACTTTTGTCCAGAGGTAGAGTCTAGTTCACACTAGACCATTAAAGTGGGAAATAAATTTTGCTGTGATTATTTTATTTTATTATTGTTATTTTTTTAATGAAATGTTTTTGTAATGGCTTGTTAACTTGCAACAATAATTTCAATAATTTTATTATTTTATTTGGAGATTACATGCTATCAAATCTATAATTTCTTGATGAAAATATTGCTTCCAGTCAATATGGACTTAATGATAATTTGTTATGTCAATGCTATTGATTAGCATTAGTATGTTTTATCACTGCTAAAAAAAAAAAAAAATAATAAAAATGTATACTGTACCAGAAAGGAAAGGACAGAAGAAAATCAGCAAGGGCCTTGCCGTAGTGTAGTGATTCACTGTTCGCGCAGGGAAAATCTTGCTAGCACAGATAAAAAATAATGCACATTGGATAGCTACACTGAATACTGGCACTAAACTCCAAGAGAAAATGGAATGTGTTTTGCTTTGCAAGTTCTTGAATGATCTTTCATAGTTTCTCTGCATAGTTTCCCTTAAACATTCATAGTTCCTCTCTGAGTCTGTAAGGACTGATGAAGGCAAAAAACTCTGTTTTCTGTTGGAGTTTAGTGCTAAAAGCTAACCAACGTGTTATTATTAATATTATTTCTCTGTGCTTGGAAGATTTTCACCTAACTATGGAATTATCTTCACTATGGAAAAGGCTCTTGAAGGCTTTCTCCTATCCCTTTCTGAGAAATTTATTATCTAGCTGTGATGGTTTATTTTCCTTAACATCTTTACTCAATTAAAAAAAAAAAAAATCGCAGTTGTGATGAATATTAACGAAAAGGATAGTAATACGAGCAAGGGTCTTGCCACAATAGCCATTCTATGGAGTGGTTGGAGTCTCATGTGGCACAGTTAGAGGTGTCGTGTGAATCATGATAATCAACAACATTGATTGAAAATGTCATTGCGATGAAAAAAGCTCTTGGTTATAGAAACATTATAGCTATAACTCTGTGTCACATAATACATCAACCTCAACATAGAATTTGCTGGTATTTGTATATCCTTTTCTTTAATATTAATATCATGTATTATAATAAAATATGCGTATTAGGAAAAAACCATCGCGGTTAGTATTAATAAGTTTAAAAAAATTATTTAGAAAATAGTTGGTAGAGATTAGAGCACGTTGAATTGAAAATTAATAAAACGCGAAAATTCTCTAATTTAAATAGTAATTTGGGACTAGGGATCAAATATTCTAGCTTTAGCTAGTTAAAAAGTAGACGTTAAAGGGATGGAGGTATAGTGTCAAAATAAAATACGATGTGCCTAGCATCTCACGTTCTCACACTACGTCAAAGACACAACATTATAAAACAGCATCAGACTTACTCTTTGCCTTAGACCGGTTTCGTCCTTTACCTAGGACTCATCAGTAAGGCTCGGCAGAGAGCTCTGTACAGCTAGAGATGGCTCACACCACATCTGCTAACTGACTGAGCTGAGGAAGCAAGTGGCAGTCGCGTTTATATAATAATAATAATAATAATAATAATAGATCTTTATTTAAGGCGCATAAAGGGCTTTTTCAACCCTATTACATGAACCTTGGCTAAAACAAATGCCAATATAATTATACATAAAAACATAATTTATTATACAATAATCAAACAATTTTCAACTATTAGGTGGACGCATACACATCCTAGTGACTTATGAGCCAGCTCAATCACAGTTTTATTTCAACAAAATTAACACAGTGTAAATATAACTGAATTTTATTTCACCACAACATTATTTTAATATCATTTCAATACGATTCAGACACATTAAAACCTAGGCGTTAAATATCGAGCTAGCAATTTTTTCTCAACATTGTTTTTAAATATATTTTTAGACTGATTACAACACAAATCAGAGCGGAGCTCATTCCAAAGTTTATAACAGATTACTCCTAATGAATTACTTGGAGCATCTCTACCCACAAAGGGTGCTTGCAAATAAAAGTCATGCTTTCTAGTCACTCTGGAATTTACACTTTTCATCAATGTAAAAATATTACTAAGGTAACTAGGCGCATAACCGTGCAATACTTTGTGAGTAAATGATAATAAATGCAGCTCTCTCCTTTCATTCACTTTAAGAACAGAAGTTTTTAGATAACATGCAGAAACATGGTCAAATTTTCTTAAATTAAACAAGGCCCTTTTACTTGCCAACGTCAATAAGAGCACGTACTAAATTAATTAAACTATATATGCCAAAGCGCATAATATTTATTCTATCTCTCCTACTCTATCTCCTTTTTGCTTTTCCTACCCCAGTGTCAACATATAAAGCGATGTAACTAGCGTGAATCACGATACTGTGCAGTCGGTAGGCGTAGTGTTCTCGCGATCTTTCTAGAGTTGGGGAACTCTGGGAAGTGAGGGAGGACACTATTGCTTGCTGGCTGCCTGTCTTACACCCCTCTTAGACACGATTTTATATTACAGTGTGAGGATGAGAGGTTTTAAACAGCAAGCCGAGTTTGCGCGCGCGATTTTAACCAATCAGCGCGTGCAGCTGCGGGGGCATCGCGTATATAAACGCGACTGCCACTTGCTTCCTCAGCTCAGTCAGTTAGCAGATGTGGTGTGAGCCATCTCTAGCTGTACAGAGCTCTCTGCCGAGCCTTACTGATGAGTCCTAGGTAAAGGACGAAACCGGTCTAAGGCAAAGAGTAAGTCTGATGCTGTTTTATAATGTTGTGTCTTTGACGTAGTGTGAGAACGTGAGATGCTAGGCACATCGTATTTTATTTTGACACTATACCTCCATCCCTTTAACGTCTACTTTTTAACTAGCTAAAGCTAGAATATTTGATCCCTAGTCCCAAATTACTATTTAAATTAGAGAATTTTCGCGTTTTATTAATTTTCAATTCAACGTGCTCTAATCTCTACCAACTATTTTCTAAATAATTTTTTTAAACTTATTAATTATAATAAAATATAATAATATAATGTCAATGATAAAGAAAAGGATAGAAAAACCAGCAAGGGCCTTACCACAGTAGAAGTTCTATGGAGAGGTCGAGGTCTTGCATGGCACAGTATAATGTTATAAAAGTTTCTTTATAACTTGAGAGCTTTCGTCATATGATAATGACATTATCAATCAAAAGAGAAAATTACTTGAGCACATCACTGAGCAGTGTCTTGTCTTGTACTGCCGTGTTATGCTCTTGCTGGTTTGGAGTTGGTGGAGAGGGGTGGGGGTGGAGTAGGGAATCTGGGAAGGAGTGTGAATGAGTGAGGGAAGGAGTGAGTGAGGGAAAAGGTGGGGAGGGGAGCGGGAATAGGGTATATATATATATATATATATATATATATATATATATATATATATATATATATTTTAAATATGTTAGCGAATATTAAGTCCAGGCAGCCCTTGGGCCTTTCTGGATCTTAATATATGTTGATATGCTAATTCATATTGTCGTAATGTCGCATAGTTGGCTGGGCCCGGAATAGTGCGAAGTATTGTTGATTTATAACATAATTGGAAATTTGATATGCCATGAGAGGCCGCATGTTCAGCCACAGGTTTTTCCATCTCATTGTTTTTTACGGATTGTCTGTGGCCATTCATGCGGTCTCTCGCTTTTTGTGTGGTTAAGCCTATGTAAAAAGCTTGACATTTTTCCTGTTGGCCTGTGGTGGGGTTGGTGGTATGTTGGGTACATTCAAGTTTGTAGATTACGAAAATATACCCTATTCCCGCTCCCCACCTTTTCCCTCACTCACTCCTTCCCTCACTCATTCACACTCCACCCCCACCCCATTCCCTACTCCACCCCCACCCCTCTCCACCAACTCCAAACCAGCAAGAGCATAACACGGCAGTACAAGACAAGACACTGCTCAGTGATGTGCTCAAGTAATTTTCTCTTTTGATTGATAATGTCATTATCATATGACGAAAGCTCTCAAGTTATAAAGAAACTTTTATAACATTATACTGTGCCATGCAAGACCTCGACCTCTCCATAGAACTTCTACTGTGGTAAGGCCCTTGCTGGTTTTTCTATCCTTTTCTTTATCATTGATCCTAACCGCGATGTTTTTTTTCCTTAAATTGATAATAATATAATGTGACAGTAATTTTATGTTTAATGTTTCAGACTGTGTGCTCTTGCTTTGCTGGTGTTTACAATGAATTTCTACTGAAAGGAGAAGGTGCACAGGTTAACATATTTGTGCAAAATGTATTTATGTATGTTGACTCAATCTTATGCAATGCATGTGTATTAATGGTTCAAGGTAATTTACAAGATGCATTTGAACCCACTGCTTTGGCAGCTGTATTACGACCCACAGTTTTATTGATCATGATTAACAATGCTGCTATAGGAATCATCACTAGCTTCTTCCTTAAAAATCTCAACTCTATTTTAAAAACATTTGCAAGTGCACTGGAATTAATGTTTACTGCAGTTTTCTGTTGGTTACTCTTTGGTATTCCCATTCACACCACAACAGTAGCAGCCATTGCAATTGTCTCCTACTCAGTTTTCTTGTATTCTCAAAATCCAGTTGTTAATCAGACTCCAACTAGTACTTCAGCACAAAGTCCACTTCTAAAAGAAACAGAAGAAGTGTAGAGTATGAGATCTAAATGTCAAGAATTGGATACCAAAGATGTAAATTAAGGTTTAATTTTTTTCCCCATTAAAGTCATTTTAAGTTTACTCATTCCAGTCTAGTTTTTTTTTTTTTTTTTTTTTTTTTTTTTTTTTTTTTAACAATTAATTAGACAGCAAAGTTGCATATAGTTAATTACCTCTTTGATACTGACATTTGTCATCTCTGAGCAATGTTTATGGCAAAAGTTTGTTGTAAGATACATGTTGCATCATTTTCTTTTATTTATGACAAATTATCAATATAATTGATTTTTTTTTTTGTATATTTAACTAGATTAAAATGTAATTTTAATTGATAGTTTGGTTGAAATCTAGTACCAAACAAAATTACATCTATAAGTTGATAATTTCTTTATTTTTGAAAATCAACTGATAGATATCCAGTCAAGGAACTCAAGATTTACCAAATTTATCTATCCACTATACCGTACTTTGTAAAATGCATTTACAAAGTCTAATAATTATAGGCTATGCTATAAAGAAAGTCAAAAAGAAAAATAATAATAATAATGATTTTACTGTGGTGAAACTAAGTAAAGATATCTGACTGCATACCCAGTTGCACTAACACTTGCAATAAACTCAAGTTAACCATGACAGAAAAAAAATATTTATATATATAATTTTTTTGGATTTTGCTGGTTCACAGAGCTACTTATTACAGTTAGCAAGATATTATTGCAAGATGTACCAAGTGGCCATAATATGATTATGATATACAGTACAGTATATTTTATAGTACACTACACTTTTTTTTGTCGTCTTGGTGTGCTATATGTATGTCCTAATATTGTATTTAATAGGAAGTCGTGATAAGTAATTAATAATATTCACTTCTTATACATAATTAGGTTCTCTATTAATCAATTAAATGATAAGAGTTTATTTCTCAGCAGCTATATAATAGGTTTCTTTTTTTGTTGTGTGGATTCATCATTAGTTGGTGCAATTTATATTATAATATCTGAATGAATGCAATACACCAAATGCTTTATGTGCATCTAGGTTACACATGTATTTATGTGTATCTATTTCGTATGCGTTTTTTTTTTAAACTAGTTTGTTGCATGATGTTGCGTTTTACCACGCTGCACACTGCCATTTGTCAAGCGTTCATTATTATACATAGTTTGATGGATAAAGTAACTAATAATATTGTAATAATAATAAATGAGAATGCACCATCAAGCATTAGTATGCGGATAAATAATTGCATAATATAAAACATGAAAGAAAATATATAGTTGATCTCTTGTAGAGATATATGTACAAGATTTTGAATTATTATTATTCATTAGTTATAGCATGGTAAAGATTACCATATATTTTGATCTTATTTCTGATAAGTATGCATCTTATTTTTTAAATGTGAACCAGTAGGTATACTATGTGGGAATGGAGAATAAAATCTTAGTGTTTTTTTTTCCAACATGAACTGACGTGAGTATAAGAAAGATAAAATAGAGAGCAATCAATAGAATTAATTGTAAAATGAAATGTGAAGAGTGATGAAAGGAAGAAGCTGTGGTTGATTTTTGAATAAATTGATAAATATGATGTTATCTATTTATAATTAATCATAAATTAGATCTCTCATTATAATAATAATAATAATTAATTGTAAACTATAAATGTTGTGGATAAAAAAACATTAAAATTGTTATTAGTAAGTACATAAATAATAATTAAAAAAAAAAAAAAAAAGTAGTAATTTATGAATGTATGGATTATTATAATAACTTAAAAAAACTAATGGTTATTGTTATTATTAATCAAATTGGAAATTAAAATGTGATTTTAATATGTGATGTAATATGATCACCCCAGCACTGCAATTATAAAAAAAAAGAAAGAAAAAAAGAAAGAAATAAGTATGTGGCTGTGCAGGCATTGCCATTTCTAAATAATATAGCTTTACATTCATGTAATATAAAAATGCAACAAGGAGTTAAGAATTGGTCTTATTGTCGTCAATAATTTTGATTTAAGAAAAATGCAATTAACGTACGCCAGTTTATTATTATTACGTTTTTATTTGACTACAATACTTTAATTATAAATCGATGCTGTTGCGGCTAAACCACTAGTGGGCTTACTTATTTCCAAGCATCTACATTTATCATGATAGCTATAGAAACAGGTTATTGTGACAACAGGTATAAAACACTTCTACACCTGTTTTCCTTTTTACATTTTTTTTCCCCACCTGGTTTCTAAATAAATGTAGATGAGTGTTTCTATGGTTATCATGGTAAACGTAGATGCGTGAAAATAAGTAATCCTGCTAAAAGTAGAAGTGTGTTTTAGCCGCAACAGCATTGAAATAAAGATTCTGTTTTAATTGAAGACCAAGTCACAAGACCACACCACAAAGCAGTTGTGTATAGTAAGACAATAAGCCTTGTTCTAGTATTCTTTTTCATGCCAATATTGTAACAACCATTTTTAATCAGGATTAAATTTCTTTGTACTTAAACATTATGAGACTTCACAAAAAATAATAGGCTAATGTCAAGAAATTTATATGACTTAAAAATGGTGACCAATATGATGAAGTAAACGTTGAATATTATCATAGTGATGATAACCATTATTACACTTAGGATTTTAACAGTTACTATAAACTTTTAGCAATTTCAATTATCCAAAACTCAATTTCCCAACAATTTAAGAATTGCTATAATAATCTCCTCTTCCTTTGATTTTAATCTCTTCCAAAAAAAAAAAAAAATCTTTTTTTCTCTAGACCAAATATAATGCAATGGAGTCATAATTTTACTTACCTTACACAAAATATTTTCTTCCAATAGTTTGAATATAGCATAATATATAATGTAAGTTTTATGTATAAGATTGGTGCAACTCAAACGCAAACTATAAGTTTGTATTTAACTTATTTAACCTTATATGTAAACGCTCTGAAAGAGTAGATTTTAAGTTTATAAAATACAGAAAAAAACTCTGAATACAACAGCAGTTTTCTACATATGTATAAAGAACTGTAAGGAGAAAAAACCAAGAAATATTTATACAAGACAATTTTTGCACACTGAAACTGCAAATATATATTGCCTTTGAATGCATAATAATCTCTAAATTGTTACAAACATATACATTATAGAGATTTAAGTATATTACACTCCAATATAGCATCCAAAAACCTTCAAAATCTTTACATTTGACTCAAAACTTTTCTCTCTATAAGAGAACAACCATTTTTATCAATTTTTACACAATGTATATAAAGTTATTTTTGACTTTATGTTTTTGGGTGCATGTTTTTTATATTTAACTTTTTCAACAATATTATTAAAAAAATAAAAACACTTTTTCTGAACTTTTTCTATCTATACTTTTAGTGGCATGCTTTTTAGAAGAAGGAAAAAAAATAATTATACACTATTTCTTGAGATTTGCATTTTATACTATTGCATATAGCTATCACAAAATATTAAAATAATAAAATATGAGACTAATTTTAAGGCAATTAATATCACATATGATTGTGGTATAATATGTGTGTGTGTGTTATTATATATTATTGCACTTACAGAGCAGATAGTTATATTATGCTACTGATAAGTCGACTAGTCCCACAAACAAAAGTAACTTTTCATTCAACAATCTCTCACCTTTCTTATTGTACCCAGCTATTGTACCTGTCGAGGGAAAAAAAAAAGTAATAATGTAACAAAGAAAAATATAAATACTCTAATTTATATTTCTTTGTTTTTACATGATAACAATTGCAGTGCTTTCAAATTAAAATTAAAAATGATATGCATGAAACCCCATATTGATGTAATATTTAATATTATATAATATGACAAAAGTAAGTGTGTGTTGTATTGTAAAAATTTTCAATGTTATCCCCAGTGATCTATATTGGATAAAGTTGAACCTCATGTTTGTATTTGTGCTTTACTCTTTAATTATAATTTTTTTTAATTAATCTTTTTTGTTATCAAAGAAGAAATATATATGAGATACTATGATTAAATTTTTAACTACTGTCTAGCTATACAACGTAAACATTCTAGAGAAAGGTAGACTGATTACTAAAAGTTAATCTCCTTAGCTCACTTTTGCTTATTTCAATTTTAAGCTAAATAGATTTCAACTATCTGAGTAATAATACATAATAATTAAAGAAAAGGATAGGAGAAACCAACAAGCGCCTTACCACGATGAGGTCCGTAGCTTGGTGAAAGTCTTGATGGCACAGGTTACAATATTTACAAGTTAACTAAGACGTTTCGAGGGCAACAGCCCTATTCTTCAGTTGCTTAGAGTGACTACACTCTAAGCAACTGAAGACGAGGGCTGTTGCCCAAACGGTTAACTTGTAAATATTTGTGTAATCTGTGCCATCAAGATTTTTTACCGAGCTACTGACCTCATCGTGGTAAGGCGCTTGTTGGTTTCTCCTATCCTTTTCTTTAATTATTAATTCAAACCGAAATGGTTTTAACCTTTCCTAATTAATTACATGAGTAATAATACATGTTTATAAAGTTGGACAGTAAGTTTTAAATTTTCGTAAGTATACTTATATAATGTCCCTCCATAATTATAGATATTCATTTTGAAAAAAAAAAATAAATAAAAAAGCAAGTTGTTTTTAAAACTTAAATCACATCCTGCTATTGTAGTGTGCCATGAAAAACTTTCTCTCCTCTCTTTCTCTCTACATTTAGTTACTTAGATTGAGTAGTTTCATCAATGTTGATGAGTGTAGTGTCTTCTGTATATAAAGAAGGATTCACAAACAAGAATGTATATTTGCAAGAGATTAAATCATTCCATATTTATTTCCCAACGTCCTTGCTCATTTGTATACTATATTATATTTACGTCTCTTGCAAAAAAAAAAAAAAAAAAAAAAAAAAAATGAATCCATCTTTTGCCATTCTACACACTATGTATTAAAATTTGATGGTGCCACCTCATTCTTTATCTCCTGTATTACTAGCTTCAGTTAACAGGAATAATTTTCATTTTTGCTAACTTTTATTACTTCTTTATTGATTATAGAATTTTGTTATTTTTATGATTTTTTTTAACACCACAAAATGAAAAATGTTGCAATGCTTTTATAAAACCTTGTAGTTTTTTTAAACTTATTATTTTTATATAGAATAGTTATTTGCGTACTAAATATATTTTTATGTATATAACTTTTTTTTTAATTGTTTAGTGGTATATGTTTGTACAGTGAAATACAAAAGCATAAGCAGAACTGAACAAAAAGCGCATCATTTTGTGTGTAGTTAATTAATTATATATTTTATTATTTATAAGTGTACTTAATTGTTAAAAAAAAAGAGTATATTGTTTTATAATTTGATGAAATATTATAATTTATGTACTGCGTGTATATTATATTCACAAAAAGAAAAATAATAAAATAAGACCATCATAAATGTTTAATATTTATTGTTTGATTGCTGTATGTGTAACTGCATTTATTTTATTGTTGTTATAGGGAAGATTTGTCAATTAACGGCCTATATGAATTTCTACTATTTTGGAGAGATTCCTCTATTATTGATTAATT
The DNA here is from genome assembly GCA_949318235.1 of Ecdyonurus torrentis. NCBI lineage: Eukaryota > Metazoa > Arthropoda > Insecta > Ephemeroptera > Heptageniidae > Ecdyonurus > Ecdyonurus torrentis. The sequence continues at coordinate 40,425,192 of OX439130.1, read as the reverse complement.
CTTCAGTTATTACTAGGTGTAATTACTGACCATGGTTGGTTTTAGTTTTACAAGGCTATTATTTATCATAGCTTTAATTTTTGGTTGCAGGGCTTTCTATATAGCCCACATCACCACAATTGATTTAAAGTTTTGATTTGTGTTCTGTAATTGGTAATTACGATAAAGGATTTGGGTTTTAAGTATTTTCTTAAAAATGTCCACACTCTTGTCGACTCTCGGGTAATTGAAAAATGATTGATGGAGTCAAGTGGGGGAGGAAACATTAAAACAAAGGACAGAAATTTACAGAGATATCACTCTTGACATGCTCTGACCATGGTTATATAATAACAAATAATGATTTAAGTTGTATAAAATTTATTTTTGCTTCGTAATTATAAAATGTAAAAATATATATTATAATCATTTACATATTTTTTGCAACTTAAAATAAATTTATGTTGCATTGTAAAATTTTAGATCACTCATGTATTTAATATATTATTATTGCAGGAGGATTTTTTCCCTTGCAAATAATATTTTTAACAAGAAAAAAAAATAACTATTTAAAACAAAAGTTATTTAAATTTAAGACTATAAGAGGATACAAAAGAGTCTCATCATAATTTTAATATTATATAATATCAATTTTTACAAGTTCTATATTAATATATAAATATTGCACTTAGATCATATATATATCATTCTCATTAAAGTTCATTTGCATATGAAATATAATCATCGGGTTTATAACCAAACAGTTCAAAATCAAGTTTGTAAATGTCAAATAACTTTTGCACTTGCCACTTGGAAAGCTGTGCAAAATATTTCTTTGCAGTCTCGCCGACAGAGCGTTGACCTTTAGTAAGGTGTTGCCACCGAGGTTCGATCAATCCTTCCAAGTTGGCAGCTCGTATGGTGTATAATTGATCTCGGAACAAGGTTTCCACATGTGCAATAATATCATACCTCACAAGACAAGGGGTGCAATATAAATAATACGGTAACCAATGATCATCATATCGCACTACATCTTCTTTCAATAAATAACTCACAAATTCACGAAATGTCGGCTCAGGTTTCTTGCTTGTAGAATTACGAAATTTTTGTACTATTTTACGTCCATAACTTTGATAAAAATGTAAAACTCCATGTTCAAGTCCAATGTTCTTATTTTCTAATTTATCACGATATGCAGAGAGAAGTCGTTCAAATGGATGGCGGACAATTAGTAATTTCAAAGTTGTTCTAAATGCCTGGGGAAAGACGAAGAAAATAAATAAAGAATAATGCATGTCAAAATAAAATAGTGCTAAAAAAAACTGCATAACAATATTTTTCTGTATATACAATATAAAATGTTAATTATATTTGAAACTTTAATTCTAATTCATTTTATTAAAAAAAAACTTGTCTGAGGAAATCGATTGTTCATATAATTTTGCACATTTTACAAAAACTATTGGTGAGTACTACATTATTGAAGTTGTGCATTTTTTTATATACATGAGCATACCGAGTTCTCAAACGATCGCGCGTTATGTATAGTATAGTTCAGTAAAATAGTTAATATGGTTTGACTTGATAGTAATTATATAGTTAGCATAATATATATTACCTCTTCTGCGACCTCATTGTCCGGCACAGGGTAGGCCAGACGGCCAATCTCACTGAGCTGTCTCTTGGTGGTTCGCAGAAACTCCTCGGAGTGTCCTGCTAGCAGCAGCAGCTGGTGCAACCACGTGCTCGAGGCAGCCTTGTACACCGGGCACCACGTCATTTTGTGAGTCCTGTGTATATAAAAAAAATCTAAATTATATTGCATTGATAACTATACAGGTGAAAGAGCTATCCAGATAGTAATGCACGTACCAAGCGTTCAGCGTAATGAATTTTTATTTTAATAAATAATTGTTTTGAATTATTACTCATGAAGAGTTTTAAGCATTTTATATCAACATTAAAAAAAAAAAAAAAAACTAAACTAAATATTTAGACCGCACCACTTTTTGTGTGTCAATTCACAAAAATTAATACATACAATTACAGTTTTGTTGTGAATGTTGAGTGCATTTGATGTAATAAGATATAATTATAATGATCGAGGCGAGAATATTTCCTCTTTTAAGTTACAGATATATTAAATTTGAAATTTTAACTGATTTTATTCTTATTATTTTAAATTATATTATTAATACTACTATTGTATCGGTGACGGCTGCCACGAGAGCTGTATGGGCAGAGTGTATGCAGAGTGTATGGGCAGAGTGTATATGCGTACCGGTCAATGTAGAAGACGCTGTACTGAGGTGTAGGCGGGTGCTTGAAGATCGAGGGCTCGACTGACGAGCGGTACAGACCCAGGTTGTACTTGGTGCACACGCGCTCCACCAGACGACGTCGCTCGTCCATCTCACTCTCCGCTTCGCGCTAATGGCAAAAAAAAAAAAAAAAAAAAAAAAAAAAAAAAAAAAAAAAAAAAAAAAATTCGTAAATATCATGGTATATCCACAAGCCTCAACCGCAGCTATTCTAATTTTGTTATTTTATCTTCAACAATAGATTTTTTTTATTATTTATCATTTCAATGATGGAATTATAGTAAGGGGACAGAAGGATGTTATTGAAATGTATGTCGAAATTCAATATACGTAATATGTTGAAGTCAGTACAAAGAAAATTATTTTGAGTTTGGCCGTTATTTTATGATAGAATTCATTGTAATATAAATATAATTATGCAATATTTTGTAATAAAAACCTTTCTATTATACAGACTACTGAGTATTATGGATATTTAAAAAAATAATAATAAAAAAGAAAAAGAGGGAACAAAAGTTTGTGTATAATTTTTTTTTGAAGAGAGTATAAGATATATGTTTATATATGTATATATATATGTTTATACGTATATGTATTAGTTATATTATACATATATATTATATATTTTGTTCACATTAAAATTACTTATTGAAAACGTACAGCTCTGGCCAAAAGTTCCCGAACGATTTGCATAGGCAACCCGCAACCACACTATGCTATCTTTATAAGAAAACGCAGCGGCCGCCGCTGCCCCGTTCGGGAACTTTTGGCCAGAGCTGTACGTCACAATTTAACGCACTTAAGTCAAAGTTAAAATATTTAGTTTTTAAAATAATAATAACACAATTACCTTGCACGATATGATATTATATAATATATAGTTTAAAAAGGGGCACAAATTTAGAAAATCGAGCTTTATTATTATTATTTCTGTTGAAATCAAAGTTTTAAGGTGTCATATAAGCCGTTATAAGAACTAAATGCCTTATCTTTTATCAAAGAAATATCACGAAAAGGAATATAGCTTTTTTTTAGATACACATTGTTTTAAATATATCTGTGTATTTTTGGTGTATATAACCTATACTATTGAAAATCACGCAGAGTACGTAATTATATGAGACTTCTTTGATATTATTTTAAATTGTCTTTTGTTGCTATAATTGTTATTTATTTACGTACCCAACTATTATTTTATTATTATCTACAAAAAATTACCTTGTAGTTGTAGCAGCATAATATGAACACGGAAAGTACAGCCTACCAATAAAGAGCAAACCTTGAGAGTATTTAGCTTAGTTATATGATATACCTTTCCCTGTAACTTACAAAATAATAATAATAATAAATCAATCACATATTTAAAGAATACTAAAGTATCTTTAAATTATAGGTTCAGTTATTTAATTTCGAACTATTAATTGGAGCGTCAAAATGTATCATAAATATATACTGTATAAAAATAAATAAAATCGAAATCGTATAGGTGGTCATTAAATATTCATAACTGGCAATTTCATATATCAAACACTATGGTTGAGAACAAATTTAATATTGTCGTGTAGGCTTTATTATTACATATGCATGACCTCTGATATTTAAGCGAATAATAACACTTTTTTTTTTTAAATCTGCAGTTTTAATAATAGCATAAATTATTATTATTATTAATGGCAAAAAGAGTAAAAAAAAAAAAAAAAAAAATCTTACTGATAACATTTTTGAAAAAAATATTTGCTGGCTGTCCATGGATCTTTTGAAAGATACAAAGACACGATAAATATAAACGTCATTTTTTTCAATTAATAAAAATAAGTGATATATAATTATATAATATCAATGTGTATGAAATATTTTAAAAGTAAACCCTATCTATGATCTATGGTGCTACAGCACGCGGCCCTTTGAATTTTTTTTTTAACCTTTATAGTTTTTGTTTGTATCTTTATTATTTATAATAGATAATTTTATAATTAATCAGAACGTATAAAAAGTTTATTTACATAAATAATAATAAAATGTATAAAAATTATTAATATTATTATTGAATTTACTGTTTTGTAGTGCATAATAATTTTCAATGCGAGAAAAGTTAGCTTACCACCATTTGATGTTGTTGCTCCTGCGAGAGTGTTTGAAGAGATTCCTCGTCAGCATTGTTGGCCTGATGGTAGACGAGCAGAGCACACAGGGAGGTCACCACGAGTGCTAATATGACCCGCGAGGTCACTCGTCCTGCCAATCTCATCTCAAGTTCGCATTCTATCAACACATTAAAGAATTAACTTAATTTCTACCACATTGTCTTAATTAACAGGTATGCTTGTTATACAGGAATAATTTGTATACATAATGTTTAAAGGTTCTGACAACAAAGCTTCTATTAATACAAAATAGTCACCAGCAAAAGTAGAGAAACAAATGAGTCGATGAATTGCGTAGTATACGAGTATAATGCGGTGTGTTTAATCACATTTCAATTCGCATCACGTATAATTATGGAATAGCAACTCTCTGCTACTCATATCGAATGTAGCAACGCAGGAAACATAATAACACCATAGAGTGACTTGCCAGTTTACTTTATATACCGTAATGATATATCCTATAAATTGTTAACAAATAATATTAAATTTTGCAGTAATGTGTTTTTTATTATCTTTTTTTTTTTTTTTTTTTAATTCTTTTTTTAAGTTAAAAAGAATTATATGCTTCAATCAAATTAAATACAAAAATTATACTTTGCGCTGTAAATCATTGACTGGAACTGAATAATATTAATTCATATTTACGTATTATTACTCTAATTTTGATGTACTGACGATTTTTAAATATAACAGAACTAGTAGAAGTTATACGGTATAAAATAACATAGAAATATTTAAAGATAGCAATTTGTATTTTTATTAAAATATATATTATGTATGTATTACACTAATTCAGCTCAGCTCCTTAGATATTTTTATTTATTTAGGAGTTTTTTGGCTTAGAAAATTATAATAAACGTTAGGTAATAATTAACAAATCATATACGCAATGCAGTCTGTAAGCGCAGGGAAACGGTATTGTATAGGTTAATAACAATTCAAAAATGTATTGCTTTTTTAAAAGAAAATTCTTTTAGAAACGAGATTAAATAAAATACCTTATATTATTATGTTTCAAATGGAAGACTTGAGTTTACAATTGATAAACTTATATTTAAAATTAGACATCTACTTTTTAGTGAAATTATTATTTTAGTTCTTAAATTCTTTCCAATGGCTGATTAAAAAAATATATAGAAAAAAAAGTTATTGTCACCTTTTATTTTTCCTCTTTCCCTGTAGCTGCAACTGCGAGTATGAGCAAAGTACTGCGAGTCAATTATTATTAGCAAAGTACTGCGAGTCAATTATTATTGAATCGTTCTATAGCAGAGCGGAAGCACAGTCTGCACTCACGTTAAAAATCACGAATGAAGTGACACCTTTCTACATGCGACTGGGTGTCATTCACGTTACGTGTGTTTGTTTGATGACTTTATCTCTTATCTCACGCAGTCTCTCGAAATACGAGACACAACTAATATAATCCTATAGTCATTAGCGTTATGTCACACCTTATATTATTTTACGTATTGTTTTTGTATAATAACAAAAGAGAAGATAACAAGAATTGAACTTATAGCATGCAATGGTGTAGCAGCCCATACTTCATATTATTCAATGTAATAACTATATTGTATAACTGGAATTTTATGTGAATCCAGAATATAATCTGCAGATATATATAGACGTGCCTATAAAACGATAGGAAACGACAAAAATATTCAATATTGCAGTCATGTTTTTATTTCATTTTAAGAGAAATAAGGAAAATTGCATTACATATTATACTATACTCGAAATTCACAGGAAAGTTTTAACTCCAAATCAATACAATTTTACAACATGCAATATTTGAATTAAATCATTATATAATAATACTGTAATAAATAATAATTATTATACGAAAATACAAGTGGGCGAAGAATAAAAAGTTAGATGAAAGTATACAAAAAACATGCAATGTCAAAAAAGACTATAAAACGCAGGTACTATAATAATATGTAATCTGATTTATTCTTCAGTACAGCTAATTTATGCAATGCAAATCATTAGTAATTATATAGTCATACTAACATGTAGATAAAAAAACATTAATCGAATCTAAAACTTAATTCAATAGAGTAGTTGCATTCATATAAAAGTTGACGCCGTATGTGAGCATTAAATAACAAGGGCTGGTACGGGAAAATGATATATTTTGCCAGTTTAAAAATACTTAGCAAAGGTTTTGAGAGCATTGATGATGCGCTGTTAACAGATTAAATTAGGTTTTTTAGTATGCAAGAAAAAAAAACTCATTTTCCAAAGAAGATAACCAAAAAAAAACACGTTTGTCCTCTGCTGAGCAATGTTATTTATTGCTCCAGTATGGCGTCGAAGCGCATTCAGTATGACGTCATGCGCATACATCCTATAGGCCTATAGTTTTGTACTAAAGAAAATGACAGAAAAGTTGCGCTGATTTTTAAAATTTTGATAAAAATTGAAAGGCTGAAAGAAGTGTTGTAATCAGCCTCCAATAAACATTGACTTTATTTTATTTATCAGCTGAGTAATTTTTAAATAAAAGCTATTGCTAATATTCAATACATATAAAATATTAAAACGTAAAAGAAAAAAGGTAGTAAAAAAAAAATAAAAAAAAACCGCTCAAAATGCAAAAACATTGAACACATTTGGAAAACAAATCACTTTATACACAAATTTAACTACAACGCAGGGTATTTTATAGATTTAACAATACAAATATTAACATTTATTTAAATTAAATATATAAAAGCACGCTAAATAATAATTAATTAAGTGAAAAAGTCAAGTGTCAACACACTATAACCATTTGATGGTAATTCATCATTTTAAAAAAACAAATTGAAATTGGTTACCTTTGTATTATTCAAGTAGATTCCCATGCTGCGGTTCTCTTAATTCTGCGATCAGATGTATCCACGCGAGTTCGCGACAATCGCAAAGCAGTACAGTGACCTAAGACACAATCATCTTATTGGAGAATACCTGTACCACGTGACTAAGTTCTCCATGATAATTGGTTATCACAGATAGTTGATGGCCTTGGTAAAACTTCACACCTTTGTATATATATAATATACGTCACGTGATTAAATGATGTGACGTCACAAATAAAAAGGATCACGCAATTTAATTTAAAATCAGTGGATTGGATAATCAGTGTGGTAAATTTAAAACACCTTGTCACAGTAAACTATTGTGTTCAATGTTTTGAACTATCTTTAACAGTGGGAAAAAAAAAGTGTTATAAATGAAATCATGAGGCATGAAAATTGTAATTATATTTTATTTATCACTTATTTATTATAAATGGGGATAATTTGTTATTAATGTTAATTTGTACTATAATTAATTATAGTTAATAACAATGAAACTTATACTGTAAAGCTTAAAAGCTATAACAATAAAGTCTATTGTAGATCGCATAGAAGATCACATGCATTTGCATGACCATGACTCACCGACTATTAATTAAATAAATAAAACAAATTCAGTCGGTACATTGTATTAAAATAATTAAAATAGATACCTATATAAAGTTTTGCTCACATGGTGTCATATTTTTAATGTGCAATAAATTTAATTGCATACAATCGCTATATTTAAACAAAAATCAATTTGCATGCAATTTAATTTATTGCACATTTTTTCTCCGTGCATGAACAGGTTGTTACATATTAAAATAATAATATAAAATTTACAACTCCAATTATTTTAATTTTATAATTACATATGATCACTATATTATTGCAAACAGTAAACTTAAATAAAATAACATTTTTATTATATATAATCAAACAGAAATATTAAATTGAATGACTGGATGAATAATGATTTTATTAATGATGCATTTATATTGACTTTTTTGCTTCTTAAAACTTAAGTATTTCAAAGCAGAATATTCAATTTCATTTTCGTTGTCTATTAAATTACAAATATTGTTATATAGGTGTAAATAATTCTATATTTACGAGTTTTACACATTTCTCTATTCATAAAAATAGTTTTAACAAGTTGTAAGTAACTGCAGTAGAGTTTCATATCGTCGAGTAATTCTGTCATTCGGGTCATTACTTTTGTGTTTCCCAAAAGTGGCAAAAGTAATTAAATATTGCAACATAAACCTAACTCTATACATCAAAATTAAATAACTGTTTGACAATTAATGTAAAAAACCATCAATTATACATTATATGAAGTAAGATTACTGTAATTCTTTAATTGCGTGAAATACTAAAAGTAAATTTAATTCGTCGTATCATTTAAAATTTATCAAAATATAGTTTAAACTTCTTTTTGTTAAGTGTTTTACAAAATACGAATGACAAAATTAATAAATTCAAGAAGAAAAATTCATGTAGGAACAAATTTGAGGGTTTAGCATAAATAAAAAATTAAATGTAGAACAGAATTTAAGTGCAAAATGAAAACAATGTCACAACACTTAAATTAATATACATTATTTTAAGATTATGTACTTTATATAAAAATATTATTCCAGGTATTTTTTATACAATAATTTTTAAATAATCCACGTATGTATATATACATTTATTATTTAAATTATGCATAATACTTTTTTTTATCATAAAGAGAAGAATAAATTATTTAAATAAAATTATAATTTTTCTCTCGTGTGTTTTTATTCTCAGCATCATCTTGGCGTGACGACCCCCCAGTCCCCTTCCTCCCCCTAGACGTGATGTGGGGGTAAATTGAGGTCAGCTGACAAGTGTGGGATAGTCGATACTGCCCTCTTATCACACTCTGCTTGTACGGGGGAAATACAACTTATTAACGTCGTTGCATAGAAAAGAAAGTGCATCATATTATATAAGGAGTTAAAGTACGCCCCTTTGCGTGGTAAAATGGAACAATAAAATATGAGGGTTTTTTAAAATAATTATTTTTAAGATTTTACGTTGTAATGTTTCAAGTCCAGGAAGTAACCTAACTGTATATTGATTGCAAGTATTTTTCTATTTGTTTAAAATTGTCAATATAAAACATAAATAGAAAATAAATTGATTGAATTTTATATTGCGTATGCGCCTTATAGTTATAATTTTATCGTTTTATATTATACTGCAATTCAAATCCCACTGCATGTTTATAGTTTAATTAATATAAAATATAGACCAGCTGTTGATTTGAACATAAGATAAAAGTATTCTCCATGCAGCTTTTAACTTTCATAATTATGTTTTATGATTTTTGTTAATATTTTCTTTTTCTTGAAGAGTGCACCAATAATATGATTTTAAGTTTTTTAAATGTGAATTTATACGAATGAAGAATTATAAAATAACAAGTGTGAACTATAAAAATGAGCCTGATAAATGAATTATAAAAAATATACATTATTCAAGAAAACTGAAAATAATTTTTAATCTATATGACCTAGTTATCAAAACATTTTTTTTTTCAACGAAATTTTGCCTATATCATGCCTTGGACGTATAGGATGTGTTATTAACTTATTATTTATTCTCATGCACGATTTATCATTTGTGACTGAAGTATATTATGTAGCAATCAATGACATGTTATGTGAATGTGCAGCGTACAATTGAATAACTGACATACAATATAATTGTAAAGCAACTATTAAATTATTAACAATTAAACATTACTAACCTTTGTTTTTTATTGCATTTTTAATGCATGAGGTTACTGAACTTTTACCTGTGAAGTGAATGAAAATTAGATTTAAGTTTCAAAGGATTATTATTGTCAATAAAGTTTTATGTAAAATGTATAAGTAATAATTAATAATAAATTGTTTTTATTAGGGATCATACCAGGCACCTTCTGTAATTAAGGTGGTCCTAAGTCATGCACGTCATACACCTACTTATACAATAATATACAAAATTGCGTGATGTATGCTACATTAATTTATGTTATTATAGCATAAATATTTTGTAAATTTGATTAACATTATCATTATTAATTATATTTATGCTAATTAGTTTGGTTAATATGTTAGTTATCAATTATGTTGTATATAATGAATAAAATATTGCTGAAAATAGGCTAGCATATTAAATTAATTTGTGTCCGTGCATATGGTCCTCTGAATATTTACAAAATTAACAGTACGTCAAAGCAGGTTTAGTCATAGCAAAAAAAAAAAAAAAAAAAAAAAAAAAAAAAAAAAAAAAACTCGAGTTTTTAGACAATGTTTAAGTAATAATGAAAAAGATCACATACGAATTATTAGAGCACCTATATAATAAGTCAAATTTATTATAATTATCTATATAATTATAATAATAGCTATCAAAAAAGTTCGATTGAATAGAAAATTTATTAAGCGAAATTCAGCATTATTGTGATGCGCACGTAAAAAAAAAAAAAAAAAAAAAAAAAAATAAATAAAAAAAAAAATACAATATTTTAAGAAGTAAATTTATCGACTGAATAATAAAAATATACTCATAGTTGTTACATTCTCCTCATTTGTTTATATTATACAGTATGTTATAGTATTTTTTTCAATTGAACTTTACGAATTGCTTGGTTAAATGAATATATAAATATTAAATATTTTCATTTCATAAAATTAAAATAATATTTTAAAATTTTTAAACAATTAAAAATAGTAATTCCTATAAAGTTTAAAAGCAGCTTATATTGTGAGATTATAGGTTGAATTTTTCTCTTATTAACGTGTCTAATTTTATATTCAGTCTCATTCTATCACTCCAATAAAAGCCGACAAAAATAACACTTGTGTATTATGAAGCGTTGCTCCATATATTTCTCTGTCAAATATACTTATGTTGTCATTTGAATATGACGAATGACATACTTCCACTCTTTCGTATCAATAAATTACACTAAAGTAATTCTTCTTTTTACTGAGAGAAGAAATGTTTGTAAATAAAATACTGAAAATTTTGTTATGTCTAGTCAGCAAAGTGTTTGAGTATTTGTTATCATGGACGAGAAATAAAACGATTCTTTACCAAACTTGTTGGACGTTGTGATTCACCGCATCCATGTTTCCATCGAGAGTATTTTATTACGAGAAATTTTGTTTTTTTTAAAGGTAACATTGAGTTCCAGTTGACTGTCTAATAGCGAGTGCAGCGAGCAAACATTTTGTGTTTTATTTCTGGAAAAAGACCAATGTTTTCTTTAAAAAAAAACTCAATCTTTTGCTCTTATCAAAACACTATGTATACTGTATTCTGTGTACATTTTGGCATATTTTCTGAGTTATTTGTTTTTGTATAAATTAATTTGTAATAAAACTAGATGACCATAATTTTTTAAGAATTTATAAAATGAATGCAGTATATTTTTTTAAATTTATTCTATTATGATAACTTATTTGTATAATGCTGTTATTTTTATTGTACGCATAAAATATAATTTTAATTATGCCATTCTGCATTGCAGCAAAAATAATAAACAATTAATATTATAATCTTAAATTACTTAAAGTATTAAACAAATAATTATTATCTACTTGAATAATAAATTTATTACACGACTTCATAACTATAAGAAGTAACTTCAACAATAAATTTTATTTCTATTTTAAATATTTTGTTGACATTTTTTTTTATAATATGTCCTTATTTGAGGTTAAGATATTCAATATTTTCATCTAAAAAAAAAGCAGTTTTTTTATCGGTTTGCCCTCTATTTAAGAAACTAATATCATACATAGTCACATTTCCTTATATATACCATAGGTTGGTGGAGTAGGGCTGTTATGTGGCTATACAGTATAGAGTGGTCTCAGGCTATTGCTTGGGGTGTCGTGTTTGATATCAACAAGAGAATCTAAAGAAAAGTGACCTGGATCGTTGGTGCGCTTGAGCAGAAATTCTCCAGTCAAACTTTTTCTATATGTTTAGTACAACGGTGACTCCCAAGCGGTATACATGTGAATCTTCTATATTATCTATTTTATTTCGTAGGAAATAAAAAATATGAAAGTGCGTCGTGAACCAACATGAAAACTTTACGTGTAACAAGTGCAGATCATTCTAGCAGCCCAATACCATCACCTAGTACAAGTAATAACAATAGTAATAATAATAAACCACCAATACAAATTAAAAATAATGATCAAAAACAATCAAAATTATTAGAATTAACACCATTATGGGAACAAGTTACTCGTACAGGTCAAATACCACCAGAAACAGATACTACTTTAGTATTTTCTGAATTAGGTTCTCGTCTAAGAGATCCTGAATGGGAAGTAAGACAACATGGTTTACGTGTTTTAAGTGATTTAGTACCAGTTTTAGGTGGTAGAAGACTTGATTCATGTTTACCTGCTGTTTTAACTGAATTAATATCAAATTTAGGACATCCATCAGCTGCAGTAAGAAAAGGTGCATCAGATACATTAAGAACATGTATACGTGAATCTACTGTTCCTGATAGTGTTTTACGTGCTGTGATAGCAAGAACCAATAACGACGATCGTAATGTCAGTATGGGAGTTATTATTCATATACCAATGTTAATGGATGATAGAATATCACAACATACATTACAAATAATAGTTGGTACTCTTGCTAAAAAATTAATACAAGTCTCATTTCAAGAACAAGCATTAAAATCATTAGTTAGAATTCGAGATACAGTTGGAGAACTGGAATTTAGTAAATTTTTACAAAAATATCATCCACAATGTAAGCAAGATTTTGATATTCTGTGTCAAGTGTATGAAATTGGGGAATATTTATCTGATTCTGGTATTGATTTACAATATCCGGTATCTGGACCTCCAGCTGGCTGGGGGGATGATATACCTGATTATGGAGGTAATTATGGTGGTCCATCATCTTCCAGTGCCTCATCAAGGTCACGAAGTGTGGATGACTATGAAAGTTCAGAAGGAGAATGCGATAAAAGTAATAGAAGTGACGAGACAAATAAAACCATGGAAGTTCCTAAAAGGATTGAAAATAAGGAGGAAAATAATACAAAAGTTGAACGACCTATGTCAAGTCATCCATCTACGAGTCATCCATCCACAAGTCGTCCTAAATCAAGTAGACCAAAATCAAGCAAATCTCCAAGCAGACCCACTTCTAGCAGACCACAATCTGGTAGACCTCAATCAGGACGCGTTGTCATGGAAACAGAAATCAAGTTCAATGAGAAGACAGCAATAACAATGACAATACTAGAGGAAGATAAAGATGCTAGCAGTGGAGAGGAAGATGGTAATTATAAAGAGGGTGATGATGAGGATGATGGAATGTTTATTAGAGGATCATCTGGACCACAGAAAAAAGAAAGCACAAGAAGGGTCAGGTTTGGAGGGGAAGAAGTGTTGAAAACACCTCCATCGAGCGCTAAATCTCACCAATTCATAGAAAACAAAGATAAAGAACAGGAGGAGAAAATCAATAGAGGAACATTAGAAAAATCAAGCAGTGATGAAAAGATCTCAATTAAACCAAGTCTAATTCCAGTGAGAATTCCTTCTGAAAGTGGTCCTCTAATCAAGCCAGTAAAAGCAGTACCAATCAAACCTGATATAAAAGCAAAACCAATTGTTGCTACACATCCAAACAAACAAGATTATCTCGGTAAAAATGGTATTATAAATCCTGATTTAATTGTATATAATGGAGAAACACATAACTTCAATAAGCCAGATATATTGATAACTGAAACTAGTACTAATAATAATAATAACAATCACGTTCGTGAGAAAAATAACAATAATGTTGCTCATGAAGATAAGAAGAAAAGACATACGGACTCTCCGATACCTAGTATTGATGGTGGTGACTCACTGACCGGAAGTTCTTCAGACTATGACCGAGAAGAGGTGCCGCGAAGTCCTCGGGATGCTGCACAGGAGCAAGAGCGCGTGGAGTCTGCACTCGCAAGTCTGGGAGAGTTAGAGAGGGAGGCGGGACAGGCAGCTAGCAGCTGGGAGGACCTGAGGATAGTGGACGCTTCAGTCATGGAGGATCTCAAAGACAGGGTGAGTTTACTACATACACTCACTATCATCGATGTTTGACTTAAATATCACTCATTTATGTTCGTATTCGGGTACTAAGTAAAAATAAACCATTTTGAAAAATAGATAAACAACAAAACGAATATTAAATATATAAATAAAAATTGAAGTATAAGTAATTCAAACTATTCAATTTAGCAAAGCCAAAGTTTATAGTTGATGACCTTTAGCCTTACAAAAGATTTAATAGATTATTCTGTTTGAGAGTTTAATGCCTTCAGTATTTTATGAAGTATTATTTAATTATTATTTTATTTGTAACATCAAAACTATACAATGATAATTTAATTTATGAACAAAGATAAAACTTTACTTAATGGCAGATTTTTAGTTTTAGAGATAATCAAATTTATTTATTTTATTTTTTATAAGAATAAGATTTTTTTATTGACCCGGCCAGGCAGTTCATAAAATAAATAAATAGCTTTTTATACTTATTTTTTTACAAGAAAGTTTTGTCGTGCTACAATGAAATAAAAAGTACGATAAATAGTCAAACAGTTTAAAGATAAAAAGAAAATAAAAAAGTAAACAATGGAAATATTATCATAAATCGGAGAAATCAAGTTAATACTGGAAATAGAATATGTAATACAATAATCAATAATTATTAATATTTCCTTTAAGGGTCAAGAATTATTTTGGGAACTAATTATCATCTTCACGTAAAAAAAATAGAGAAAAAAAAATTAAAAAATTAAAGATATGATAAGCAGTAAACACCATATTACAGTAAATTTAAATGCTTATTCGTTAAAAATACATTATTATTTTTTCTTACAATTTTCATCCATTTTTGATATTTATATATTAAGTAACTAACCTAGCTCTCCCTAAATGTGTCAAATTATTATTGTTATGTTTTTTCTTTTTATTATTGTTACCGTTAAACATACAACAGACATCATTGACTTCTTTTTATGCATTTTAACTTGATTATTTGAACGCGATATATCAAAGAGGTTATATCATTTTATCTCACAGCAGACCATCTACATATGACGTAAAAAATCATGATACGCACAAAAATTGCCCTGGAAATCCACAGTCAAGACGTGCGTGTCTTTAAAGAGCACAAAATCTCGAGACACCCTCTACTGTGTTAGTGTTTACAATGTCACTATGTTAAATAAAAACATGCGTGTTTAAAAGTGGAAAAATATACATAAAAAAGTTATAAACCCATTTTTTTTCTTTTGAATCATTAAAAATATTTATATTTATACATGCGTAGGGATACCTAGATATTTTCTTTCTAATGGTTAATTAATAAGAGAGTAAAATTAGTTACATATATTGCGACACACTTATATCTTAGAGAGAGAGAGAGAGAGAGAGAGAGAGAGAGAGAGAGAGAGAGAGAGAGAGAGAGAGAGAGAGAGAGAGAGAGAGAGAGAGAGAGAGAGAGAGAGAGAGAGAAAGAGAAGAGAGAGTTAAAGTTTCTTCAAGTCCAAGACACGCTACCAAAGATCTTTATCTACCATGCTATAAGACGTAGCTATAGCAAGCTAGTTGGCCATAGTCCTCATTTGCAAGATTGACCACGCGAGGGCCTCATTTCTTTCTATATACCTCGCTTTTTGTCTACTTTTATTCTAGAATAATATGAATTATTATTATTATTTTTTATTTAAATCAATACAGTAAAATAAAATATAACCCATCATAACATATAATATTGATTTAATCTTTTTGAAACAGTGTCACTGCTTATTTTAACACAATCTTCATCAAATCTATCATACAAAAAAAATATTATAAATGAAAAACGATTTATGTTGCATGATCAGATTTAAGCTTTCTTATGCTATAGAGCTAAAAGCGCATGTTTAGTTTTTAATTGTTATAGTAAAATGTTTTTTTATTTTATTTATTGAGATAAGAATTATTATTATCTTAAAGTTTTTGTTCTTTAAACTTAATTCTGTTGTGTAATAAAATTCTCAACTTCTTGAGTTACGTAACACAATTCTTATAACTATACTACTTATTTTTCTTTTATTATAATGCATAATATTAACATTATAGAATTTTAAAAATATTTCAATTTGGTTTGTTTATTGTTTATTAGTATTTTTTAAAGTAGAGCATGAAAAATGACTAAATTTTGAGAATTTTAGATATAAAATTCTAAATTCTTTACTCATTTCTTTCATTCTACATTCATAATACAATTAAAATGCATCTATGAAACTTTTTTTTAAAAAAGTGTACGTTAATGTATTTTTGTCAATTAATGAAACTCAGTTTACTTTCACGTATTTTTCCTTCAAAAAAAAAAAAAAAAAAAAAAAAAAAAAAACGTTTTTTAGCGTAAATATTATTTTAAAAAAAATTTAACATAGTAATTAAGACAAATAAATGCAAATATTTATAATAATAGAAATGCTCAGTAGTAATTATGTTCCATGAATGTTAATTATTATACATGAAGTTAATAAATCTGTGTTGCACTGCAAAAATTATAATTTTAATTAGCGTCATGTTTATAGAAGGTCTTACTTACATTCGTGACTCAATGCATGTACTCACACTACTCACAGTAAACAATATCAGTTCACCCACGTGAAAACTGCACACGGTTGTGTATTGTTACGTAACCGCAGTAACTTTATAGCACCGCAATGTTACAATGTTATGAAATATTAAGATTTATTTATAAAGTAGCATTTACGATGGTCGTTATAATATTTTGCATATATTACAGACTTCATTTTTAAAACATTCACGATACGTCAATTTACATAGAACCATTTTATAGATTGAAAATATATGGAATATGTGAGTGTGTAATTTAGCGCCTGTTTTTACACGGGAAGTATTGAAAAGTAGATTTTCATGTTTAACCATATTTATACGAGAGCAGTATTCAAAATTCAAAATTTCTTTATTTCTCTCTTTCCTTCAATCGTATACAATACACATCGTATTCGTCAAGGTTAATTAACAGACAGAAAAAGTCAAAACACTTACATACTATATGCACAGTTGGTGCTACTTTTACATTCATATTTATATTATTATTAAAATCAATAAAAACATAGCTGTGGGCTCACTCTAGGGCCCTGACTTTGTCAATTTTTTTTTTATTTTTTTTTTTGTTTTTTTTTTATTTTTTTTACTATAAAATATTATTTAAAAATCATAAAATTCTTGTAAGTTGTAAAAAGAATTATTTAATAAGAACAATTTCAATTTCTTTTTAAAAACATTGAAATCACTAATAAAGTATCATTCACATGACGCGTAAATTTGACGCGCGTCGACGCGCGTCGACGGATAAACAAAGTTGCAACAATATAAACAAATGGACCCTTTCACATGGTTTTAAAACTGACGCGTGCTGACGCGTCCTGACGCGCAAAGCTGGCATCTCCCAGCTTTCGACGCGTCAGCGCGCGTCAGTACGCGTCAAAATGACGGATGCATGTGAACGGTCCCATTTGTTTACAATAGCGCAGCTCGACGCGTCAGGACGCGTCAGTTTTCTGCGCATGCGCACGCGCATGCGCAGTACGCTTTCTCATCGCTCTCATGTGAAATAGGCAAATTCTTGAACCCGTCACCTCGCGTCAGTATCCGTCGACGCGCGTCGACGCGCGTCAAATTTACGCGTCATGTGAATGATACTTCAGTCTCATCTCTAATGGTAATTTATTATATATGTTTAAACAAATGCAAAACGGACCGTTTTTATACATTTCAGTTCTACAATAAACTGATGGTAATTTACTATTTAAATTTCTAGTTTCATAATTATGAGTTGAACTCTTACTATTAAATTTAGATAAATTTTGGTGAACTTTTATTGCACATTCCATTATAAATGTGCCTGTTAATGTCTGTATACCCAGTATTTTAAATAAATCACGGCACGAGCTTCTCTTTTTTGAGAAAGTTATTATTCTTAATACTTTTTTTTGGAGTTTAAATACCCGTTTTGCATTTGTTGCATTTCCCCAGCATATTATTGCATATTTCAAATGACAATGGAAATTAGCGTAATACATTGTAAGCAGGCAATCTAATTCACATTCATATCTTAACTCAGTAAATTTGTTAATAGGGACTCCTCCTGACTGGGACTTGAACCCAGATATTTGGCTTGGAGTTTAAAAAATAGAAGTTGATATAAATAAATTATAATCGTTTTTATTAAAAAAAAAAAGCATAGAAGAAAAAATAATCATTTTTGAAAGGGCGAGGATGATACAGCGTATTATTACTTTTTTAACTACTTTTTCTTTTTTTAATTAATGTTTTCGTTTATACTAAATAAAGTCCTAAATTTTTATGCTTTTTAGTTTATTTATTAATGTCAGTTAAATGTAATAAAAATAATACATACAGTATAAGGCTAATAGAAACAATTAAGAAATTTTAATTAATTGACCACGAGGCTTACTAATAACAGGATAACTTAGCTTCATGCTTAAAACAATAAAAATTTATTTGAAAATTTGCAAAATAATTTACGCATCTATAAATAAATTTAAATACTGAACTTGGCTTTTCACCCATCACAACTAAAATGAAATGACTGCTGTCCTATTTGCACTTATTTCTAAAAAATATTTAAATAAATTCAAGGTACGCAGGAAATTCATTATACGATTCACCCCCGGTATGTCTGTGCTGTGCTGAATGCAGGCCAATGTCAATTCCATATTTCATAAAAGCGGGGAATATCAATGGCACACAAGTCGGGTGAATATTTTATAATATTTCGCTAAGGTCAAACAGATGTGTATACATATTGGCAGTAAGGTAGATAGATATTATAGATAGCGTGCTGATAATATGGAAGATAGATTGCGTGCTTGCTTGGTATTCAATACATCGAAATTTCCATGCTCCAGTCAGAGTTAAATATTGATACGAATGTTTACACTTAGGGGAATAGTTATACATTTATTTATAAAAGTGTATCTTTTTACTTTTGTTTATGTTTTTTGTTGTTATAAAACATGAATGAAATTGTATGCATTATTGATTGTACAGATGGTATAATAATAAATGTTGGAGTTCTTCAATTATTAATACAAAGTTTCTTTACTATAGCATGGTTATCATCTTTAGCTATACTATAGTTATACTATATATTACAAACTAATATCACAATCAGTTTAAAAATAATTGTTTTCATATTATATCTATTGTATTTATTCAATAAAAAAATATTTAAAAATATTTTACTAAAAAAAAAAAAAAAAAAAAAAAAATTGAGTATTTCATATTACAGTATTGTGTTCTATCATGAATATTGAATATGAATCTTTTGATTATTGGTTTGAAATTTCATGTATGTAATTTCAATTGATACTATGAACTGTCTGCAATGGGCTAATTATTTCTTACTTTTGATTTGCTACTATATAGCAAACGTGTTAAAATTTGTGACAGTTCAATCAGATTGTTCTAAAGTTTCCTTTATCAAATCATTGGAAACTTAGTTGTTATTGTTTGAATATTGATAGAGAAAATTAGAATTACAAATGATGTACTATCTTAAGTTTTATTTTAGGCCAAACAATATTATTGAATTTCTAGTTTTGCTTTTGTTTAAATTTTATTCTATATAATTTGAAAATGTTTGTTATATTTAAATTTATTGCTTTAATTTTATAAGTATAATTTTTTTAGGGCTTTTGGCCTGCTCTAGAAAATAATAGTAATAAAAAAAATCACAACACATCAGCTATATATGTTTATTTGAAAACAAACAAATACATAAGAAAGAAACAAAAAATGCCAAAGAAACATAAAAGTGTTCTTTAATGATATTTATATTTACCATATAACAGATCGTTAATAAGAACTCGATTTATGATTTTATGCATGGCCTGATTTTTTGGTCACACGCAACTCTGTGTTAATGCAAATTTTACTTCCTTACACACCAGGCTGGTGAGTGTGTGGTTAGGTGGTCTAGAGGGAGTGGGGGGGGAGTAATTACATAGTTCACTTCACCACTACGTGAGGGAGGAGTGAATCAGCTGACGTTGAAAACTCTATTCAAATTACTGACCTGGCGAAAACTAATGACATTTGCATTTTCTTGAGTAAATCATTCTCTGGTCAATGATTTACTATAATTATTAATCATATAGATATCTATAAAAAAGAAATGGTTATGTTAATTTAGTGAAACATATTATAATGAACATAAATTCTGGAGAATAGTAGGTCAAATTTAACCCAAAATTCAATTCACACACATTAAAAAAAATATATAAAAAAGTCAATAAAAAAATTGCAACTGATCCATAAAATTAGTAGTGTTTGTGAAATCAATCAACTGTATGGTAAAGTTTAGATTACAGTATACTTTTTTTCTGCAACTTAAATATATAAATAATAAGATTTCTTTATTGACCCATGCAGTTCATAGTAAAATAGTGTTACAACAAGCGTCGGTCTTTTATTTATTAGACATGGGGAGTTTACAGTAACATTACACATTTTCAAGTATTTACAATAAATTATAATAAAATATATTGTATATAAAAATAAATATATTGTCGATAAAATATTAAAAAAAAAAAAAAGAATAGGATATACTGCCCGATTTTTGCTGCAAGGTTTACAAACCTTGGACATATACTGAGTGAAAAGAAAATTTTAAATGACACAAATATATTAACTAGGGAAGTGAAAAAAAAAAGTAATTAATATTCTTCAATCAGTATAAAATTGTAGATTTGAATGTGTAGTATGAGTAGTTATTATTAAAAACTTTTAAATTTACTTTTCTGAATAGAAAGTTTTATGATAATAATATAATACTATTTTATATTATTCAAATCAATGTTCACATTGCAAACCGTGCTCCAGTCAAAGCAGCAAACATTATTACAAGGACATTACGAGTACTGCTTCTATACAGTACTACTGCATAATAATAGTAATAAAAAATCGAAGCACTTAAGTTATAAAATATCCTAACAGATATGCAACCAGCTTAACATATGTAACGCAATGTTTGCCTACTTTCCAGGGGCTAAGTATATAATCTCGGCGTAATGGTAAACAAATTTATCTGCTTTGTTTTCCGCATAGCACTCATAATATACATATACGCTCATGTAGGTTAATAAGGTTATTATATATTTTATAATGTTCAGTAATTAGGCTGAACGTAGCTTACTTTATAATTAGCTTCATAATAAGACTTGTTCTGTTTTGATAAAGCAAATATACCTACACTCTTTGTAATTAAATTTAGGTAATAATTGTAATTATATGAATTTTGTGTGTACAAAAATAAAAATTATTAAACAAAAGAATTTATGCTATTATTAGTAGTTCTAAGTAATGATTCTAATCAAACTGACAAAAACACGTGGGATACAAAAATTTGTAAGTTTTTGCAAAAATAAAATAATATGATTTATAAGAAGGAAAGATATAATTTTAACTTAAAAAAAAATTAAAGGCATTTTACAAGTTTCCTTTTTTACTTTCACTACTACACTTATAAAAAGTAATATTTCAAATCCCCGGAAAGGTTGGTATTCCTGACATAGTTTGCTTGAATACAACTGCACGAATTTCGCAACAATTCACGACCTTGACATGCATGTCTTCACAACAATCTCTGCTATTTTATCTGCACATAAAAAGGTCAACAATGCACATAACATAGAGTTTTATAAAGTATAATTAGCTTGATATTTAGATAAAGTGAAAGTTAATTCACTGCAATTATTATCGACTTTAATAGCAAGTTTACAAGTCAGGTAGCAAACTATGAAGTTCATAAGATAATTGGCAAGAGTTACATAAAGTGTAGTAAAACTTTAAGTATATAGTAACTGTTTAGAGCAGTGTAATTTGAATTTAAAATGCAATTTAAAAAAAAATACATTAATCATTTTAATTATTAGCAATTATTTCTCTCTCATCAGTAGTGCTCACATTGTGTTGTTATTGTTCATAAAACAATTTTGTGCTGCAATGAAATAATATTATACAGCAAATTGTTCATTTTTGAAGTTACGATAAATTAGTTATTTGTGTTTGATACTAGTTGCAACAGAGTAGAAATGTCTTGAAACTGTAGCTGGAAATGACAGCTTTTATATAAGTTAAATTGAAATTTCATACGGAAAAAAAATAATAATAATAAAATAATAATATCTGAAATCCAAATACGGTGAAATTTCATAGCTATGTTCTATGTTAGCTTCTGTTGCGCAATATAAGGCCACATTTATCAATCTAATGGTTTAGAATAAATCATAACTATCATCATGCAAGAGTGAGCAAGAGAGAGAGAGAGAGAGAGAGAGAGAGAGAGAGAGAGAGAGAGAGAGAGAGAGAGAGAGAGAGAGAGAGAGAGAGAGATAGAGAATAGTAAGTCTAAATAATTCAAAATTAAAAGCCCTTGAAAATAAATTAACTGCAGTTTAAAATCATAAATACCTTGCGCATTAATCTCCCATCAAGTCTATAGTAAGAATTATAAAAATTATAAATCATGTTTATGAGACATACTTTGACAAGGTATAAGAAGCCACGAAAATAACTTTTAACTAATATTAAAGTGAACATGATCATTATTGCCTTGTGACACGACACTCATTTTACTTACCTTTCAAGTGATGTAATAAAATGCGCAACTATTATAACAGATTTACATTTTTAATCTATATTCTAATTTTTACTTTTTTTTTTATTAAACTGTACAATTTTATTAATTACCGAAAAAAAAAAACTCTTGTGACCTAGCATAGCGTTATTCTCAAATACAAAGTTCATGAAAACCAAGTTCTCAATTGAGGTGTAATTAAGTTGTCTCTTAATTTGTATTTGTTGTAGTTTATATTTTGAAATGGAACACCTTGTAAACTCTTCAATCATTTTGAAAAGGTTTAGAGAATAAGTTAAACATTAAAAAACGTTACATGATTATTATCGTTTTACGTAAATTTATTAGAAATTTAAGTAGGGTAAAACGATTCAATAAAAATAAACTATATGTTTTGATAACCTATAAAAGAATATCTTCATTTACTTTCACATAAATACAAATTAGATAAGTTGGATTGATTATTGAATTGATCTGTGTTATAGGATGACTGGCGAGCACGCGTGCGAGGAGCGCAACAATTGAAAGCTGCACTGCGCAACTCTGCCGCAGTTGAACGTCTTCGTGCACATCTTCCTGAGTTCCTAACATTCCTAGAGTCCATGCTTGAAGATCAGAATCCTCGAGTTGTAGCTGCTACTCTGTCTACTTACGCACGACTTGCAGAAGCCATGGGAACTCGACTTCGGCCTCACGCACGTCACATGGCGGGAGCGTTGTGTCGACCTGCTGCATCTGCACGTGCCGAGGTGAAGCTCGAGTGTGCTCACGCTGCTAAAGCAGTGATGCAGGCACTAGGGGTGAAGCAAGTGACTGAAGCTCTCGGAGAACACGTCCGTGCGAGAAATCATCGTCATCGTGAAGTTGCACTGCAGCTAATCATCCTCGCTCTGCTGACGTACCCGAGTTCTGAGTTTGACATGCCGGAGTTAGCTCGTCGTGTGATGCCAGCTTTAGCTGATAGCAAGAGGAGGGTGAGACAGGCTGCCCTGGACTGTACTGCCGTGTTAGGACAGTACATTCACCCCTCAGCATTGCCTGTACATCTTGCTTCTGACAGACTAAGGTCCAAACAGTCGCAAGAGGCTCTCAATGCAGGGGTGAACGCAAGGTTGGCGAGGAGGTCTCTCCCTGCACTCTCACCTGAGGGGTTGATTCTCTATAGTGTGCAGATTCCAAATCACGCTGCAAGAGGCACGCCAGGTATACCGTCAGGTGAGTTCTCTCTGCAGAATCAAATGTCAAACTCTTGTAGTTAATTCATAGGAACTATTTATATGGAATTCATATGAAATTATAACATAAATCTCAAGTCACAAAAAGTGAAAATATATACAATTTTTTAAGTCCTTAGCGTAGTGTTCAGAAAAAAATATTACTTTGGAAAAATTCTGTGCTCAGAACTAATATATATATATTTTTATTATTTTACGAAAAAACCTTAAATATTACCAAGAATTTGCAAGTAAAATATTAGTATTATTTTTGCTAATTTGTTTCATTGTTGTTACCTACTTTTTTAAATTAGTAAATACGCTGAAACAGTTGATCGTTTAAAAGAAAATGAGGCATAGACAAAAAAAATATATTACTGCCGACGTTTTTTAAGTCTTTTTAGCTAGAACCATCAATTCCATTAATTCATGTGAATTTTCATTAAAAAAAGAAAGAAGAAGAAGAAAAAAAAAAAAAAAACTTGGCTTGTGCTCATCTTGGCGGTTGATAAAAAATCACGCTACGATAGCCTTGCTTTATTTAAAAAAAATAAAACAGTTCAAGGTAGCTTCTTGATTTTGCTCAAATTCATAAATTCAGTTTATAAATTATTCTACAAAACATAAAAATATTAAAAATTATGCACATTGAGTTTCTTATCTTAATTGAAATCCTTAAAAAAATACGCTACATCAAATTACGCATTTAAAATTTTTTTATATCTATGACCTGATTAAAAAGTTAACCATAAATTTGACGAGTTTTTTTTCCTTCGATTTTCTTGCTTTTTACTAAATATCTCACGATATTTCCTTTACGCGTGGTCAGTGCGACAGATTTAGCTCTTGGATGTGAGTGAGGCAGGTTTGGACCACGGCCAGACCGCATGGGGCCGCTTTGTACACATCTCTCTCATTCTCACACTTCAGTGACCGTTCTCAGCTGTGATACTCTTCTTATAATATTTTGTAGTGATTTTGTGTACTTTGATTGATTATTCAATACGTATGTCTCGTGTATGTCGTGCCACGCCAGTCAAAGCATTCCCTATTCATGGTAAGGTTCAAATTCAGTATCACAAACTATTATTCTTGCAATGCAAAAATATGAAGAAAAAAAAAAAAGCTCAAATAAAAAATATTTTGCTGTAATACTGTAAAAAAATAATTAAAACGATAAAATTTTCAAAATTGAATTATAACTTAGGAATTTTTAAATTATTAATAATAAAAATTTAAGAATTATATTAATTAGTCAAAAACAATTTAGAAGTGAAGGAAAAAAGAATGCGATGTAAAAATCTAAGTTTTTGTATGTTTGCTTTAAATAACAAGCATTTTTTTCCTTATATTTCCATGATTCTACTTTTTAAAATCCATATAAAAATACAAGAAAAAAAATATTAAAGCAAACTAACGGTTCGATTTTATAATTTCTTAAATACATAATTTTCTCTCTCTCTCTCTCTCTCTCTCTCTCTCTCTCTCTCTCTCTCTCTCTCTCTCTCTCTCTCTCTCTCTTTTCAAGTTTAGAATGCTATGTAAAATGGTAATACTATCTAATTAAAATTGAGCCGTGTACGTGAAGCATCAACACGTGACTATAGAGTGTGCAGAGTAGGATTATAACGTGTGCGGTGACATTTGGTTGGATCGTCGCTCCTAGTACAAGTTTATTTTTAGCGACGCTATGCTGCACTCGCGGTCAACTGTCACAGATTACGTTTTCATATGTGTACAGACTGGCGTATAATTTCAACCCGTGTATTTCAAGACTCTGTATTACATTAGTAATATAGTAATAAACTAATACAATTTTATATTAATTTTAGTAAAAAATGATAATTGAAATTCCAAAAATGTAGCTTACATTATGTAGGAAAACATTATTATATAAGTTACACTATGATCTTCTTTTATTGTGATTTTTAACTCACTAAAAATGTCTAACAACTATCTGTATTAACATTATAAGGATAGCTAATTAACCAATCAATGATATTAATAATTCAAGGATTTAGATCACATTTGTAAAAACTTTTAGGTATTTATATTTCACTTTTAATAAAACACTGACACCAGTATTGACTCGTTTTTTTCTTCGCAAAGTACGTACAAATACGATAGATAGATTTAAATTAACGTTCTCTCATGACCATGCAGGAATATCCACAAGCCCCATTTCACTTTGTAATTCAGATAGTTAGATGTCATCTACTTACATTACTTGTAATGACTTATACAGGTGCAGACGTGGAGTGGGTCCTGGCAGGCAGTGGCTCCACAAGCCCAGGGTCCGCGCGCTCTCGAGCTCAACTGTTCTCCGCCACACGCCGAGGTAGCAGTGAAGATTCATTACCTGAAGGAGCTTCAACTTTACCCTCTAAAATTTCAGCCTCAGCAAGGCATCACAGGTAAATAAAACAATCAGTGTATGTACTGTACATTACAGGTAAGTTAATAAAAATTGTAGATAACAATTGTTACAAATTAAGAGGCTGTTTTATTATCTGGGAAATATACATGTAAACAAACTTAACTGTTTATAAAAGTTTTCAAGTATTATGTTTTGCAAATTTAGCACCTCTATGTCCAGTAGCTGTGGAGAAATCTTGGAAGTACGATTACATCGATTTGAATGGGTTTTGAGCAGGCAGCGTATAATACAGTAAACTGGCAATTTCTGCCATAAATATCGCGAGTATAACAAAACTGGACGTAATTAAATATACTCATATCATAACAGACAATTCTTAACCTAACCTATATTTTAAAACTTATTTATCAAAACGAGCTAATCATAGTAATTCTATAATATTCTCTTAGCAGTTAGTAAGTAAAAGAAATACAAATATTTAAGACCCCCTCCTTCTTTTCTTGAAAAATTTCCAAAATTAAAATTTTCCTATTACTGATAATCATGAAGTCATTTCTATTTTGTACTGGTCAAACGATTGGTCAACAATTTTTTAAAAGAGCAGAGATGCAATTAAAAAATTTTATTGTATATAATATGAAATATTAAAACAATGTAGACATTTTTTGATAGGAAAGTAAACTTTATTTAAATTTATTTTAGTAAAGAAAGCATGATAAACAAGAATGAAATATTCTTACGTGATATTACTTAATATTTTCATACACTTTTTCATATGTTATGACAAAGTAATATGAGTTGTTTTAACCAAAGATAAAATACAATTTATTTGAATCTATAATTTTGATAACATGTTATTCAAATGTCAGTGGTACTTGAACTTATAATAATATATTCATGACTCATTTTATTGCGCATGTTTTATGTCTCGTTTACTTATATAGTGATATTTTGAAAAAAGAAAAGAAAATGTATAATAAAGGACTCCTGCTGAGTAAAATTTTTCTAAGAAAAATGATAAGGTCAACGTCATATTGATTTATTAAAACTTATACAAACCTAGGCAAATTTTGGAAGTTTTTGAATAATGAATTGAACATTATTTATTAATATTTAATAATAGAGAGATATTGTAAGTTATTTAGATTTTATATATTTTACATAATTTACAATAATATAATAGTGTAAATATAAGTTTTGCCTTTCATATTTATCTGAAATTATTAGTTTATATAACTTTGAGTAAATATTCAATAATTAACTAATATGTAAATATATTTAAATACATAAATTAAAGGATGAGAATTAGGCGTGACAAAATTCTGATTCACATCGTACATCTATTCTACACACAATGTGAGTTAACGTATTTTAATCTTTACCTATAATTACTTGGTATAAAAATTGAATGTTACTTTTTTTTTTTTTAATTTGTGTCTTACTGGATTTTAAGAATATTTTTGAACTGAGTAATAATTATTGTAGATTTTTCAACTGTTGAAAAATGAGCTGATGACGTTTTTAAAGGTTTAAAATACTGTGATAAGTGCGATATTACTCATAAATTTGCTCGTCAAAAAAAAAAAAAAAAAAAAAAAAAAAAAAACTCATTTTCAAGAATATTTAGAATATCTATAATAAAAAGAATGGAAAAATGCTTTTCAATGATGTAATTTTTCCCTTATACTGAAGTTAATAAAATTATTAAAATATTTGATACTTTATGTAATGTCAATATAAACGTAATATATTGATTAACTTTGAACTAGAATTGTCCATTAACATTGAAAGCAATAAAAATATTGTGAACCACACATGTCTTTGGTTGTACTTGAAACCAGAGCTAATTTGCCGCAAACAATGAACAATTTGTCAACATTGAACTGTCTCGCTGGCTTGGATCATTAATAATGTGGAGAAAATTCACGTTCAAAAGCCATCACTCGTGTGATGACGTTCTCGCAAAACTAATTTATCTTTATCTATCCTCCAATCGTTTTTACCAAGGTCTCTAAGTCCGCTTGCGTGCTTTAAAATAAACAAAAAAAAAATGATTGGGACAAAAAAAAAAAAAAAAAAATCTTTGGTTTGACATTTTTTTTTTTATTTTTTTTTTTTACAAATGTCAGAAATTTTTTGTGTGTATGCGAGCAATAAATTAAATAAACGTTTTTGTTTCAAAATTATTTAAAATTACTGTTTTTATTTTCAATTATGAAACCACTAATAATAATTTCACACAATGGTTAAATTTTTTTATTGTAAATGAAATATGACAGGTTGTTAATTTTATTTCTTTGTTCAAATAATAAAATAAATACGAATATTATTTAACAAAGTTGGGTTAAAAAATCAAACCTTAATTCAATTGAACTACATTGCACATTGTTATGTTACCTATTAATCATAAAGAAAAAGTAATTAAAACGATTTTGTTGCTGCATAATGATATAAGTTTATGCATACGTTGTCTTCATTTTTAATCATTAGCAATTTTAAAATTTTCACACGTCTTATTGAATTTAAGAATGCAAATTAAAATAGAAAAAATAGCTGTGTACAAATGCTGGCCCGATTACACATCAAATATGTTTTAATAAGTTTAGTTTTTTTTTTTTTACTTGTTTTTGGGGGAAAAAACTTTTAGTTGTTGAGTTAAATTTCTAATGAACTTGAATACCGAAACACATGAGCACACACCATATTAGATAATTCGCTAATTTTGTTTCTTGTTTTAAATTTGGAAACAGATTTACCCTTTAATAGTATATATTTTAATCAAAGAAAGTTTGTAAATGTAATTAAATAAATATTTTAATCAAGTTTAAATAATCTAATTTATTACATGTAATGACAGACTATATAACTTAAATTTACTATAAAATCTTACAGGAATAATTAAATTTAATCAAATTATGTAATATAATCACATAAAAAACTGTAAAAAAAGTACCATTAGATTGAAAGTACATGCATGGAGCAACACGTACCACAAGATGTCTGTCTATTATATTGTTAAAAGTCCTTGAAATCTGTTTTTGTCAAAGATTTGACCTTAGAGTTTAAAAGCTACAAAACACAAGGAAAAAAAATGTTGTAAGAAAATGTTATCAAAGTGTAATCAGTTATTAAAAATTATTACAGTCAATTCGTGACCCACGATGTATAATCCTGCATCTGAAAATAGTATAAAATAATTATGAAAAGATATTTTAATGTTATCTGAATATTTCATTTAAACAAAAAAATCTGAATATATTGTTAGCTGGGCTTATGTCGTATTATCACACACGCAAAGTGTAGGTGACTTTTTATTATTCTATATTTTTATACTTGTCTTAGGCTATTTTTTATATATAATATATTGATATTTAAATTGATTAAATATAAACCAATAAAAACAACCCATATAATAAAGTTGACTTCTAATAATACTTATAAATTTTTACTTTCTAAATACTTTTGACAAAATTATAACATTTAAATTATTTTATAGTTGTTTGAGATTAACCTATTGATTTATTACTATTTATAAACTTGTATTTTCTAACATAAATATGTGCGAGTTTGTGTTAACACATATTGTGATACTGTATTTGTAGTTTTAAAACTCTCTGCTAGATTAATATTGATATCTAAAAACTAAAATGTAGTAATAAATTAAAAGATAAAAAAAAATGCACAATCGTTTTCAAAAGTTAGAGGTTACATAATATGGGAAAGAAGAAACAAAAACTACATGGAAGACAAGAAAAAAAAATAATAATAAAAGACACTGATGAAAGTTGTCAATCAATCCATTAGTCTTATTCATGTTTAGATAATATTTGTATAATTTATAGTATTTTATACATGGCTAATCACTCTTATAATTTCTGTCCACAGAGACACTCGCAGTCCGCGACACCACGATGACCAGATGATGGCAGTGGGCATGTCTATGAAGTCGTCTACACTCTCAGGGTCAACTCCTAACTTACCTAGCAGCCTGTCAGCCTCAACCCCTGACCTCACTGACCAGATGACATGGACATTATTACCTGTCGGAGCTCTACAGGTACAGAATCTGTATTTTATATTTAATAGTTAATACCAATTGCAATTGAGAGTAGCTTAACGATTTTGGGATTATTGTGGTGCTTGATTTGATAGACACCCCAGCATATTAGGTATTATTTTTACTATTATCAATATTACTAAAGTGATTTCTTTTCCTCACTGCAACAGTATCAACTTAAATTTGCTAAATAGGAGTGAAAGTATTAAAATCAAGCGTCGATAATAAAGTTCTTTTTTTTTTTAGTGGAAATTGTTATAAAGAGAAAGAACAAAAGGAAAGTATTGCAATTTTATTAGAAATGTTTTCCTGTTATTTTGCTGCAGAGATTTCAATTATTCTCATATAGTAGTATTACTATTATTACTTTATTTATAAAAATAGCTCTTCAATACAACATAAATTTAAATTACAAAATAAAAATAAATCTAACCCGTGAGAATAGCTTATAGCCTTTCGTGTTGAAGAAGATTTTGAATAAAATATGAAAATATAAGCTAAGTATTCATGATTATAAAATATATATATATATATATATATATATATATATATATATATATATATATATATATATATATATATATATATATATATATATATATATATATATAGAATATTTTATTTATAAATCAGAAAAATCCAATGATTTTCCTTGTACTAAAAATACACTCAAACTTGAAATAAAACCCCAAGTATTCTCTTGTATAAGAAACAGGATAAAACAAAACCCGTATTGTGAGAAGATGTCAATAGCCTGGCAGGGTTTAATTATTCAAAGTTATTGTGTTTTGAACAAGATTATTTTTAGTTTTATGTCTATGTTTAATTCAAGCGTTGGATCAATGCTCCTCGTGTTACACTAAAACTATAAGTAATAATAAACTATGGAGTGTCGTACAATTATAAATCAAAATTACTGAATACGAGTATGAAAATAGTTTACAAATTTATGAAGAATCTTATCCTTATACGAAGTTACATAGAAACCTTTGATACGAATAACAATTCAATAAATTTATTAATTTCCACACAAAACAATATAAAAATAAATAGTTTATTATCATTATAATTGAGGCACACACGCTCAAAAAATATATATATTATTGAGCTGTTTGTGTTATATGGAGCAGAAAATTTTAGTCTATACAATTTTTGTTGAACTTTTTATAAGCTGCATGGTTATCATAAAAGAATACACTTAGCTTTTACATGTCATAAGAAAGATTATATTACAGTACAGTTTAAATAAAAGTAAGAGGTTTAGATAAATCATCTGTATTGAAGGGTATGCCATACAACAATAGTCTCTTGAAAAATATTATACAGCTTGTTGATTATTTGTGTTGTTGCTCTCTCGTTATACGATACATTTTTTATTTAGATTCATAAAATTGTACAAAATCTCTATTTCAGTGTAAAAAGATTTAAAATTATTAAAGAAATAGACAAGAAGAAAAATAAGCATTTATATCACAAAACACTTGATGGGACTTACATAAATAACTTTAGTTTGTCTCAAAAACCAACTGTAGCTCCGTAGCAGTGATCAGAAAATTGCAATTTATGCAAACTTTTTTACAATAAACGATTTATACAACGTTTTTTTTACTAATTTTTGCATAATGTTTGCTTACTTTACAGTATTTTCACGCTCTCTCATGGGGCTACATTAACATTCTGGAAAAAAATATCATGAGTTTTAAAGATCCCATTTCGTGTTTATTCATTGGAAAGCACATTATGTTGTTTTATGTGTCTATGGCTTTAAGTTTTGCTATGATTTCGTACAATAGAATGTAATAATTAAAAAAAATGTATATATGTTACATATTTATAACAAATACAAATCAATATCGTTATCTTATGATAAATTAAACTACGTACAAACAAAAGATTTTTTTATAATAATATTAGGAAATGGCTGTAAACTGATAATAAATAAAAGTGTACTAATTTTTTAAATTCTAATAATTGCAATTAATCTCAGATTACTTAGTTAGTAAATGTTTAAATAAATAATTGCAAGTTAAAAATAAACGTTTACACAGAAATGAATGATTATGACATGAAATGAGGATTCACACCAAAAAAGTTATTCATCAAAATTCAAATATATATATATATATATATATATATATATATATATATATATATATATATATATATATATATATATATATATATATATATATATATATATATATATATATATATATATAATTCATTTCTTTCATCCTATACACATAATACATAAAAAATATGCATCGCTCCAGGTTATTGCTTAAAAACAACCTTAAAAACATCTTGAAAAGCCAATAAATTCAGTCATTATACATATCTGATTGCCGAAGTTTAATAAAATTATGTAATTGTTATGAATAATGAAATGGCATTTAAGGAAGTCATCAAAAAGTACTGAAAAGTGACTTCCAGTTCTGACAATCCTGTAGAGAGGACGTAAACCTTCACTCCACATTAGGGCAATCAGCCTGATAGATATAAATAGTGTATTGTGTATGTTATATTTATGATTTAACACAATGTTTGTTTTTTTCACTAGAAAGATTTTTGACAACTTTGATATGTTTTAAACCCCTGTCCTCAATTTAATTTCTTATGTGGTCCATTAGTACTTCTAGTGGGCATAACCATTAGGGCAGAAAATTCAATTCAAAATAGGTTTTATTGTATAAAAAACACATTACATCAAATACATAGCTCCTGAAAAGTATGCAGCCTGTTTGTCACTTCTGTTGCGCGGGTTGCTCGAAAAAATTATTGCCATATAAAAATTATAAGTGACATTAAGATTTTGTAAAGAAAAACTAATTTGATTCATTAATGGACATCAAAAGGTTTTTTTCTTTCTATGTATTGCATTCTTTTCTCAATATTTTTTTTTTACAATATTTATTAATATTTGTATTTTTTTATATCAAATAATTAAATTTAGCTTATTGTTAATTCATTTCACATGCTATGTATAAATAGGAGTAAATAATAATAATAATAATATATATATATATATATATATATATATATATATATATATATATATATATATATATATATATATATATATATATATATATATATATATATATATATATATATATATATATATATATATTGCATTTCTGTAAAATGTGACTTTTTTTAATTTGTAAAATTTCCTCTTCAACTTAGAAGAAAATGAAATACAACACTATATGTAAAATTTTATAAATGTTTGATTATTTTCAAATTATTCATTTATTTAACCAACAACTGCCAAAGATTATTGAAGCTTTTTAACTGGTATCTATTTGAAATCGGTGATAAAAATTCCCCGGCTATATAGCCTGTGGAGACAAATTGTGTGGGTTTTCTACTCAATGAAATTTTTTGTGAGAGAAAACGTAGGAAATATCAATAAAAATGGCAAGCTTCTGTCTGCGAAGATGTCGTGAGAAGAAATATAAAAGACGTATAAAAAGTTTTTTTGTTCAATATTTATTACATAATAATTGATTTTATTTAAAAATAAAAATAGACTACATATTTTTTCTTAATGCGCCATAATCGTTTATTATAATAAATCAGGGATCCAAAATTACTTTTATGTGCATGTAATGCAGCTACCTTTGGAATTCTTAAACTTGCAATATTATTCTTTTGTGTAGTTCCGTATAATCACAAACAGTTCGTGGATATGGTAGAGAACATTGAAATCACTGTAGGGCAGCGCCACACCTTGTTTGTAATAGGAATTAAAAGCGTGGGTTTATTACATGTCAAATGTCTGGGAAAATCTGATATTTCAAAATTGAAGAAAATCTAATAATACACAATTCTATTGGAAAATTATACATAAAAAAAAAAAAAAAAAGAACATGGATTGCAGTTTTCAAATACATTTTTACAAAATGAATTTAACCTGCATTATCAATTTTAATACCATTTTCAGTTTAGCGAATAAACAAAAAATTATAAATAACAATCACTGTACAGTATATAGTTTTTTTGTTTCTAACTTGTTAGTGTGTTTGTTTGTTTGTTTATCATTACAGCCATTTGCTTATACAAGCATGCCACGTCAATTAGACTTTGAAAATAACATACTATACAATATGTCATTATTGTTAGACACGATCATTATATAATTCCTAGCCCGGTATTACTTAGCTATTTTGATGAAAAGAGGGGTTTGGTTGATTCTGCATCTGCATACAGCAAGTGTCTCCCAAATGCACCATAGTTCTCTCAAACCATCTAATCTATGTAGGTTTAAGTTAAGTAATAGGTTTAAACAACCTATACGATAGTGACAAGGAATAAAAAACTTTTATTGATCGCATTGGCAGTTCAAACCCAGTAAACACATGATTAAGGGTTAAGTACATGCAACATGCAATGTACTTACATAACCTCATGTATAAATAAAGTAAAAGGAAATTACGTGCGTAAATGCACATAAAATGTAGTAATAAAAAAAAAAAAAAAAAAAACTTTCTCCGTCCCTATGAAAGTGGAAGCATTTATTTTTTAACGACGTGTAGGAGTCCGTGAGAGTGACACTTTTGTATCGGGCATTTATATTTAAAAAATTAAAATAATGTAATTTACAAGTAGTTTCCCTACAGAAATATGTTTGCTGGGCACTGATATAAAGATACAAACAGGCATTAGACTCGTCACAACATTACTCCATCACAATCAGAAAAAAAAAATCAAAGAAAACATTGAACATCTGCATGATAAATCAATAATAAACGCTATAAATTTAATTATTTTTTGTTGTATGTATGTTGTGTTTTGATTTGACTTGTTCTACTCTGTAAATACATGGAACGTAATAAAATCCTATATCTTATATCATATAATTAGATTTCAACAGAATTCAACATGTATAATTTGATATAT
The DNA here is from genome assembly GCA_949318235.1 of Ecdyonurus torrentis. NCBI lineage: Eukaryota > Metazoa > Arthropoda > Insecta > Ephemeroptera > Heptageniidae > Ecdyonurus > Ecdyonurus torrentis. The sequence goes on along the minus strand of OX439130.1, from coordinate 40,389,623 downwards.
TTTTTCTTATACGAGTAGTAACCATGATTATATCAATTTCGTCAAATTTGCTAATCGAATATGGATCTCCCCGCGAGTTGATGCTCATTCCATATACTAAACCATATGGTGTGGTGTGCTCTCTATCAAATAATTTATCATCTCTCTTTATAGACATTTCTATGGTGTTGTTAAATATTCTATAGCTATAGAATTTGAAACAAAACTTTAACACCTCCATGTAAGCTATGGACATATATGATAATATGATAGTATTATGTATATTTTAAATTTTAATATTTGTGTAACACGCTTTATATAGCCCAGTTATATTTCTCGCATGAAGTCTGATTCACGCCACACCAAGTATAGTGGTCATTACAATGTCTACAAAATACATCCATAATACGAGACCTCAATACGTCAAAATTTTATTCTACATACGTGACGTTTTACTATAGAGTCACTAAAATAGTCATTAAATAGATAATATATTTAGGACGACACAAAATTTAAGAAAACGCATGGTTTTATCATCATAAACAATAATTATCAATAAATATTTATTTTAAATGATAATATCTTTATTGAAATATAATTTTTGTCCTGTTTAGATAATAATTATGAGAAGGAGGGAGATTAAAGTTGCGTGTTAGCTACTGTATTGTAAAGAGGACAGGAAATTAAAGTATTAAATTTTCAGTAATTTTAAAAAAATTGAAAATTTTTAATTCCTGTTGTCCTCTTTTGGATTGTCAAAATGGATTTAATTTTAATGCTAATAATGTGCAGGTATAATATTTTTGTAAGTTAATTGATATTAAAAGAAAATCAATAAAATATATTGTGAAAAAAGAAGAAGAAGAAGAAAAAAAAAAAAGAGCTCATGGTTTTAGTATAATATAAGTAGATAGCCATTCCACACGCAGGACACATTTGATTCCGAGCTGCTCTACCTCGGTTCGAGAAAGTCATGGTGTATTCGGGAGACACTTGCAAGCAAAGTATTGTCGACGAACCTAGCTCTTCATGTGAAATAGGCAAATATTGCAGGGTTGCAATTATTTTTATGCTCCTGTCTTCAACGATCACGACCACGTAATATGTTAGTAGTCTGCAAAGACTATATAACTAAGCAGTAATTAAGGTGGTAGTAAAAAGAAAAAAATATATTTTTTTTTATATTTTTAAATTAGTAAATTTAGATGGAAGTTGGAAAAGAAATTCTAGACATATTTTATACATAGATTTGAAAATTTAATTTATTGATGAATTCAGTTATTCATAAATCAATCACTTCACTTTTGTATTTATAAAATAATGGGGCAATTTATGAGAAAAAAAAATCTATAACGTTTTCATTGGCTGTATTGAGAGCTTGAATTTTTTCTTCGAATTTTGAAATTCAAATCTACGCTGACTCAATTTCTTTCTTCAAAATCAGTAAAATAAACAATTGGTAGTCAACAATATACAAATATGCGTATGAGAATCTACTGCCCAATAAATAATATTTCAACGTTTCATTAAACCATAAATGCATATCACACTTAAGATTTATATTTTTTTCTTGATTAATCTTATATTATTTTCCTTATAGTCACTCAGAATCTTAAATTATAATTACAGGTACAGTAATTTTCCAAAAAAAAAAAGCATTAACTTCCTGGAGGGTGAACAAACTCTCGACATTTAACTTTGGGTCACGAATGTCAATACTCATGCGGGTGGTAATCATCATGTTTAGTGCGTTTACACAATGTCGTCTGGCACGCCCGTATCGACTGCTTGTCTTGGTGCGACATAGAGGTGTTTTCGTCGTGTAAACGTCGCGTGAGTCAAGCGGTGAATGACAGTGAGGCTCGAGGTCAGATAATCGATTTTATGTCATTTTGGAGTAAAATTAATTGCGTCGTTAATACGAGGGTTAATCTGTATGTGCCGATACCGTAAGAAAATTGATGATTAAAATACGTCAGCAGCTATAAGTTTAAAATAAACAAACAAATTAGGAATATGCATTTCCTCATTGTTTTTTTAATAATAATAATAATATAGGTTGATAATTTTTTTCATTCATGAATAAAAAAATCAATCGATTAATATGCAAATGAACTAGATGAACACTTGCTGACTTATGCACAAGCATCTGTAATGGTGTTTATCAGAGATCTAACAGAGGATAGTTATTTACATGACTCGCATTTGGATTGACGTTTGTAATATTTATCAGCTTCATGCGTAATAAAGATATTGCAAGAAACATAATATTTTAAATATAGCAAAAATGAATAGAAAAACAAATTAATGATAATATTAATAATTATAACAATAAATTTAACAACAACATAAAAAAATACTATGAAAACTGAAAACAAGATAAATTACTACGTTCAGAGAAAAATACACAAACAATAAAAACAATGAGGTTAAAAATTGTGCTTTGCAGTTATATTTAAATTACAGAGAGTACATATTATACGTTGTTGAGTTTTTGTTTGTGCAGTCAAAAGAAATCGAGTCAATATAACAGAGATACTTTTTTTTTTCACAATTCTTCACATGCATTAAACAAATTTCTGACCTTGGAAACTATTGGTACCAACTCCCACGTTATCGATCTTATTCTCTAAATAAAAATGTATTTTTGAATACATATAAAATTTTATTTTTGTAAATTTAAAAGCACGTCACAGGTATTCTCGGTATAACGTACGATTAATTTCTTTCAAATATAAACAAATTAGTAGGAATTATATCATTAATTTCTTTCGATTTTATTCTAGCATATAAATACAGGGGGTAGTTTTACAGTGACGAAGGGTGAATATTTAAGTGCATCACTGTACGTTTGCGTGATTCAAATAGGGGAAAATCGTGACGCTCTTCCCCTACTTTTATACGTTTTGTTATCGACTTATTATGTTTCTCTCCCTCATTGCGGGCTAAACTCTCGCGAAGTTTTGTTGGATTTTCACCTAAGTGTGTGCTTCGTTGTGCGTTATGTGTGACTTAGAAGTCATTTTGTGATCTTTGCTTGCAATTATAAACAATTGAGCACCATGTTACTGTGTCGAATTGTTGGATTTAGATCTCTAGCGCAGCCCTATATCTATCAGGTAATATTATTAGTTCATTATGGTGAATATTTTCAGAGTATTAATTCATATCGATTAATTTGGTCATACTTTCGCTAAAATAAATTTTAAAAAAAATTGAAATGCATTAACTGATTTGAAACTTAAAACAAACTTTAATATAAAATATTGCTATTTATTGCATAATATTTAAATATGAACTTATTCATCTTATTGCGTATTGACGTTATCTTTTTATACATTAGCAGATATAATAAAACAGACGAATTATTAAAAATAAGTTGATATTTATCTAAAATTTAAACATTAACTTATTAGATAATTTGATAAGTTTTTAGCAATATGAAAATGAAAAGTCATATTAAAGCCATGAAGACAAAATTCAGCTTATGGCTTATTGTTTACAAGGAGCAACATATTGAATATTATGCAATCAATTTGATTGCATGCAATCTTCATAAAAATCAATATATTTACAAGAAGCATATTTATTAAACATGACAAATAGTGCACTGTGTGGTGTGAACTGATCAACAACCAAATTTTCATGCAATAATTTGTTTTATTTTTTCAAAAAAGTTTGCAGTGCAGATTATTACAATAATTTATTACAAATTAATATATCACTAAAACTACAGTATATCTTATAAAACCATAAATTATCTATATTTAAATTTTACGCCGTGAAACTTAGATTTTTAAATGTAATTCTAAATAGCAAAAAACGATAAGAGTTCAGGTAATAAGTTAATGCATGTAATTTACCTAAACTATATTTTCTTGTTTTGTTTCATAACATTAATAATTATTGATTTTTCATCTTATTTTCAGTTGCAAACTATTAATTAATTATTATTTAATGTAAAATATATTTTTAATGTCTTAATTTTACAACTTGAGTAATTGTATAGCAATTAAATTAACACTAATTCAATTAATATTATAAAAGTGTCCATATTAATGAGGGGGAGGGGGGGGGGGGAACTATCACTGCATCAGCTTTCGTAATCTTTGAATACGTCACATTTCCATCTAAACACAGTTTAACACAGAGAATATAATTCTGTGATAAACAGTTATTACATATTCATTGAATTGATGCCTTGCATCTGAAAAAAAAAAAAAGTCTTTGCAAACTTACAAAGTGATTACATTAGTTCTTCCTTGTGAATAAGACCATTGATTATGATCAACTTGATCATTACGGGTTGTAAGCTGCAACCTCTAGTTAAACCTTAGTTATCTTTTTTTAATTGTTGCAACAATCAAAATAACAACTTAATTACGGTTTAACTAGTTAGTTAGTGTCGCAGCTTACGGGGGTAAGTTTATTTGATTCCAAGGAGAAAATTTCAATAATGCAAGATGTCAATTGAAATGTTTTTCTCACAATATATATTCTTTGATTGTACTATACTATAACGATATAGTTTGTAATGTATACAAATTGTTTTTGTATACCTAAAATTTTTTTAGTTTTTTTAGTTTTTTTTTTTTTTTTTTGCTGACAAGGCCAAACCAAGTCTATTACAAATTATGTAATGTAGAATAAAACGACATGAACTATACATTAATGTGACTGCATCGTGACACTTTTTGTCTGGCTATATTGAACGTGCTCGTGATTAGGTTTTTCATTGTGTTTACATTATAATAATGGAAAATATATTACACAATTAAATTAATTGTGTTTATAAAAAAAATCTTATCGTATTTATAATGAATATAATGTATAGCTTTGATTAATATTTAAAAATTCTAAAAATGATAACAAATCACTTTTTACACACTGCATATACCTGTATCGTAAAAAAGTAGAATTTAGGAAAAACAATCATGCAACATGTTGACTTCCTTTACAATGCATAAGAATAAGTTTTTTTTTTTTTTTTTTTTAAAGGTTGCATTTACTTTAACCTTTTTAAATATTTAAAAATTTACTTAAAAAAAAAGCCATTTCACAATTAATCATATTTTTTGGGTCTGTGTTTCAGGATGGTTTGGCAACAAACCAAGGACCCTTGTGGACGGCAGAGATTGCTTCAGATCCAGGAGCCGAGGGTGAGTTGTACAGAAATCATAAATAACAAATTTTCAACTTAAAAGCTCATGCTACCATAATATAGAAAAATTAATGCAAAAATTTGAAAGAAAAGATTGTCTGAAACACGTGAGATTCTGGAAGAACAATAATTATCAAACATAAAGTAGTTAATCCAAGTGCTGTTAACAGTCATCACCTCATTGCATTGTTTCAACGTGGTTATATTAAATGCAAAATTAACATATTATCCATAACATATTAAATTAAACTGTATTGATGATCAAGGAGTTACAAAAAACAAATACATTTATTAAACATAATTTTAAAGATTGTTCTAGTAGTTTTCACTAACAGGTTGATTGTTTTTAGGTTACAATCGTCCTATGTATCTTCGATTATTGCGACGACAGCCGGAGCAGATTTCTAATCTTGACAAGGAGAGAGGTAAGGAAATACAAAAAAATATATATAAATAAATATTAATTATTGTGCAAGTAAAGTAAAATCATAAAAATAATCTATTTGAAATACGCATTTAAACATATTTAAATTTTATAACTTAATTTTTTCGGATATATATATATATATATATATATATATATATATATATATATATATATATATATATATATATATATATATATATATATATATATATATATATATATAAAAAGTGCCTAACGTGACTCTAAAATTTTATAAAGCATAATCAAAGAATTTTCAATTTAACGTGTCTCAGAAAAGCAGGCAGAGAAGAGCATTAACTTTGCTGTTTCAAGTTTTTTATTTTTTATTTTTTATTATGCAGGTTACATCTTGTTGCCGAGCAAGCAATTAGCCTCGACCCTAAATCGCGGTCAGGACCCCAGCCCTCATCTCCAGGAGCACACGCGCTCACCGTCACCAGCCCTCCGTGGTCGCAGGGTCCTCGACCCGCTAAGAAGTCCCGATCATCATCAAGGTAATATTATTAATTAGAAATCAGTAATTACTGAAGATAATTATCTAATACTTCAAGTACTGCATAATTGCACACTGAAACGTATGTGTTGTGTATCTACTATCCATCCACATACAAATCACTGAAACGTTAAAACATAGTTAAATAATACACTAAACTGCTAAAATGAAACTAAATCCTATATAATTACTTGACTAATATTTCTTCTGTAATTTCAATGTACAGAAATAGTTAAAAGTATTGTGTACTGTATACGTACACGCACTCCTTGCTATGTCTAGCCATCTCTATCACAATCTTATAAAAGTGTAGAAAATGTAAGTTCTTTTTTATTACTTTATAAATACATATAAATATCTTAAACATCATTAAAAAATATAATGGATGTTATTGTTTTAAAAAATTCGTAAAATAATTACTATGACTTAAAACACGTAAAAGTGTGTTTAGTGTATTTAATTTTTTTCGAAATCGGTGGAGTAGTTTTATCAAAAATCGCAAAAAACGTGTCTTTCCCCATAAGCATAATGTTAAATTAGGGGACCCTTAGCTTTCCCCGCACGCTAAACCGATAAGCTCCATTATTATAAATATATACAATACTATCAAACATGGGCATGGCATGATGAATCTGTGAGGGTAAATACTTTAAAAATAAAATAATACAAAAAATATAATTATAATAAAATCTTTTAATTTACATTCAAAAGATCTTATAAAAAGATTTTATCAAAGATTTATCAAAAGATAAATAAGAAATCAATGACTGCGGCCAAATCAACGTTGATTTTAAGGCTTGTAAGGATATTACACAACTTTTTTGTTCAAGATGTTCTATGCCTTTAATGAGCTTTTTTGCCTTATTACTAAAAAAAATGATTTTAGTATCCGGTGACCAACACGAGGAGAGAAGTTCTCCAATTCCACTTCGTCCAACGTTAGCACGGTCTAGTTCCTCTGAACGTCGCAAGATAGCTTCAGCCTCACGTGACACGATGTCCCCAGCAAGCAGTGAATCTGAGGTAAGGAAAGAGACAAACACACAAGAGAAAAGCACGCAGGAAAGTGTAGAGTGTAGCGTGCGTGCCGTGTCTGTTCGCCAAAGTCAAGGAGCAATTTTGGTTTACCTTGAGTTGTTAACTTCAAGGTAGGCTCATGATATTTTATTTATTCTTTCATTATGTATTTAATTATGTACTTAAATTTCATTGAAACACAGAAATATAATAAACAAGCTCTTAAAAAAAATTTAAATAAAAAAGATTGTTTGCTATGCAAGACAAATTCCTTTAAAATAGAATATTTTGTCAGACTTTCATTTTGATATAGTTTTTTCTCTAAGCTATATTATTATTATGCTTGAGACGAATAAAAATATATTGATAAAGTAAGTAAATAAATAAAAATTATCGATTAATGGACCACTTTCAATGAACAAACTATTTAAAATAAATTTAAACATTCTTAATGCATTTCTTATGGAAAAATCGTTATCATAAATACGTTACAACAATTAAAAACATTCATTGTAAATATGGTCCATTTGAAAATTAGACAAACATTTCAAAGATTTGTTGCATTTAATAGCAAAATAATTTTTGTATGTGTTATTATTATTTTTTTTTTTTAGATTTTTAAATGTTGACATTATTGCTGCAACCCCATTACTGACTTAGATAGTACACAATTAAGTCATGTAAATCATGTGCTTCATTGGCTTCTTTATTATTATCACTATTTTTTTTTAGTTATTTTCATTCATTTTATTTAACTTTCAAGAGTTTACAATACACACTTCATATTATATAATCTTCGTCATATTTCAAAGCTTCGGAGAGTATTGCTCGTGTTGAAGAACAATTAAATTAATTATACATGAAGGGGAAAAAAGTAACTAAAAAGTTTGTATTTAGACTTTTGTTTTTTATAATACATTTGTTTTATACAAAGTTTTTTTTAAGATCTAAAGAGCTAACTATTTACAGCTGAAGAAATTTCATTTACACTAAAGAGTTACTCTTCAAACTTTTTTGAACCAAGTTATTGGTTTGTACTGAAGAGTTACATCTATGTAACTGAAGAATGGACCACTTGCAATGAAATGTTTTTGATTTGTTACAACGTGTAAGTAAAAACGATTTTTCTATAAGAAATGCATTGAGAATTTTTCAAATTATTTTAAAAAGTTCTTTCATTGCAAGTGGTCCATTTCTCAAGTTTATGTTTTCTGTGCATGAAGGGGAATAAAGAAAGATAAAATATTGATTGTTACTGTCATATACAATTTATTATTTAAATAATTTTGTAATTATTTGAAATTTTAATATACTTACACTTTATTTCTTGTTGTATAATATATTATTAGAAAAATTTAAAATAAAATATAATGTTAACCATAAAAGAAATGCATACTAATCTCGAAATAAATTGGTTGAGCTATTGTATTTATGCTTTAAAAAAAATAGTAATGAGTAAATGGGGTTAGGTGTAAGAGTGGGCCAGACATGCAGTATTGTCAGGTTTAAACCTCGCCCTTTCAAAAATTTGTACTTTTTTTCTCTATCCATTTTTTTGAATAAAGATGATTATATATTTATTTATTAATTGGATAGAAAACTGCCAGAATAAATAAAGTGTAAGGTTTTTGTTGTTGCAGTTTTACTATTATTAATTTATGCATGGAAAATGTAACATAATCCTTTGCACTCCGATGAAGCGATATGTATTTGCATTATTGTATAGCAAATCACGTGCAGCTTTAGTATAATATTAGAAACATAGTGATCGTTGTATGTATTGTCGGTATTATACGTAATATAGTCGTAGGGAACTGGTTGTCATACTTAGACAGAGGTGGCAAGAATTGTCTCTTACTAACTAGAGCGTGTCAGACAAACTTTTCTCCTTTATTCTGCAATTTTATTTACTTTTCATTTGTGTGTTTATTTGAAGGATTTGTTAGGTCTGTATAATATAATAATGTTTATTTCACCTTTAGTTAAAAACTATAAAAATATGTAGGTATAGAATTTAAGGTTATAGACTGATCTACTTCACTGTCTACATGACTCAGTTTTTGAAAGAATTAACAAAATTTCAAAAATAATCATTTAAAATTTTTCCCCTCTTGGCGATTAAAACTCTTTCTTAGTATTGACGTGGTTATCATTACTAAAATTTGTATGGTTGATTCAATTGAATAATCGTCTCTTGTTGCAGAGCCCTGCTTTGTCCAGACAACGAAGCGCTTCCCTCCGTCGCTCCAGGCAACGTGAGAGGAGAGAGCGTAACATGTCGGACCCAACTGGAGGTGGGATGTTGTCCTCACCACTCACCCCCAACCCCAGCAGTCCTAGAGGTAACCAGGACAGCCCAAGGAGAAGGTAAGAAACACACATAAGATTTTAAGAAATGCATCAAATTTTTATTATTATTTTTTTTTTTTAATCATAACAATTACAAGATTAAAATGAAGTCTTAAAAGGCATTGCATGTTTTGAACTTAAATAATTATATTGTATTATGCATGTCATGTCATGAGTCATGAGTCATGTCATGTCATGACTCATGACTCAAATATTATAGATTTAGTTTCAACGGTTTATTACATAATAATAGACCAGCCTAAAGATTATTAAAATGTAGTCATGTGTATTACGCCTGGAGATTGTGAATATATATCCTATTTGTTAGGTGTAAGTGCAGTGCAAGTATAACTTTATAAGGTATAAATCATCAATCAAGTGATGTGAATGTTATTATTCATACGAAAAACTGTAAGAATTTATGCGCAATATTTGTTATCTATGACATACCTTTCATTTAAAAAAAAAAAAAAAAAGGTTGTAGCAATATGAAACAAATTTTTGATAATCTGTAACTAATAGTTATTATATAAGATTGAGAGAGAGAGAGAGAGAGAGAGAGAGAGAGAGAGAGAGAGAGAGAGAGAGAGAGAGAGAGAGAGAGAGAGAGAGAGAGAGAGAGAGAGAGAGAGAGAGAGAGAGAGAGAGAGCTCATACATTGAGTACAAAATGTTGAAACATAAAAGGTGATCAAACTTTTACACAGATCTGATCTTCAGAGGTCAAAAGGTTTGGTAATCAAGCTCTAACTTAAACCCATACCGGAAAGGTACATCCAAGCTACCAAGGATTAACATAATTATATATGCACATAATAAAGTTTTATAAATTATAGGTATCATAAAATATAAATATATTACTTATCCGAAAATATTACACTTCCAACAAATTATTTATAAATGAAACTATAAGGTTATAAAATGTGGATACATGAAACAAAAGAGTTAATATGACGAGCACCAGATGGCTCCTTACTACGTTATATAATATTCTTAGACTTGTCGTGTTTTCGTGACGACTCCAAGAAAAGTCTTATAATTATATAATGTCGTATTCTAACGAGCTGAGAGTGGGGTTTACTCTCAAAATCTGGGTTATACTCCACTCACGCATTATGTTTATTTATTATGTATTTAGATCACTCGTATTTAGCATAATATATTTATATTATTTATACTCTAACGTTTTTCGGCTTAAACCCGGAAATAATTCTTTTTTCACCCTTTTTTTCTTCTTGTGTAACCTAATATTAATATTTTGCGCATTTTTTTGTTATATTATATTATAAGAGTATTATAGATTATTTTATTTATTTATTTATTTATTTATTTCACCAGATTATACATATAAGCATTACAACATTACACAAAATGCAGCATGTAAAATGGTGAAGGGTGCATACAAGGCATTATAAAATACCGCTACACAATTAAGTGGTATGCCACCCTTTACTAATATTAACACAAAATTTAAAATACAACAATGTCATAGTCAATAAATCATATATACAAATTATTTGGTAATTTCCTGTACTACCAAATGTGAAAAAAATGACTCCTTAAATTGAGAAGGGTCACTTATTTTCAAATACCGAGGTAAAGCATTAAAGCTAGTAACAGTCCTATAAACATAACTCTTGACACGAGCTGCAGTTCTAGCTTTAGGAGGAATCAGTCTATGCACACCGAGCTGCCCACGAATCTCCCTCCCTATCATGATATCTTTTGAGATATCAAAATCAGCTTTACCACTCCTACAATTGTTAAAAAATGTTAAGTCTATAAGCTGTAATTGCTGTTGAATAGGTAGAATATTGGATTTTCCAACACTTGGCACATTACTCTTACCATATATGAATTTTAAAGCTCTACGCTGTACAGTCTCAAGCTTATTACAGTTGTTTAAAGTTGTAGGGTGCCACGCTGGAGTGCCATAAGTAATATTTGGCCTAATAAGAGTAAGATAAGCCAATCTCTTTATGCGTGGAGTACACCCCCTTAAATTGAGACTAACAAAGCGTAATAATTTAGAGGCCTTTGCACGCACTGCCTCAGTCTGTCTGTTCCACTTTAAGTCAGAGGAGATTTTGTGTAATATATGTTACCTATCTAGCATTAAATAAAATTAAAATTAAATAAATAATTATTACTTTATTATTATTATTATTAATTGTACTATCACGTATTTTTATAAATTATTATAAATAATAGCCATCAAGAGTTAAAAGTTTAATGTTGTTATATTTTTTATGTACTGTTGTTTAATTATTATTTTAAAAATAATGAAATGTAACAAAAAATGACATAATGTAAACCTCTGACAGCAAGAATGTCAGAAGACTACGTCAGTAGGGTTTGTACCTTTCGTGTCCTCGAAATAAAAATTATTAGCTCTCCATCTATTTTATTTTTATTATTATTTTTTTTTTAGATTGCAGAATTGTAGTTGATTTTTTTTTTTTTTTATGGAATCCAAAATTTCAACACGGACAACTATAGTGAGTGTAAGTAATTAAGATGCTAGCTCGGTTTCATAGCAACAAACGATTTATGCATAATGTTAAATATCATAACAAATATACAGTATACAGCATAATTATTTATGCTTTTCCAATTCAGCAACATATAAATATAAATGTAGCTGAAATTACGTACTTTCTTCTTTTCGTGAACTGCTATGTATTTTTTACTAAAATAAAAATTTTAATTCTTGATAACATGCAACTTTGAAAAAAACTTTGTTTTGGATTTGAAAAAAAAATCAAAGCTGAGAGCACCAATGTTTAAGAAAAATCAATTTTCATATTTTATTTCCGGTTCATTTGGATTTGTATTGTGACTAGCTAAAATTGTATAGTTTTTAGGTAAGCAGAGCACGCAAACTTTAGTGTTTTAATCAGGTAGCAACTTCACACAGCGCTGCGTGAGAAAAAAACACTGCTGGCGCACTGTTAACTTGAATCTTTTACCAAAAAAAAAAAAAAAAAAAAAAAAATCTTTAAAAGAAACATCATGGTATGTTAATGAAATAAACACTTTAAAATTAAAGTCAACAAAGTTTTTTTCCTTAAAAATATTATAAACACAATATTAAAAAAATACCGTCAAAGATTTTGTGTAAAATTACTTTTTACTTCAAAGTTTCTTTAATATGCCTTTTACCTCAAAGCTAAAATAAAGCAATTGAGATTACGGATCATAATTTTAATAATTATTTCATAATACTTTTCTTTAGAAGTTTCTTGTTTTTTTTTATTTAATTTTGTTACTGGATATGCAAACCAAAAATAATTTTGAGTCATTAAAAGGAAGAAGAAGAACAAAAAATATTGCGTTTGTAAAACTGCAAATAAATGATATAATGAGGAAGGCAAGTGGTAAAATAAACGCACAAGACAAAAGACTATAAAATATAACGTTATTTTTAATTCATTATTTGAAAGTTAAATATAAATCAAGACTTACTATGTAATTATCAATAATTTTGATCACTTTTATAACGTGGACTTTTTTTTTTTTATCAAATTATTACTTTACTTTTATTATTTATTTTATTGTTTTTTATTTAGCAATATTTTATTAATTTTGACTTAAGTTTTTTATAATTGTACTAATGCAATTAATATGATTTTTTTTCTAATGGCATGAAGCTTAGATTTCTCTCTAATAATATTGATTTATACAAATGTAGAAAAAGGAACTATAATTAATGAATTTGCGTTTTTCCACTAAAAAGTGAGAAGCTCATCAATTTATCATGATACAATTATACTCTATAATACTTTCTAAATTCAAAAGATTGATTCCCAGAATAGACCTGAACTTTTGAAATTTCTGTTCAAATCAACACTCGAAGTCATTTGTCATTAAGACATGTATGACCTCTAAATAAAATACACGATCATCAAGTTCAAAATAATAATAATAAAAAAACGTGAATTTCTTTTGTTATTTATATTCGGAGAATTTTATTGTAGAAACAGAAATAAAGCATGATAGGCAATGCGGCCTTGTGCTATGACGTATAAAAGTCAACACTATATAAAAGTGATCAAAATTATCGATATTGTAGTGGTGTGGGCGATTACTGTATATTTACGTAATTACGTGTTGTGTTTTTTGTATGATGATTAATATTGCAGAAATATATTACTGTAGTAATAATAATAATAAAACTCAAAAATTAGCCTTGTAGTTGCCCTTGCTGCGTTGATTTACTAATTAGATTAACTGCACCATATGAGCATAATGTTTTCCATATTTAGCTCATCTTAATTGAGAACCACCCGAAAAAAAAAAATGAAAACGAATTACATATAATATTATTAGAGAACAAAAGCAAAACAAAACATAACAATTCTCCCGACTTAACACGCATTACATTCGATATGTTAAATAATCGTGGTAGGGTAGCAACTTCTATAATTGATCGCGGTATGGTGAGGGTGCATGGACTGAGATCGATGCGTGACGCTGGGCAACACGTTCACTTTAGTCAGTCGAGAAACATACAGCGGTGAGGGTGGCAGTGTCTGCACTCTTCTACCTACCATGAGGGGCACATGGGGACGCGATCATCAACACCCGTCGTAGCTTTCAATCAGTCGCCTTCCATCTTCAATTTTGCGCCACCTTTGTGTTGCTCTAGGTGAGACCATTAAATCGAGTATTTTTAACAAATGAAGCTCCATTTGACGTATACTATTTGTGAACTTTACGTGATTTCTGTGTATTCTGTTTGAATAATTGTGCAGTCTAGGTACTGCTAATTATTATTATCAAAGAAATAAATGAAATACTTTTTACGTAAAAATCAGTAAAGACAGCTTATAATTATGCATATCATCATAACTCATAATATTCATTGATGCATAGCCTCGTTTTGCGTTGCGGTATTTTTTTTAGTGGTTTTATTAAATTCATTTAAATTTTAAAGTACATTTCAAAAAATTCTAATAAAAAGCTTAAAGTTTTGACACTTACATATATTTTTTCCTACGAGACTATAGATTACAGAAATTAAAGTGCCAAGCAAGTTTTTTTTTCTTTCAGATATCTCTAATATAATATAGTTTGTCTGATTTATACAGTATGTGAATGGCTAAACCACAAAGTCTTTATCAATTTTGTTTAGTAACACATTTTTTAAATATATTTCATTCAAAAGTTTGGGAAATATGGAACTTTCAAAAATGTTTTAAAGTATTCTATTATAGTGTACTTCTGACAATGCATCATATATTTATATAGACGTGGAAGTGTAATTTTGTCAACTTTTGATGAGAAGCTATTCAAAGAAATGATAATTTAGTTTGTAGAAATACAATAATTGAGCAATATCTAATAAAGTAACCTATATATTTATTTAAAATTTGATATTTATAAAATTTAACCCTGAAAAATAAGGAATAAATGTTATCTTGATAAAATATGACAGATTACCATCGCTAACAGTAAGTATTATATTAAATTTAAAGTAAATTTGAATACAGATGTCATGTTAGCGTATGTAGAAAAAAAATATATTTATTTTCAGAATTATATTAAAATTTTACTTTTGGATTAAAGATAAGAAATATTACGTTTATTAGCCATGACAGTTATTAGTAACATAAATATGTTACTATAAAGCGTTGGTTCAAGCTTAATTCCCTAGAAAATACCAAGCATGTACTCTATTTAGATTTTTTATTTTTCTAGGGACTTTAGTTTAAAGGAATAGACCAGAGAAAAACATAATTACTTATATCACGAAACACTTGGTGCTTGATGGGACTTACATAAATAACTATAGTTTGTCTCAAACCCCAACTGTAGCTCCATAGCAGTGATCTAAAATTTCGATTTATGCAACCCGCACAACATTTTAATACTAATTTTTGCATGTTTCTGACGTCATAAACATGAATTTTCACGCAAATTGCATACTTTACAGTATTTTTACGCTCTCTCGTGGGGCTACATTAACATTCTGGTAAAAATTATAAACAGTTTTGAAGACCCCATTTCATGTTTATTCATTAAAAAGCACATGTTGTTTTATGTGGTCTATGGCTTTAAGCATATAGATATTTGAAAAAAATGATAAATATAAAAATAATGTTTATAATCGTAAAAAAAAGTTTGTATTTTATAACTATGCAACAATAAAATAAACAAGCCTTCTTGAAACCCATTTTTAAAAAGATAAAACACATAAAAACATTAAATATAAAACATTACAAGATATTGTAAGTGAACGTAATTCTAAACATAAATAACCCCCAGCTTTTAAAACCTGTATACAATGCTATATAATAATATTGTGTGGTTTTATTTTTCTTTTCTCTATATTTTTATACAGTATAGTAAGTCTCTATATTTCTCTCCTCAAAGACCCAAGTAGTAGTTGAATCACCACCTCTCCCCCTCAGTCATAAAATTTTCATTGCACGCGATCGATTTTTAGACGCGATTCTTATCGATTATTTCACCCCCCCCCCCCTCCCACTGGTCAGCGTTGTCAACAACATACACACTTGTTTACCAAAACACAAAAAACTACCCGCTAAATATCAATAATGCAAGTAACGCTAGTCAGGTATATAAGTATTAATATTATCTCTTTAATTCGTTTGGAAATTTATTGCATAAGTTTTATAATGTAAAATATTGCTGTATTAAAAGTCTATGTTAAATAATATGTTTTGTGCTTCGTTAAAATTTGCTAGAACGGAATTAGAATACAATTCATATTGTTTTAGATTCACACATAGTTCATCCCTTTCATGGATGTTTCAAGGAATAGACCAGAGAAAAATATAAGCATTTATATCACAAAACACTTGATGGGATTTACATAAATAACTTTAGTTCGTCTCAAAACCCAACAGTAGCCCCGTAGCAGTGATCAGAATATTCAATTTATGCAACCCACACAACAGTTTTATACTAATTTTTGCATATTTCTGACGTCATAAACATGAATTTTCACGCAAATTGCATACTTTACAGTTTTTTTACGCTCTCTCGTGGAGCTACATTAACATTCTGGTAAAAATTGTCAACAGTTTTGAAGATCCCATTTCGTGTTTATTCATTAAAAATCACATGTTGTTTTATGTGGTCTATGGCTTTAATATTTGTAATGGAATCTTAAAAATAATCAAATGCTAATGAAAAATTAGTTAAAGTTATTCTTATAATTATATGAAATGAAGAGTGCTTTTTTTCTTTCACAGAGGTTAAATATTTAAAAGATTTAATTTGAATAATATACCACTAATTTATTTATTATATTGAAATTACCAAGCTAAAAAATTTACACTTTTACAAAATGTGTTTTTAATAAGATTCTACTTACAATTTTGAGTCTCAATTTCAGAAAACTTCCTTTGTCGGGTGACCTACAAACATATTAATAAAATTTGAATATATAAATATTTTTATGAAGCGTAAAGTTGATAAATACTTTACGAACAAAGAGAACTATCAATCGAAATATTTTAAACTTAAGAATATCTTGAATTCACATGTATAAAACATTGATAAGGTTAGTTTGACATGAAGCAGGTAGTGATCTTTAATATTTCAAGTTATGGTCACGAAATTGAGAACAATTTTTCTTACTGATCGCGAGTTTCTTATCAATCTATATAAAACTTGTTATTGACATGGAATAAACTATTCGTTCCAATTGTTGATCCTATTTTTATACATTTTAATAAAATTGCATATGATTATTGTAATCTATATCTATATGCGTAAAATAATAGTTTTTATACATTACATTTAAAATATGTATAATCTACTTTATTTCTCCGTTTTGTTGTCGTTTTACTCTCTTGAGTTTACAGCATCCTAACTTTTATGAGGATTTTATAATTCATGAGGATTTTATAATTTATTAGGATTTTATTATTTTTTTAAGTGGCCGTTTAATTATGTAAAGAAGTCATTCTCAACCAACTCTATATCTCATTTTTCTGGTTTTGATGATTCACCATGAAAATATGCAAAATTTTATACCTTTTTTTTACTGTAATAGCTATAGGCTGGTGATTATGATGATGCAATTTAATCTTCATAACTAAATTAGGTGTTGAAATAAAGGGGATGCTTACGGTGAAATTCATTGTCTTTGTATACAGTTTAGGCTGGGCTGGTTACAGTTTTATAAGATTCGTAACAATGCGCCTTTAGTAAGCAATTATAAAATATTTTTAAAGTCAAGGTAGAAACAAACTTTAATGTTGGGAAATATGTATTTGTAAATGAAAGAAAAACTGAACCATTTTTATTGTTATAAATTAGAATATTACATGGGCCTATTTTACTTATCATAAATCTCTCTCTCTCTCTCTCTCTCTCTCTCTCTCTCTCTCTCTCTCTCTCTCTCTCTCTCTCTCTCTCTCTCTCTCTCTCTCTCTCTCTCTCTCTCTCTCTCTCTCTCTCTCTCTCTCTCTCTCTCTCTCTCTCGTATCGTAAAACTAACTCTAAGAATGTAATAAAGCAAATTGTATTCAGGATCTCCAGTTTTGATATAGAAAGCAATGCAGCTAAGTTGTGGTCAGTATAATAATCACTGCATGCAATTTATTCTTGACCGCCTTTTACCTCGTGTCTCCTTTGACTTCAAAAGTTTCCATTATTTTACTAACAAAGTCTAATTATAAGTGTGTCTTAAAAAGCAAGTTGAGATTTGCATGTTTGAACAACTTGTAATACATATTACCATACATACAACTGGGAAAAATAAAGAAGTCTATAATCATGTTCTTATTTTTGGTAATATTAGAATATTAAAAATTCAAGTAATAAATTATGACATTTCGGCTAAACAAAAAAGTTTTAATTTTTGAATAAATATTTACCATGTATTTTATTTTTGTCAGAATTTCATTTGAAGTTAGCATTTCTCTTTATCTCTTCATAAATATTCAAGTTATATATATAATTATGTGTTATATATTTTATTTGACGGTAGTTTATTTATAAGTAATAAACTCATTGGCTGGTTTACTTCTAGCACTACTGATTTGACTATATACAATTGCAAGTTACTTTATTATTATATGAAACTTTTTCTTTTTCATGTATTTAAAAAAAAAAAAAAAAAAAACTTGGATCGTGAGTGGTTTTAGTTTCTTTTAGCTCTGTTATATGAATTACTTTTTTTTTCTCGAATGGACCTTTAAATATTTTTTTTTTATTAAATAATATGTTTTTACATTAATTTTTAAAAGTTATTTAAGACAAAAAGGTGCATTTTGTACCAATATAGTATCCCATTTTCTTGTCTTAAAATGTCAAACAAGTGTGCAGCTTACTTTATTATTGATAAAGTAATCAAAACATTTCAATTATAAACACATTGACCTTTTTTTTCCCTCTTTCCTCAATGACATGAAATTCTCTTGCTTGTTCTTAACTCTTGTTATAAAATAATTTTCCATATCTCATCTTAGTTAATATATTCAAAGTTCGTGCGTGGTAATATAATTATCTTAAAAACACACAAATAGAACGGGAAGCTTAACAATACAAGTGGTGCTTTTGTATATCAATATTACGTTTGTATAATATGTACATGAAATCATAATTGTACTTTTATCGCGTCATAATGACCATTATAATATAGAAAAGTAATTTATCTTATTAATAATAATTACTAAATATAAAAGTCTTTTTTTTTTCGTCTGGACTATTTATAATACTTAAGTACAAAGGTTCATTTGAATATCACGTTCATGTATATATTTTTTGCATTAATTTAGTTTGATATGGTAATAATTTATTCTATTGCAATAATGTAACCACTATCACTATACTGTATATGACGACATTATATTAATTTTTTATTCTTGATTATTTCCATGGTAAAAAAAAAAAACTCGTATGCATAAAGTTTGACGTAAACTGAATAATAATATTGAAACTCTAAGTTAAATATACGCCGTATTTTATATAATGAATATAAATTATAATTACACATTGGTGGAATAAAACATTGTAACACATTGAGGTCTTTATTGTGATAACATTTATTATAAATGTGTGTTTTGGAATCAGAAGAAATTTTGTTGTGAAGCAAAAGAAGGGCACAAATAATTATACTAATTAAATAACTGAATTGATTTTTCTGTTTTGGAATACGAAACAAAATACCAATATTTATTGTAGCAATTTACGTATTCAATGTATCTTATACTATTTATTTAATTTTACTAATTTGTCTTCATCTTCTTAAATTTTATTTTCCACATTTTTTCCAAAAAAATAACTGCACACACACTTAACATAACTGAATCACACTTTTTTTTATGCTTTTTTATTTTATTGTAGATTCCTTTCCTTATGCTCAATAATTTAAAGTAGTAGCTTCTGCATGATTTTGAGTACTAATTAATAAATAAACTACTAAAAACTAAAAATAATTCAATATACATAATCTAAAGACAAATACTGGACGGGATGCAAACACGATGCATTATGCTATAGGGCAGTGTATTCTGTACAACATAGGTTTCATTGCACTCTGATATTTCACCTGCAATTAATATGACGTCATACAGGCTATCAAGTGTTAATCTACATTTGCGTGACGTGTATGCAAATTAAACTCCTAGCTAAGTATCGATCGCCATTGTAACCGCTAGTGTTATTGTTGTTGTATTTGAAATCCGCTTCGTCACGTATCAATAGGAAAAAAAGAAAAGAAAAAAAAGCCTGCTGTAAATTATTAAGAGACGAGGACAATACATTAGGAGGTATAAATTTTTTATTCCGTTTTCTCACTTCCTATAGTATTTTAATAAATTTTCCTCGCAAAGAAACAAAGTTCGAACGTTTGTAAAATAATATGTTTTATTTATTTTTATTATGTCTGTAAAAAAATAATAATGGCATACAGTATAGTATGAGTATATAGATTAAAATTGATAAAAATCTACCTTTTAATTTATTAATTCATGCTGTAAATTTCTACTACCTAATGCAACTTTTATTTTTTAACATTTTTAATTGATTTCTTATTATAAATTGCAAGAATACAATAGTTATGTGCCCATACTTATAAAAACTCATAATAATATTTGATATAAGTAAGTGATGAATATCAATAATAGATGAATGATCCTAATTAACATAATAAATTAATAAACCTCTTTGAATTTCGTAAAAAAAAAATTCGCATTTGAAAGGAATACTCATTTTTGTTCTTATTATTTTGAATAATTGAATAAAATTTCATGAAACGTTTTCCACATGCAAATTATATGTTGGTCATATAAAATATGAAAATTCAACAAATTTTCTTCTCTTTTTGGTCGTGTTTACACCTTTTGCAGCCATAAAAAATTATTTAATTAATGAGGAATTTTGAAAAATCACAATCTCCTTTTATATATTTTTTTGTTAAGGGTTGATGTTTATTTTCACGTATAATAAGTTTCCACGTGATTGAACACTTAATTAAAATTACTATATTTTGTGATATTTTTGTTTCAGCACTCCGCCCCACAGCCCAGTGTTAGATGGGAATCCAATTCCTCAGAAACCTGTGCTGGCTCGCAACGTAAACAACAATGTTGGACTGCGGCGAGTCAGTCTCAGCTCGCCCAGACTTGACAAGAGTGTCAATGACGTCAGCCTCGAGGAAGTCGGTAAGGTCACAATTTCATAGAATATTTTCCATCAAATGCATATATCTGATGTAAATCTTGTTGTTTAATCGCAAAGTCAAAATTCATGATTATTATTTTTAGCTTCTTATAAATCATTATTCAGGTGAATTATTAATATCATATTATTTTACGAATGAATAAGTATTAAAAAAAAAATGCTTTTCATGGGATTGTATATTATATCAATTCATATAGACGCCAGTTTTAAAGGGTTGTATAAAATATTATAAGCAAGCAAATATTATTTCCGTTGGAAGCAATATCATGAACTGTAATAACGATATACCTATGAATAATAAAAATAAATAACCTTCGTATAAAATAATTTCATGTATTAAAAAATAATTTATTATTTCAGTTCCCATTGACGTTGCCCTCAACTTACTTGGCACTGGTTCGAGACCCAACTCTGGCGGTGAGGGTCGCCGACGCTTCCTCCACTCTGTGGATAGCACGCCCCCCGCGCTTGGCTCTCCTCCGGGACGTGCGACATATTTCCCCCAAGTTACCGATACACCCACGCCACATGGTCAACACACCATTTTACTTCCTCAACGAGGTCACTTCTTTGATCCTCTAGATACACCCCTCCCTGCTAAAACTGTGCTTGAACATGAAGACACGAGGAGTGAGCCACGTGAGGACTACGTATCATCCACGTCAACTCCTCGTCACTCACAGAGATCACAATCACCTCCTCTACATCCCACGAGGGCTCCGGTGAGTCGCAATGATGGTTATTGTGTGCGTCTTACTTGATTGCTGTTTACTTATACATATGGTTTTATTATTTCTGAGCCTTTGCATTGTTATGGAAGAAAATGACTTTTTCATCCTTTGTTAATAGGGAAACTAGAGAGATAGAGAGAGAGAGAAATATTTTTTAAAATTAACTTGATTTTTTTTCTTTGAGTTTTTAAGTTCACTTGTGTCATTTAATATTCAATGGTAATAACTATATGATTAAAAAAATATTTGGATACGAGAGAAAAAAATATTGAAATTATCATCAGGCCTTATGGGAGAGTAAAATATCACAAATTCTTTCACCAGTACAAAATTTTAAAAGAAAGGAAAAAAAATATATACATGACTTTCAAACCACAGTACCGCAGTGTACCTAATTTTTATGTATTTTTGTGTATCACTTTAGAGTTCTCCTCCGCTCCACTCCTCGCTCCCCGCGAGTCTGCTGGATGCCACAATCAGACACCATATTACAGATCCTCTTCCCTCCTCCAACACTGATGTGTTAGAAGATGACGTGACGTTACAACTTGCAGGGGGTGTGGTTGCTAGACCACTGCCTCCACGAGCACGACCAGCGCGTAAAACTGGACCCAGTCCGTGAGTAACACCAAATTTAATTTACTTGGAAACTTTTGTAGTGCTCGCAGCACTTATTAATAATTTCATAATAATAATTAATAACTCAGGGAAATAAAGACAGTAAAAAAAAAAAAAGATTAGAAATTTTAAACATACTCGTCCTTGATATGCTCGCAGGTCTCGTCGTGGTAAAAGCTCGTCATTGAGTCGTGTTAACAGCAGCAGCGCGAGCTCCAGCTCCTCACTATGGGAGGAATCAACTGCACCTTTGAAGAGACCTCAGGATGCGCTCTCGCAGTGTCAGCTTCTTTTAGGTCACCAGGACTGGTGAGTAACTGATTATGTTTTCAATCTCTTTCTATAAAAGCTAATAAGTTAATAATTTACATCGTTTAATTAGATAAGATCAAGATAGATATAATCAATTAGTTCTTGCATCTAGTTTTAATTTAATAGAATTAAAAAGCTACAATTTTGTTTCAAATCTTTAAACTAATAATGTTAAAAAAATGATTGGAATTATAAATACTATATTTTTCTGGAGAACAAAATCCTTACGTAAGCCTGATAATTGACCACTTGTTTGTACATATAGGGAGAAGATCGTACAGGGTCTACAACTGCTGGTGAGACTGACACGTCACCACCCTGATGTCATACTTGGCAACCTACACTCGGTCATCAACGACCTGGTTCGTCAGGTGCGCAACCTGCGCTCCCAAGTATCGCGGGCTGCTTGTCAGGCAGCGGGAGAGCTCGCAGTCGTGCTTAAACGTGGCCTCGAGAATGTGAGTAAAAACTGATATTGAATTTGATTTTAAATATTATAATACTTCACCCTGGGCTCACGATGTCACTCATCCCAGTTATTATTTTTTATTATTATTATTATTATTATTTTTAACATTGCTGTTTTCTTACATGTTGAGTGGTGCCCCGCTCATTATAATTCTTTTGTTTTTGTGTATTGTCTCTTGTACCCACGATTGTGATAATATATTATTTTACCATATAAATCTAGCGCGTGTTTTTCTTATAAGAAAAACATTACAAATATAGAGTAAGTTTTTGAATGGTAAAATATGTAATTACAGTCTTTTTACTAAAAAAAAAAAAAAAAAAAAAAAAAAAAAAAAATTGGCTTACGACTATACAGTATAATCAGATGGAGATTTCAGTTGACGCAGAAATCTATTTCTATTTTAATACATATTTTTCCATATATATAGAAATAAATTTTTTTGGGTATAAAAAGACTGTACCTCAGGGTTTCTCAACCTTTTTGAGCTGCGGAGCACTTTTAAAAGTAAGGAGTGCTCACGGAGCACTGGGGGGATTGAGGGGCGTAGGCCCCCAAAAAAGCCCGCCGCAGGCGCGATTTTTTTTCCAACCACGTGACCGTTTTTAAAGCAATTTAAGTGAATTTAAGTGAACATAATTTCAAGAAGATTAACATTCACCCCATTAAAAATCCTATCTAAAATTACAGCTTTAAATTTTACAAATATAATGGAACCAAGGAAAAAATTAAGTAATAAATTTCTAACTTCAGAGCAGAAATTGTATGGTTAATTGAAAAATAATATAATAAATTGTTTTTAAAAGCGTATTTTTGAACATTTCTACACTACTATTTTACGCTTTTAAATGTAATTTTGAGAAATAATAGAACTGTAACAAATACAGCCTCCTGTTAAAAAAAATCGAAACGAATCTGTCAAAAAATTGAAAAATTAACTGGAATTTATATTTTGGAAAATTAAGGCTATGCTTAGAAAATACAATATGGTCCTTAGTTTCATGTAACTAAAATTAAATAAATTTTTAATAATACATAATTAATAGATATTATTCAGAAACACAATATTCATGAAAATTGAGACGTTTTGTACTGTATTGTTTAAAAATTATGAACATATTTTTTCTTTTTTTTTTCTCTCTCTCTCTCTCTCTCCCTTTTTTTTTTTTTTTTTTTACTTCTTCCTAAATTCTGGGGAGCACCTGAAACCATCTCGCGGAGCACTAGTGCTCCGCGGAGCACCGGTTGAGAAACCCTGCTGTACCTCTTACACAGTTTCTGGAATGTCACTTCTGATGTGTGTATAATTAAAAATATGTTGTTTTTTTTCAATAAAAACTATAATATTTTGTTTTTAAGGTAATTTATTAAAACACCAAAATGTATTCTGTTTCTAAAATATGTTTAATGTACTAATGTAGAAAACAAGCTTCCGAGGTTCTGGACCATTGAAATTAGATTTAAAGGTGAAATATTAAATAACTATAAAGCGTTCTGTTGTTTTCTTTTGCTGAAGGTGCTATTTTTATTTAAAAATTAATTGTTTAAAGATGTATTCTTGAATGCTTAAAAATGTAACTTAACATTTAAATTTTTATGTTTTTTTCCCCACATAAAATTGTATTACAGATTTTATTTACTTAAGTAATTAAAGGACAATGGCTTTCAAAATTGTGTTCAGTGATGTATTGCATTATATAATATTAATGGTGTATTGTATATTTCTTGTGTAGGAGGTGGAGGAATTGGTGTCACCACTGCTGCACCGAACCGCGGATACCAACAGGTTCATCCGCGAGGATTGCATCAAAGCACTTGACAAGATCATGGAGAACCTCCCTCCAGTAAAAACCATTCCTGCCGTCATTAATCAGGGAGCTAGGTGAGATGTTATAAAGAAAGTTATGTAATCAAAAGACTATAATTCATTGCAGCATAGCAGGTCTTATGAATTAAAAATATTAAGGTACGATTCATCAAAGCACATGGGTCATCTATAAAGGCAGTATTCGTAACTATGCTAAGAAATCTCAGGGTCTTAGGATTTCTAAGGCTTTTAGGGGATATGTGCTTTGATAATGGGAACCTTGGTATAGTTTTAACTCTGAAGGGTATAATTTCTTTCATAAAATGTATTGGGAAATTTTTAACGCTAGCAGCTAGCATACACCCTTAAGTCAAACATTAAATGCTTACCATAAAAAAAAATGTGGTGTGGAAAAAATTGACAATAATAAACTGAAAGATCAGCAATAAAGTTAAATAATAGTTAAGTTTTGCCACCCTGAAACAGTCATCATAAACCAAGAAATAACTTTATTTTAAAATTATGAATTACAAGTGCACGTTGTCAGTTATATAATAACAACTAATCAAAAGTATTAGTACTACATAGAAAGATTATCTTTTGTATTAAATATTTTGGTTATCCTAATTTGTTTGCTTTCTGTTCCAGTCACAAGAGCGGGGTGGTGCGAGCCGCGACTGCCCGCCTGCTTGCCCAGGCCGTGGCACGCATGGGAGCAGACAAAGTGCTCAACTCACACTTCCTTAGAGATGACGTGCGCACCAAGCTCCTGCGCACTGCAGCCTCCCTGCTGACTGAGGGAAGCTTGGAGACACGGTGAGCTCAATATCAATTAATGCAGTTTACTGATAATTAATGTTACTTCAAACATTTATTTTTTTTACTCATAAAAAATGTTTGCTCTTACCTACAATTCATACATACTGTTATAAATATGTTATAATGGAGTAATTGGATTCTATTAAATGGTCAAGGGTGATTATGAAATACTAAAAGAAATATAAATTTTGCTTTCAGCCAACAATCCAAGAAACTGTTTGAAACTCTCATACCCCATGATATGTTTGAAACCTCATTGGAGCAAAACATCCCTCACACATTGATGCGTAACATTGAGAAGCCCCTGTCTGATCTGCGCAAGGCACATGGGTATCATTGATCGAGGACCATGTAGATCACTATATCAAGAATGAGCGATAAAATTAAAAAAATTTCATTCATCAAATTTTCGTATAATTAACAAAGTTAAAATGTGTAAAAAAAAAAACAAATCTTATTTTTAAATACATAAATTAAAGTCTTGTATATATTAAACTAATATCATTACTTGGAAGATGTCAAAGTTTTTAGCTTTTTTTCTCAACAGCCAGAGTACAGTTTGTTTAGCAACTGTATGTAAAATCAAAGAATATCGTTAATTTTTCATAAAAAACTGAGATGTTATTATTGTTGTAAATATGAATAAAGAAAACCCTTTCATCCCATTTTATCATTTTGATTAATGTTTCAATATAATGTTATATGTAAAGTTTTAATCCCAAAGATACCTATATTATAATCTTAACTTTAAATAAATGTTTAAAAAAAAAAGTTTTGTTATGTACTGAATAGTATACTGCTTTTTTTTTTTTTTTTTTTTTTTTTGTAAATACAGCAAAATTTTGTTTGCATGTTAAAATTAAATAGCAAGAAAATATTGCCGTCCTAATAATTAGAAGAAAAAGAATGTAAACATTAATTTTTTGTAAAGAAATAAATTTAATAAAAAACAAATATGAAACGTGTGTATTTTAATTCTACTTTTAATCATAATGAATTATCATTACTCTGTTAATCGATAGTTTTTCTTTGTAAATTAATATAAGAATAACAATCAAATTTGCAAATTAATTGTGCATATGTGTTCAAAATGTTTATGAATCATCATAAAAAATACAATGCACATCCAATCATTCGATTGAGCTTCTAAATAAAAAATCAAGACAAAATCAATCAATAAAACTCTGGTAAATTGATAGCATTTTTTGATAAACAGGAAACTGACATGCTTAAGTGTATTGAGCTACGTAGACACAAAAGTTATGTATACCTAGGGTTCAAGGTCCAACCTAAATAATAATACTTTGTTTTCTGTTCAAATTTATAAATATTATTCCTATATTCTTATTAAGGTCAGGGGCGGATCCAGGAATTTTGTTTGGGGGGGGGGGGGGCGATCTCCCAGGAAAATAAACATGGCGGGCCCGGGGGGGGGGGGGGGGGGGGGAGCGCGCCGCAGGGGAAAATTTTTATTTGGCCACGCCCCTTTTTGGAAAAAAATGCAAAATTAGTATGCCTTTGAAAAAGTATTATTGAATTGCCAAAATTTTTATTTTGTATTTTTTTCCTTTTTTTTATGTAAGCAAAAAAAAAAAAAAAAAAAAAGTAGAAGTATACAAAATGTTTTCAGAAATATTTTCTATTTTGATCTCTGTTAAATTATTAATGTTCTATGAAAAAAAAAATCTTGAAAAAAAAGGGAAAAAAAAAAAAACAAAAAAACTATTAATATTTTTCTGTGTTTTTTTTTTATTATTTTTTTTATGGTATTGCAATCTACTAAAAATTGTTTTGCACTTTTTAAAACTATTATGATTCATAATAGTTTAAAAAAGTGCAAACAATTTTTTATGATATATTGTAAAACATAACTTATATTTGGATGGAAAAATAATTTGAGATAAAAATTTTCAAATTTACATTAAAGTTTTTTTTTTATTTATTTATTTTTTTTTTAGTTCTTATCGCAAGCAAAATATTTCGTGGATGTCCAAGTATTAACAGAACTATATCTCTTATATACTATACCCTGATGACAGTGATGACATGACAATTAGGGGATGTTAAATTTTTTTTTTTGTTATATAATCAGGATTCAAACGCTTATCCCGCAATAAAAGTTGCGCCGAAGGCGCAAAATTTTTTTTTAAGAACTAATTTTTTTCAATTTTTGCTCATTTTTTTCCACCCACGTGGGCCGTTTGGGGGAGGCGGTCGCCCCCACCGCCCCTGGATCCGCCCCTGCCCCTGTGCCGCTAGCATGGTTTTCCATGAACATACTCATACTCGCTACATCGATTGTGAAGTACAGCACCCGACCGCCCCGATACTCGACCGTGATCGTGATGTGGCTGGCATTGGGTCAGGGTTGCAGAACAACAATTTCACGTCTGTCACTTGCAAGGGTTGTAACATCTAAAACGATATATATGGAGCACCTATACATATGGATACATATGGAGCACTTTAAAAAAAAAAATGGGCAGCTGGAAATAAATTGTCCAGTGGGTGCGAACTCGTCAGAATTATTTCAACAATAATAATAATAATAATAAAGAATTTCAAAAGTTATTTAAATATGAAGGAGCATTTTTTAAGAAGTTTAAATAAAATCAATGATAAATTTTAATTCAGATATTTCAATAATTCAGGCATTCACGAGTTACGCGTATATATGTATGTATTTTATTTTTTCTTTTAATAATCAAAATACTAATTAAATTAAGGTATTTTTATAGTATAGATAGGTAACCCAAAGAGAATATATCGTTATTCAATTTTCTGTTGTCTTTAATTTTATTTTATCCTGGAAGTTTTATTTTGTTGCCCATTTGATCAATGTAATTTTGACCCGCAATACACGTCTCCAACCAGCTATTTCAGCTAACCAGTACTTTTTAGCGGGAATCCTTTTAGATTATATATATGATAATTATCTACTTACATTATAATAATATGTTATCATGTTTTCTTACGATCAATTAAACATATTAAATTTAAGTCATAGTTGATAAATTAGTATACACACTATATATATTATATACCTTATATTATTATTCATTATTACTTTTATTACATTATACTTAAAATTGAGAGCGAAAAAAATATAGTTAATGGGTGAGGTATATCAACAAAACGGTACAAATGCACCACGCACACAAGAAATGTGTTTGTTAATCCTTAAGAAAAACATTCACAATAAAAAATTTGAAATATATTAAAATTAAAAATTACATAAACTATAAATTCAATTTATTTATGTAAGAGAAAAATATATGGAACGAGAGAAGAAGACACATAAATATAGTTGTTAAATTGAATTTACAAACTTGTTCTCTCCTTTTTACACAATACCGCAGTTGCATCCCCAGGTTCATACCTGATATGATAAGATGAAAAAAATTAAATGAATAAATAAACAGTGAATACGTATCGCAGAAATGTTAAAGGCGTAGAACACCTTGAACAAAAAAGTTGCGTAATATCCTAACAAACCTGAAAATCAACGTTGATTTGGCCGGAGTCATTGATATCTAATTTATTTTCCATTCACAAAATGCCGCTGCCGGTCACTGACGTCACATCTCGCCTGGTCCACGCGCAAGTAAATCGAGCGAGCTGTGACGTCAGTGACCGGCAGCGGCATTTTGTGAATGGAAAATAAATTAGAAATCAATGACTCCGGCCAAATCAACGTTGATTTTCAGGTTTGTTAGGATATTACGCAACTTTTTTGTTCAAGGTGTTCTACGCCTTTAACAATAATGTAGGTGGTCGCTTATATGTTACTTTGGATATAAATAATGACCCTTGTTAGTGACAGACGTGAAGTTATTGTTATGCAACCCTGGTCCTTGAATCAGCCACCTCTTGACCCCAATAAGTCATGAACCCGGCGTACGGTATTGGACAAATTGCATTCGTAATGAAGCAAAACTTTGTTGTTGATCAAATTTCGACGCACAGGGATCCACTTAAGTCTAAACCGGGCTAACATAAGTCCAGGTGTGGAGTTAAGAGCAGTTAATGACGCAATTTCTCGTCCAGGCGTTCTGTCGACAGCATGTTCCAGAATCGGGCAGTCACTTTTTAATATATAAAATTAACTGCATAAACCATATGTTTGGCTTACAACTATGTAGGTTGTTAACCAAAAGTCATAATATTATATCACTATTCTTTAATGAATACATTTTTTTAAAATGGATTTTAAAATCATATGAACATATTATAAAAACAGAAATTTTAATCGCACTGCCTTTAGAATCAAAATTTTTATCAATTTTCACTTACTACTATTATTTTACTACTACTTTTTTATTACTAGTCTATATATGGGTGTGACCGTCATGGTACTAATAATAATAATAACAGATATATAATATTAAATATTATGTGAAAATATATTGATTAAAATATTAAAGTGATTGTTAAATGTCGAGCATTAAAATAACACTGAATTTAAAATAGTAACCATAATTCTTTACACTTAAAAAATGTTGAATGACACTGAAAGCCGTTATTACTGAAATGTGTCAATGTTTGCGACAATGAAAATAATTCAAAATAATTTTTCTCATCAAAAACTCACAAATCAAAGCTAATCACCACAAATTAAAACTAACTGTTTGATGTTCAATGACTGTTTTCCATATTATATAATCTGTAGTCTTAATGTGCATTTGAAAATTCATCATGATTTATGAATAAACCTGATACCAAATTGGAAAATTGCCAGCTAATTTGTAGCTTTTTAAAGTAAATAAAGAAAATTTATAAAAACACAAAAATGAAGGGACAAGCAAGGTAATAAAAAATAATCATAATTGTTCCAGAGTGTGTACGTATAAATTATTTATTATAATATTATTATAAACATTATAATTATTTTAACTTATATTTTATTTGCATGGAAATAAAATTTTAGTTGTGTATATGAAAAGAGTTCAGGTTGATTTTAAATTCATGTACTATAAATAAATTTAAAAAAAACTTTTGAAGCACAGTTCTGTATTAAGTTTAAGAACGAGCTCAACTTTCTCACTTTTGGTGACATCAATGATTGCAATTCTAAACTTTGAAATATAACTTTAGCTTTTGCATTGTTAAATAAAAAAAGTTATAATTTTTGTTTTAAGTGATGTGATACTCTCAGGCAATGCTCTATTATTATTTTTTTTTATATTTTGTGATCAATACGATTTGCTGAAATGTACTAATCGTAGCATTAGTCTAACAGCATAATATGCTCAAGATTAATGTTTATGTATGTAACAATTACTATTCTTATTTTGTAAATTTAGATTATATGTTGTACACCATGTGTGTTTATGGAATAAAATGAATGAATTAACACATGCATATTATGTGACATTTAATAGGATATTAATTTGATATATCAATTAACCTACGTGAGCGATAAGTTAAAATCATTTGTTATAAAAAATATAATTTTTACTTCCATTTCATTTTTTGTAAAAGCAATTAAACTTGAATCCTATCCTATATGTAGTTCGTTTTTGTAAAGTGCCGCAAGTTTGATTTGGTATCCTACGGAGTCAGCAACCCGCACAACAAATGTGATCAACTAGTTGCATAATACTCTAGGCGCTATTTTAACATTTCTATTCCTAATTGATTATTATAAAATTATTTTTATCATCTTATATTATTTTTTATAAAAACATAATATATCGTATCGACTAATCGTTTTATATAATAATATAATATTATTTTATATTTTTTTGTGATAAATGAATTTAAAAAAATAATTATAAAGATAAAAACATTAATGGACTATACTCATTGAGAAAAAAACCCTTAAAATACTTATTTATTAACTCAATAAATGTAAAGGAAAATATAAAATAAAGAATACACACACAATCTTAATTTTTAAACACATTTTTTATTATTTACAATAATATACAATATTTTCATTGCAAATTATAACTAATATAATTTATGTTTTTTTTTTATACAAATCTGCAAAAAGAGAACATAAAATTGTTTTATTTCATACATACAGTACATAGATTTAAACAAATTGGTCAGAGAGTAAAAAAGTAGCAAAATCACTTAAGCTCCTCTCAATAAATTCAAATGCAGGTCAAGTCTTCCATTTAGAGATTTATTTATTTTCAAAAAAAAAAAAAAAAAAAAAAAAACACACTTATTAGCTGTCTATTTTTATTTATCAAATTGCGGATATATGCGTTATCATTATTATTATTACATTTAATATACTTTTTTTTAAACTCTGAAACTAGTAAACTGCATTTAAAATATGAAACATTGCAATGTTGTCAAAGATATTGTTCATTCAAGTTCATATTACTATTATTTTTAATTTTAACAGCATCACAATGAAATTAAATATTATGAAATGTACATTATGCAGAGTTCATTTCTGTATGTTTGATTTGGTATGCGACTTTCTTATTTCAATCCCATAAGAATACATTATAACCATGATATATTATGAACTCTGCATACAATTTAAGCTATATAGAGCAAAAAAAAAAAAAAAAAAAAAAAAAAAAAACTGATTCCAGTTTCTGGAAAATAAATCACTGAGCTATAGTTTGAAATCTAGCAATAATATTACTGTGTCTCAATATATAATTTAGTTTTAAAATTATAGACAAAATAATATACTAAAATTTTATACAAGAAAAAGCAGTCAGCATAGCATTTTTTTATATGTAATATATATATATTTTTTAATTATATAAAATCAGTTCAGATGAATATTTAATTACTTTCTCCTCTACTAGAGTATTAAATACGATTTTTTTTTAATATTATAATATTTTGTTATTTATTGAAATACACAAAATAGAAATATTTATAGTACTTTATATTAACTTCTGATTTTTCAATAAAGAATCCACATATTAAGTTTATTATGATATATTTTTCAGAGATATATATTTATATAGGAGGAGAAGATTACTGATTTTTTTTAACAATAAATTTTGATAGCTAGT
Organism: Ecdyonurus torrentis; assembly: GCA_949318235.1. NCBI lineage: Eukaryota > Metazoa > Arthropoda > Insecta > Ephemeroptera > Heptageniidae > Ecdyonurus > Ecdyonurus torrentis. The sequence continues at coordinate 40,356,771 of OX439130.1, read as the reverse complement.
TTGATAGACAGATATATATAGGCCTATATATATATATTTTTTAGATACTGTAGATTGTGTAGATTCAGAAATATAACATCATAATTTAACATTTTACATGCAATTTAAATGACAGCTAAAGAGGAGTTAATAAATGTACTGGTGACTTTACAAAACATTTTTTTTATATATGTACACTATCAACTTGACTCCTGACAAATAATTTTAAATAATAAAATTTCGAATCTACACATATATTTATTTATTTTTTTCATAATATATATTATAATATACTTTTGGATGGTAATAAAAAACTTTTTAATAATTAACAAGTCTTTGGTTATAATTTAATATAATAAATTGGTAAGACAAGATGAGCATGCTACCAATCAACTGATGGTGTCCTCATACGATTTCTTGCACAACTTGGAAATAATCTCCACCATCCCGTAGGTCCAGTATTAGAGGTACTTGTACCTGCTGACTGTTTCTTACCATTAGTTTGTTCAGGAGGTGGGTGTGTTTGTTCTGCTCCCTCATTAGACTCGTGACTTGATGCTATACTTGAGCATTCACTATCTCTCTGAACACTCTCATAGCCTGAGCTCTCACAATGTGCAGTCGAAGTAGCTCTCTTACTTGAACCAGAAGATGAAGCCTGATGTGATGGTGATTTTGAGGCTCGTGTAGTTACAACAATTACAGAGTCTAATCCACTGTCATAACCTTCACTGCTAGGGGCTCTATTAGCTTTCTTTTTGCTACCTTGTGACTTTTTTTCATGTTGTGGAGATTTACCAGGACTTCTTCGTGCACCAGCAAACAGACGTGTCAATCTTGGGGTTTTATTTCCTGGTAAAGCTGCAGCTGGAATTGCAGTAGGTAATACTGATATAGCTTCTTCATCATCAGATTTTCCAGTTACAGTTCTCTCATCAGTTAAATTTCTACTACTTTCCTCCACCTCTTCTTCATGATCTGATGTTGAAGCTCCATTACCAGGAAATCTACGTTCTTCTTGTTTATCTAAATTTGGATTTGATGCTCCATCTGGATGTCGTAATGATGCTAAACTTGTTACTGGTTTTGTAACTTGAGGTTTATTAATTGATTCACTTTCTGTGTGTTCTGAAGTATACCATGATTTAGATTTATCTTCTAAGTGTTGAGAACACAATTGAGATCCATCCACTGCAAGAGCCGGGTACCAAATTCCTCTACTCATTACCTGACGACACGCAGAACACATTTTACTATCTGAGGGAGGGGGTGATGGGTTTACAGATCCATACAGCATTTCGCTCAGAGATATGGACTGGCATCGTGAGGGTTGTTGGTGCTGAGATGAGGAAATACTTGAAGGTTTGCCTACAGACTCCAAGCTATTACGGTATATCTCATGCAGTTTAGCAAGTTGGTCGAATTTTCGTTGAAGATAAAACTTTTCTCCACTTAATCCTCCAATTTCTTCACCAGAGTAAGGGTTACTTGTGATTCCTCTGTCTAAATCTGTTGTCACTGAGAGTGAATCTGGAAAATAAAATATATAAATTAGTTGCAATAACCTACATAATATGAACAAATACATAATAATTATGCTAGCTCACTACAGAAATACTTATTCACAACATCTTAATATACAATTTTTGTTATATTTTAAAGCTGTTATACTGCATATAGCATAATAGTTAAAGATTTTGAGCCAAATTAGTTATGTTATTCCAACATAGCAACATTTCTGCTCTAGAATTTAGTACATACAGTCAACCGGGGTGAAATTGAAAGTGAAGAGTGGAATTGAAAACATCACAGATCTGCTTACAAAAGGCTCTGTGTCTGGTAAGATAGGGATGAAAAACTGAAAGCTTGCACACAATTGGAGTTTCAATTTCAATCCACATTTTCAATGTCATCCGCCTGGTTGACTGTGATCTTTTGATGTAGCATAAATTAATATTTATTAATTGATAACAAGATGATAGAATAACACTTATAGATCTAAATCATATACAATAACATAAATATAGATAACACATACCGGTAGCTTTGAAAAATTGGGGATTGGGAAATTGACAGAGCTCTCATGCAAGGCACTGCTGTCGCAATACCCAAAATTTCAATAAACTATCTATGTGTTATCCTATCATCTTTTTATCATTCAATTGTAGGATATCATACATAGTTTATTTTGTCTGGAGTATTATTTAATTAATAATACTAATTTGTATAAAATTAATATTTATGAGCGATTTTAATTATTCTTATTTAAATGATAAAATAAAAAGTGATCGCATTTACTCAGTATTTTATATTACATATAGCTATTTAAATTTTAAGTTTGTCTAGCAACCCTACAAAAGGAATTCAAAGGTTGCAAATTGTATGCAAGAGATAAATTCTTAGTAGCATAGATGTTAAATATTTAATGCACAGTAAAGTATAATATATTTTTGGATCATACAAATATTATTTAAGAATTCCTTCAATAATGCACAAATATAACTATACTGTATAAAATAATATAAATTCTGCAAATATAAAGATGTGGCAGCACACATAATTATTATTATTATTATTTACAGCTCTTTACATCCACATGCTTTTTTGTAAATCCTGTTTTCTTGCATAAAAAAAATACGCATATTACATTTGAATAACCATATAGTTTATCTTATCATTTGAAAACAGGGTTTATAGAGATTAAAGATTTTCGATTTTATTATGTTCCATGACTTTTACAGTGTAGATCATGTCACATTACAAACGAAAAGCATTTACAGGTTTACGAACAGCATTACTGTTTAACAAACTTACCAGTGAAGGTAGAGACAACAGTGAGATTTTCTTGACTGAGGACGCGCAGCGGGTGTTCCTCATCCTCGTCCTCGTGCAGAGGAGGGAAAAACTCTCCCATGCAAAGCGCAATATCCTCCTCAGTTACCTGTAATTTATACACCACACATTAGCATGATAAAGTTTTTTCACGGTCAAAATAAGTCTCATAGTACTATATGATCTATTGATTTATTTTTATTTATTTATGGGTATATAATGACACACGATTGTGATAATACGTATATCGCTTACCATTAATTCAGCGCTTGTATTTCTCATAAGAATAACATTGGAAATTAAGCGCAAGTTTTTAAATGGTAAAATATATTATCTCAATCCTGTGTGTACAGCATAACATAATATATAACTTAAAACCACAAATAATAAAATGTCTCAACAACAGTAATAAAAAATTAAGAGTATATTTATTCATTTATATTATTTTCAATGAGTTCGAGAACTTGACTTCCAGCACATGGAAGAATTCGTCCTGATTTAAATAATTTGCCGTACCTGCAGACAGCAGTCCTGCATGGGCACGGGTTCTTCTGGTTCCTCCACTTCAATAATTTCAACCTCGTCATCCGCTCCTCCACGTTCCTGCAGAATGCGAAGTCGGACGTCGAAACTGTCCAGGGACACGTCTATAATAAAAAAATCGTGGGTCAGATAAGTGTTGGAAACCACATATTATTATTTCATTTATTTGTTGTGTATTAAATATAGGTTGTTTCGAGTAACATTCCACTTAAATAAACGAGGAATTGCCACGTGTGAAATTGTATTTTAATGAAATACTTTCCGCTACAATTTGAGATACAATCTCGCAACGCAACAAACACACACACATAATCTTTTATTAATTTAATTGACTTAAGTAATGAATTGTAATTACCAAAAATAACGTTATTATTTTAATTACTATTAGATTTGAAATATATAATATAAAAAAAATCGCAAAATAATTTACAAAAAATAATCTTAAATTTTGAGGAAAAAGGAAAAGAAAAAGAGAAAGAAAGAATATAGAAGCGACGTGTGTAGATTTAAAATATAATTTAAAAGAAAAAAAAGTTTTAAGTACTGTGTATAACACACAAAATTTATCACAAGAAATAAACTTCATTTCTCTAGACACAAAAACGAAAAAAGAAAGAAAGAAAGAAAAAAAAAAAAAAAAAAAAGTTGCTCGCGTGTATTGTACAAAAACACAAACTAAAAGTTTGAACAAAAAATTATTTTATTTTACATTCATCTTGACTTTAAGTATGTTTATACTATAATCATGACGTAATGATATAAAAACATAAAATATGGCTTGTTGTAGTACATAAAGTGTAAATTAAGGTCTTTGGTATATCACTAGCGATCGCTCAACATGCAACGTATATACAGCAGTCAACGTAAACATTGTAACTTTACTCTTTTTTCATTTTTTGTTCTTGCAATTTTTTTATCACATGATAATAAAATAATTCATAATGTTTTTTAATTCAAATTTTAGGAGAATCAGTACCATTTAGCATAAGTTTCAATAAAATTCCAATTATTATAAATTTTTAATAATGCCGCCGCGAGTGTTATTTTTTGAACGTTACTCGTATTGTAATATATTTTTAAATATGTTGATAAATTATTCATTTAAGTAATTAAAAAAAAAAAAAAAACTTAAAAAACTAAAAGGTAATAAAGAAGCGATACATTTGAAATTTCATTGTGTAGTAGGTGTATACATTATCAAATGTATAACTATGTTACTTTTTTTTTTTTTTTTTTTTTTTTTTTACCATTTTGCATTCATTTTAAAATATAAATAAAATTTTATTCTTTTCAGAAGTAAAAATATAATAATAAAAAAGTTTAGCTTTCAGTTTCTCTTACAAAACAAAAATTACATTTTTTTAACCAACGATAAAAATATTATGATATATTTAAAATAAAAAAGATTTTCTTTTCCAGGAAAAAAAAATGTGTAGCGCAAGTAGAATGAGTTTGAAAAGAAGGCTTTTGTTGTCCATGGGGAAGTCAAAAAGAAGCTCTGATAAGAAGACTCATTTCCCCCCCGAGCAGGCAAATTACATGCTCCTGATAAAATCACGAGGGCGGGGGGTGGGGGAAGGGAGCAGTGCGTGATTTTTACACACAAAATACCGCAGCATGTACAATTCAACCTCCACAACATCGACTTTTTACATAAGACTCATTTTTATATTAGAAATACATTGAAATTGACTTTAATTTTTTAAGTCAATGTTTTGAACATGTAAAAAAAAAAAAAAAAAAAAAAAAACCGTTTAGTATGAAATATTTGATATAAAAAAAATTCATGACAAAATGGTTTTGAGTTTTTTCTTGTAAAAAGCATGATTTTTACATTACATGTCATCGTAAAGAAATAAAGAGAGAGGTTTCTTGTTAAAGATAAAATTTGTTGTTTGTTAGGTTGCTTATCAATTTCGTGTTTGTCGCTGCGACTTATTTATGCAAGTGTACGATATACGATCTGTATGGCGTTCAGAAATAAGAAATACCCTCAAGACGAATAATAATGGAACGAGTACTTACATTGCCATTTTTAACACAATATCTTTTTGTTTTGGCGACAAAAATAGTTAGCATTTTTACGACTTAAATTGATAAATATCACTATGAATTATTTTTTAGGTTAATTTTTTTCTAATACATAAGATTAAAGTTTGTTTATATTTTTGGAAGTTATATTAATGAAACTAATTTGCCGATGTCAAAATGTTACCTATGTTAATCTCCTTGTTGTTATGAAGCAGGGGTAGTGGCGGTGGAATGTCTCCCACTCCTTCCTCCTCCTCTTCCTCTTCTTCTCCTTGCTCTTCAAGTCTGGGTGGGGGTGGAGCAGGGTTAGGGGTGGATGTCACAGGAAGTTCCTCAACCAACTCGGGAGCAGGTAACGTCGGTTCCTCGTCTTCGCAAGTCTTAAACACGGTCAGTTCCTTGTATTCTTGCTGTTGAGGAACCACTTGTTTCATAATTTTCTGCTGTATCTGTACCGTCTGGTTCTCCACCCAACGTTGGATCATATTCTTCTTATGATTATCCATGTAACCATACCCAGTGCTCGTACCCGCAGCTACAGCATTAGCATTAGAACTACCCGCTTGTGGACCATCCACCCAAGTTTCACGTTTATGACTTTCTTTAAGTAAACTTCTCGCTTCTGCAACTTTAGATCTTGATATCCGTGGTCCATCAATCCACTGCTCATCACTTTTACCACTTTTACCTGCATCTGTTGCTGCATTACTTTTATTTTTATTTTGACGAGAGACTTGTGGAGATTTTGGAGTGTTAGATGAGGTGGTAGGGCGGATTGGAATTTTGGACGTTTTGGAGCCGATGGATCTTGCTGGGCTACCTTCTGAAGAGGATGCTTGTTTACATTTAGCGGGGGAACCTCGAGGTCTCTCTGCACCTGAACCACGCAAGGCTTTGCCCATGGCGCAGCGGTTGTCGCCCGAATTGAGGCTGGGAATGTAGACTGGAGGGTGTTCGCCGTCCGTGGCGTCGTCGCTGGGTCCCACGTAGATGACCGTGTCTGCGGACTGCTCGCTACTGCTGGGGTCCACGTCACTGCTGCTCGTGCCCGCTGTCAGTCGAGAGTCCTCGCCAGAACTGCCGCCAGAGCCAGTCGAGCCGCCGCCAAACTGGAAACATATCATTAGTTATTGAACCATTTTGTAACGATACGTTCCTTTCTATATAAATTATTTAAATTTTAATTTTGTCAGCAGCAGTAACTGAATTTAAAGCCCTTTGACATACATAAATATGCACTCTGCTATGTACAGCATATATCTTTAATTGCGAATAAGTATTTATTTTTATTATTTTCTTTTTTTTTATTACCTGACTACATATCTACGTATATTAACAATACCACGCGTACTGAATAAGCATTGTATACATAAAAATTCCCTATGTTTATAAGTCATAACATAAACATTTCATTATTATCGCTAAAACGATTTCAGGTACATAATTTTTTCTTTTAGGAAAATATGATTTAATATAACTGATTTACATATATACGAGATTTTACTATTTAAAAAATAGTAGGCTAAAATAGGATCATTTGATGTTAAACACCAATATAGGTGGAGACAGCGGTCAAATTATCGCAATCGCATTCCCATTAAAATGTGACTGCGATAGCTGAGCAAACAGTGGTCAAATTTTTACCCCTAAAAGTTTTGTGATAAACGGCCATCCACAATGGCGGACCATGCCCAGCTGACAAAAATAGAAAAGAATAATAAATTAATAATAGAGGGTTTTAAGCAAAATTAAGGATTTGCATTTATTTGTAGTGTTAAAAAAATTAATTACATACTAAAAATTTTATATCAGACCTTATTATTAATAAGATTTAACACAATGCACACAGGAGTTAAAAGAGTGGTTTGAATTTGGCGCGAGACATAATATACGATTGTCATCTGCCGATGCCTGAACGGCGCGTCTGATTGGCCCACGTCATACCGCATTCTTTATGTTTTCGCAAAAGTTAGGTGAAGTCTAACTTATGCGAAGCGCATTACCGCTACCGCAAAAGTTAAAGAAATGCGCCAGCTCTTAGCGCGTAAACCCGCTAGCCAATCAGAGAGCTAGTTTACTATCGCTGTCACAATAAAAACGCGAAACTTTGACCGCTGTCTCCACCTTATATTACAATTAAAAACAAACATTAGAAAAACTATAGAGCATTAAAGTGAGAGAGAACATTAGGACAAAACTTCATGTGTAGTTATACAACAAAAGTAATTTTCTATGTATATAATATGCTCTCTCTCTCTCTCTTCACGAGTTAACTATGAAATCAACAATAACAACGTACCGCACTCTATTTTAAATTATTATTTATGAAACAATTACATTAATGCAGTATTATATTGTATGTGTGTGTGACTGTGTGTGTGTATATACACACACACAGTCACACACACACACACAAACACACAACCTACTGCACTCACTTTGATTCTGCGTCTGCGCATACGATGTATTCTGGCGGCCAGTTGCACAGTGGACAATGTCTCTGTGTAATGTTGAGCCAGAGGTGACACGTGTGCAACCATAGCCACGTGGCACGTCAGGGAACCGAGGCATTCCTTCAGGAGTTGAGTCACTTTGTGTTCCCTATGGAAAATAAGGAAATTCATTATTATTAACATACTAAAAGGAGGATGAAAGTTAAAATTAATTAATACTTAATTAAATATATTACGTGGAAACTGATAACCTCTTAAAATATTTTATAATATTGCCTGACTTTTGATGCACATAAAATAAGTATATAGATAAAGACTACACACATTTGATTTTCTTTTTTTATAATAAAAGCATACCTGTAATAATTAAGTAGTATAATAGAAAACAATACCAAACTTAATTATATTATCATTAACTCTAATAAAATTAAAAAAAAAAAAAAAAGAAAACATAACACCATAATTCAACTAAATTTTACACAAATAAATCTTTTTCAGAAAGTGAAACAAGTATATAAGGCATAAGAAGTGTGAAGGATAGAGAATTAAGATAAAATCTTTATAAGTTTAGGTACCAGATGAATTAATCAAAAAGAAATTTAAGTATTTTCTTTTTCTTATTCTATAAAAGCTGTTTTCAAGCTAAAATAGCTCGGCTACAAAGCATCTCTCTCTCTCTCTCTCTCTCTCTCTCTCTCTCTCTCTCTCTCTCTCTCTCTCTCTTTTACTTTTGTGTGTAAGAAGGAATAAAGAAAAAGGATCGCGGCAATGAGAGAAAAGGTAAACACAGAACGCAAGGAGAGAAACTTGTGAAACCTTCCAGCCAGAGAGAGAGAGAGAGAGAGAGAGAGAGAGAGAGAGATCAAACAAGTTGCAAGAGAGACTCTGAGAGAGAAAACTCGAAATAAGTAAACAAAAAGATACACAAAACATTTGACGTACTCTGGCAAAAGGAAATTTACTTGCTTCATTACTAAAAACGAGTAATTTCGTATATATGTATTACAAGCATAATATGTTGTACGTGCTGCTTATTCACTCTCACTTTCTTTATTTATTTACATGCTTATTTTACTTTTTACTACTATAAACTTTTGTCTCAAATTTCACGTAATTTACATTTACACACAGCGTCTTTTTGCAGCAATGTATACAAGTCTTTAATTGTTGAATATTTCATTTTTTAGAGTTCTACTGTCTGCAAGTTTCAAGGAAAACGTAGTTCTTTTACAGAACTTTTTACAGAGGTGTGTAGCATTTCGAACACTAAAAAAATTACGATTATTCAATATCTTAAATCGAGAATTTTACTCCCGTTTTTAAGTGTTAAGGTTCGTCACACAGAATTTTAATGATAGCAACAAACGCTCAATATCATTTTAAATTTAACGGATATTTTAAGGGAAATTCGTTTCCCTTGAAACTTGCAGACAGTAGAACTCTAAAAAAATGAAATATTCAACAATTAAAGACTTGTATACATTGCTGCAAAAAGACGCTGCGTGTAAATGTAAATTACGTGAAATTTGAGACAAAAGTTTATTGTAGAATAAGCATGTAATTAATTAAATACAGTGAGAGTGAATAAGCAGAACGTACAACATAATGCTTGTAATACGAAATTACTCGTTTTTAGTAATGAACACGATTTTTTAAAATTAATAAATATATAAATAAATAATTGATATTCTGTGAACATTTTCAATGTTTATATAAGAGTCATCATAATTAATTGACTTGAGCAACAAGTATTTTTACGTAAAATTCATGATGCTCGTTTATAATAAAATATTATTACTTAATTAAAGTATATATTTTTATAAATAATAAAGTAAAAGTTTATAATAATATAAAAATATTTAAAATTCAGTGTAAATTTTAATCGCTCAACAAGTTAGTTATGAATGAAATATCATATTGACAGCTAGCTTCATTATCTGATACTTACATCTATAAAATCAATCAGAATTGAAAATTGAGTATTTAAAATTTTGCGAGTGGATGTACTAGAGACAGTAAATCACAATTTAAATGACAAAATGAAGGACGTCATTCATAAATCAAATCTTAGTTGAACATGAAGCTGTCATTTCTAGCACTGAGTAATGTCTGCTACTGTGCGTTTTATTTCGTCACAAAACTTTATTAAAAAACGAGATTGCCACAGCAAATGAAATAAAAACTATTAAAAATACATTTCGTTATATTATATTTATATATATAATTACATTTCACTTAAATAATAGAACAGAATAAAAAGAATATTACATTTTTTTTTAAGAAAGAAAATCTTTTATATACTTTTTTTCATTAAATTCTGTAAAAAGAGCAAAGAGAGTTTATCTTTGACTAAGTTTATAGACAATAATGACAAAGTACTTTTCGTATTTTTAAGTACACAATGCTTCAAGTTTAATCGTAAAATGCATCAAGAGAACAGAGAGAGAGAGAGAGAGAGAGAGAGAGAGAGAGAGAGAGAGAGAGAGAGAGAGAGAGAGAGAGAGAGAGAGAAAGAGGAATAAAAGTTAAAAGAAAAGAAAAAGAAAAAAAGTGAAGAAGAAAAAGAATGTTAGAAAAACGAGAAAATAAAATAAAAAGTGTGCAACGCAAGTAAGTGCTGACTTATTGAGGTTGCTTTACGACTAGCCAGCCATTCTTACTTTCTTTTTCCATGCACTTTACTTTTACGATTTTTTCAACATTTGGTCCTTACTCTCTTTTCTCTCCTTCTTTATATTATCGTATAACATGTTTCGCAGCATATAACATTCGTAAGTCGTATAATTCTTTAGTTCGACTCTCCAAATCTTACGTCACACAGCTGCTGGTATCGTATAATGATACCCTCAACCCCCCTACACCACCCCTAACTTCAACCTACCCCACCCCTGACTCACACTCGTTAAATGAAATATGGTACTTTATGAGAACTTTACAGCCAATATAAGATATTTTATTACCGTTCTTGATTATTACGAAAAATTTTGTTGCGTATATAAAAGTTAAACTCTATAATAATTATCTATATAAGAAATAATTGTTTAAGTTTCTATATATAATAATATATTACAATTATTTTATTTATCGTATTTTCTGATCATATCTTTACTTTAAGTCAAACTTTATATTATATACGTTGTATAGTGAAAAATATAATATGGTTACATCATAAAGGAACGTGATAAAAAGTCAAAGAAGTACAAAACTTTATATGTGTATTTTTGATATAAAATGTTATATTTTTTAAATCACGTGATATCATATTCTAACCAATTAGAGTGTAAGTTAATTATTATTCTTACGTGTCATTGGTTGAAGTGTACCAATGTCCATACGTCGTTATAATTTATATGACTAATTAAAATAGTAAGTGTTTAATTCTTATCATATACATATAATATGATGATTTTGCAGACGACTTTTAATATTCATAAACTTAATTATGTACATTATAAGTGCTTCATTTTAATGCATCTGTATATTATATCATATTATTATCTTTCATACATAAAAATTGTAAAAGCGATAGCTAGATATAGATAGTAAAGACAACTTTTCTGTAAAAGTATTATCTATGAAGTAGGATTATAGTTAAATTATATTAGAAGTAACACAAAAAAACATTTTAAGTATAAAAAAGTCAAGAAAAACTAAACCAATTTTCTTAAAACAATTAAAGTATTAAACTAAACCAAATTTCTAAAAAAAAAAAATAATAATAAAAGTATAATTGTTCCTAAAAAGTGTTGCTGAAAGAGTTGTATGATGTCCAAAATAATTTAAAAAAAGGCATTAATAGTAGAGGATTTAACTCGCCTTTAACTATACGTTGTATTGTATTTCTATGATTACATAAGCATTACACTTACATGTAATTACATGTAGCGATAGATTTTTATATAAATCGGACAATTTATTACATTTATTACATGTAGATAGATTTTTATATAAAGTTCGGACAATTTTATGATAAACTTCATGTTTAGGAAGAGAGAAAAAAAAAATCAAGTACACCTTGAAAACTTTATATATAACAAATAATTATTCAGATCTGACAGAAGATGTTTTATATTTACTATAAATTTATTTACTCTTTTCGTAAGTTAGTTTTCTTTACTTCGTCACAGCCATATAGTTCTATATAAATATATTAAATTAATAAACTATACCTAATTTATTGAATACTTGAAACAAGAGGGGTGTTGTGGGGGCCAGTTGAGGGTGACTTAAGGGGTTGAGCATAGAACAATGAACCTATATCAATACCCTTGGTCACACAATTTCTATACGTTTTTCTCCAAATATGCCCTAGAGTTGTGAAAAAGAGTAAAAACCTAGAAGGTAAAGTAAAAAATAAGACGTTGATTTGGCGATATGTCAACATCGTGGCAACTGAAAGACATGCATGATTTTTTTTTCTCTCCTTGCATTTATGAAATGGTTTTCTTCCAGGTCAATGAATATAAAAGATTTGAAAAAAACCTTCCTCTTTAAAGTAAACATAGTTATCCATAATATGCATAGTATATAGGAGTGATAGATACCGCGGTGTGGTATATATACCTCAAAGTTGAAGAATTTCAAACAAGAAAAAAGTCAAGAAAAGTTTTAATTTCCTGTCAACCGCAAGACATTTGAATTTGTTACCATCTCGTTGTACTAGTTTACTGAGTAAGCAGAAGAAAAGTTTTAGTGTTTCAAAGGAAAAAATTGAGAGAGAGAGAGAGAGAGAGAGAGAGAGAGAGAGAGAAAATGAACTTCTACCACACTGATCGTTTATCATTAAATTTTATTACTCAAGTAAAAAGTAGTTGGCTTTGTAGAAAAACTAATAAAATTGCTATTCTTTCAACGATGAGAGAATCATTTAAATTTAAAATTTCATAAGATATAGCCAAATATTAAATATTTAATATACTTTTTTTTATTATGGTTTTGGTACAATGTTATAAAGTTACAATTTACTGGCATCGAATGTAATTTTTCATATAAGTTCAAGTTGAACTGCACAAAATTTTAATTTCAAATAATTTAACTTAGTATTGTTCTGTTTTCATGAGTCTAATTCAAGTTACAGCTCATCTCGTTAAGAATTTCTGATCATAAGAAACAGCAGTTTTTTTTATGTCTACTAAAGCATGGTTTTATACAAAAATTTAAATCATTACACATAATGATTTTACTTACCTGTATGGAAGATGTTTCTGTCCATTGAAGATTGCGAGTAGTACGTTGGCGATACCTGAGAGTGGTATACCTCCCCCCGCGCGACCTCTCTCACAGCTTCCTAGGTCCAGCAAGTGCAGCCTGCTGCGCCCGCCAGCCACTGTCAATCAATCAATCAATCATTAGTCAACTCATCTGACACCAATCACATTAGCGTTTTTTTTTTCCTAAATACACTTCAATCACCTAAAATCAGGTCACTTAAAAATTTATAGCTTTAAACGTTGCTCTTTAATGGATACATGAAAGTATGATGGAGGAGTAGGAGAGAGAGAGAGAGAGAGAGAGAGAGAGAGAGAGAGAGAGAGAGAGAGAGAGAGAGAGAGAGAGAGAGAGAGAGAGAGAGAGAGAGAGAGAGAGAGAGAGAGAGAGAGAGAGAGAGAAAGCCTGCAAATAATACGTTACTAAAAAAAGTTAAAATTTTATTTTACTCTCCATAGTTTTTAATTACAAACTCAACTGTTTGCAACAGAAAGGAAAGTAAAAAATTATTTACAATTCTTACAGTCGTGAGTTAGAGAACCAAATTTCTACAAACTATATAATTTTTTTTTATAAAAGTAATTAACACACTCATCGCCCAACCTTTATTTAGAGTTACAATGAATGACTTAAAATAGAGATATAACATATTTTAAGTTATTATTTTATAAACCCATGGTGTATAAATTTTAAAATTTAAATAAAGCACGAATATTAAAAAGAAAAACAACCACGGCAAGCAATATTCCCACACGCTTCTCTAAACTCATAAAAATTAATCAATATTAACTTAATAATCACATAAAAAAAGCTTTACACAAAATGTATACAAGAAAAAAAAAAGGTCAATATTGATAAAATGTTAATTCCAATTTAAAATAAGTATCTGAGGTTATAGAAAACGTTTTTATCATCATTGATTTTTTTTCTTACAAGCAATTACTGACTTTAATATAAACTTTTATTCAAAGCAATACGTTAAAAAATTTAATCATTTCTCTCTCTTATATAGAATAAGAAATATTTTAATAAAAGATATACCCGCACTAAAAAAACTTCTTAATATTTCAAATAAATTTTATAAGAAGCTAAAACGATTTTTTTTTGTATATATACTTGATTTAAAACATAAAGAACGTATGATTACACCCTAAATTTTGAGTCCCCTTGTGCGGAAAATATAACGGAAATGAGCGCCATAATTCAAACTTGGTAAGTCTTTGGTGTCATGAGGTGCTAAAGTCTCTTGCCGCTCTTGCAAAGAATGCAGTTATTGCACACAATACACAGAAACTTGCAATGTATTTCCCATTGTTTATCGACAAATAATGTAAAATACCACACAGGATTTTCATTTTCTAGAGAGAGGGTAGAAAGAGAAAAGACAATACTGTTTATTGTCTTATACGTCGACGTTGTAATTTAATTTAATATTTTAACATGTATTATATGCATGTATTGTGTTGTATATTTAAACTATTATATATACTTTATAAGGTTATAATAAGTCATATAGTATTATGTTTTGAAGTTCATTCATAATGTAGATTTGTTTTAGTTTAAAAGAGAGATAGGAGAATTATTATAGAGCTGTATTTATAAATTGTTAATTAAACACTGCAGCATACATGGTTTAATTGAGTGTAATTACAATAATAAACGTATTCTATAGGTATAATATACTTAAAAAAGAGCTCAATTATACGACTATAATCACAATATTATGTATTTAAAATGACTAATTTACATTAAAAAATTCAATAAAAAATGTCAAAACAGTATATTTTTTTGTGTGGCAGTATTAACATTGTTTTTTAAAAGTAATATATACACCAAATCATAAAAGTCTTCAAAATTTTGTTTTTATTTTACAAAAAGAAAAAAAAAGGGGGGGGGGGTACTTTGCATTTTAATAGATTTCATCTCTTATTTATTTAAACTATTTCTTTCTATTATCGAAGTGCCAAGAAAAGTTTCTAAGGCTTTGCAATGTAAGAAATTGACTTAAAATTGTGGACAAGCTGTTTGTTACTGACCTCCTCCTTTGCCAGAGCGGTCCACGCTGTACTGGTAGACGTGCAAGGTGTAGAGGAAGTGCGAGTCCCAGCCACGCGCCTCCTCCCCTGCATTCTGCACAGGTCTCGTGCGAGCAGATACTGCGGCGTCAAGGTAGAAGGCGGCACGCTCTGCTGTCGGTACCCTGAGCTCAGAGTGTTGTTGTAACTGAGCTCCTAGCAAGGGGTCATCTCTCAGGTACACTCCGGGACTCTGTTCACAATCTGAAACATAAAAAGTACGTTCGTTAGTTTGTTGTTTGCATACATGGCTGCTTCAAATAGTGAAGAATTTAATTTCTGAATAGCATAAAAAATTTTACTCTATATGACTTTACTTTGAGACAATAGAGTAACATTTTATGTGACAGTGTCTGTACAGAAATATAATATCTGTAGTCTCCAGGCAAAACTGTTTTATTTACACAAGGATTAAAGAAAATACGTAATAATTTGTACTCATACAATAGCATAAATAATGTTGCTAGGAGTTGCAACAGCAACCTTTAAAGCTTATCTAATATTAATGCTATTCAACACAGTAGCTATGCAATGCAGCATAAATTATGCTGTATTATATGAATAATTGTTACTAAAACAAAAGTTAGCAAAATAATTACGTATTTATTTTATACGTGCAAGGTGGTTATTTTATGTCAGTTTTTTGTTTGGTATACCTTTACGGATTCGTAAGAGTGAATAATTCTACTAAAGAGAGTGGAATAAATTAACCTATGATAAAGAAGGGTATGTTTTAAATAACTTCTGCATTTAATTTTCTTTAAAAAAAAAAATTTAACTACCATCACAGTTTAATCAGCTTTTAAGAGGTTAATGGTGACAAAAAGTACAATTTCATTTAATGAAAATTACATAGATCATGTAAAAGAGTAACATATTATGATGATGAGACATACGAGTGAGAGGAAAATAAATGTCAGTTTTTCATGTTTATAAATTGCACAGGACAAAAGGATAGAAAAATTAACTCACGTTCCAAGTCTTTAGAAAATTACTCCTCATTTTGTATATGAGGTTTCTAACGAATTACTATTATCTAACAATCTTTTTTAAAACTTTAATTAAGCTAAACAAAAGAATGGGGAACACAATGTGAAAGAAGAAAAGACTTATTAACAGCCGGACGCGAATTTGTATAGGAGCTCTCCCTCTTTCTCTATCTTTTTTTTTATATTAAAGTTGCAAAATATTCAGTTAAAAGAACAAAAGCTAATAGTTAATGAATTATGCTGGAGAAAAATATAAAAAAATCATGATAAAAAAAAAATATATATAAAAAATATTAAATTCCTAATGCAAAAATGACCAACTTTTTGAAACATTTCTTTTTAATGCGTTTACACAGAAATATCTTCAGTTTTTAAGACCAAATTTGAGTTGATTTATGGCGAAATATTTCCAACATTTGATTGCATGTAATCTCCACTTATAACTATAAAAATTCCAAGCAGTGTAATGCAAATAATGCTCCGTGTGAACATGCTATTAGCGTCATATTTTAAACAAACATTATTTCTCAGATATTGCAGCTTATTTCTTACTGTCACAGAAAGTGCCCTATGGAAAAGTGTGGCAATGACAATGTTTATATTTTACTTTTTTTAATTCCAAAATCTTCATGAAATTGAAGGTTTTTATTTTTTTTTGTTCTATTTATCTATTGAAAATAAACTACACTATACAATATATTGTACGGTACAATTATAAAAATGTAATAATACTGATAATAATAATAGTTTCTAAAACAATGATAATACCACATAAGCACAAGGAAATGGATAAAATAGCCACTCGTTCTCGTTATACAGAGAGAGAGAGAGAGAGAGAGAGAGAGAGAGAGAGAGAGAGAGAGAGAGAGAGAGAGAGAGAGAGAGAGAGAGGGCGCGGTGGTGGCAGCTTGCTTGCTCGACGAGTTGCCTAACTTAAAGGGGAAGCACTGAAATGCTGTACAGTGTACAACTATATGTATAGGAGCGCAGGTGAACAGTATCGTGATCAAATACCATCAACAAAATATATACGACGATCACTTCGATTTTATATTATTATACAAATTCGTTTAAAATATCATATCCTATAAAAATAAATTATATTAGAGAGAGAGAGAGAAATATATATATATTATATTATGGTAATATTTATAAAATTTATATTATGATGTAAAAAGAAGTTGTAAATTTATTGGCTATTTATTTGATAAATAAAAAGTTTTCAACACATTTTTTGATTTATTAATAGGACTAATGATTAATAAAAACGTTATTTAAGATGAGAAAACATTTATCTTTTCTTTTAACACAAGAATGCAAGACAAAGTCAAGAAGCACTTGACATAAATTTAATTTTAAATTATATAAATTTGTTTTTATTGTTTTTGCAAACAAAACTGTATTGTAACTTTTGAAAGCTGAAATTTTTGTGTTTTATACGCAAAGACAAATAATTCTAACGTTTCGTATAGTTTGCATTGTTTTACCTATCTGAATGTATTTTCACTGCCTTCAGTCTTAATAAGCATTTGAACCGAAAACAGGAAAAATTATGATTGAACATTAAAGTAACATATATAACGATTCTTTCAGTGTATTTAATACCTTGTAGCATCTCGAGAATTCAGTTAAATCTTTCTTTCTACTGTTACTTTACTGTTTACAGTTTTTACTTTAAAGGCATAATCAATTTAATATATATCAAATAATATGAAATATAAATGTATATCTAAATTTTTGATGTAAAAAAAGCTCATATGAACACAATTTCCCCAGTTTCGATTAAAAGTAACATGAAATACAGTGTACCAATATTATTTATTTCGTGATAATTGTTTTTACTCGCGTTTTTTAATGTACCATGCTAAAATATCTCAGCAAACATTTAAATTAAGCCAACTCAGCAATTTTTAAGTGTTGCTCAAGACCTTGGTTGCCTTATAATAATAATTTACTATACAAAAAAAAAAATATTAGGGGAAAAAAAATTGGGGAGACTTAATATATAAATTTAAAGACTTTTAAAATATTTAAATACAAGTTATAAACGCAAAAATATATATTTTTTAATTTCTTTTTTTAAGTAGTTAATTTAAATTTACTTTGTTAAGTATGAATTTTATTGTAATTAAATTTTTATTACATTTTCTGTATGAAAAGTACTTTCAATGCCTTCATGAATAAAAATTAATGGGTTTTGCTAAAAAAAAAAAAAAAAAAAAAAAAAAAAAAAAAAAAAAAAATTATTACTGCATACAAGTGTTGAATTTTTTATTGAAAATTGGTCATTTTAAGTCGAGATTTTTTTTTTGTCGTTCTCAAACCACAAGATTTTCATTGGTAAAGGGGAATTGTTTTTTGTAACAAGTTTTTGTACTTGGGGATTACTGTGACCATTTTAACGAAAATTTCTAACTTTTAGCTTCAAAATTTGAGTAAATATATATATATTTTTTTGTGAATTTAAAATACTTGTGTATACGTACAAATTTAGCTATGCCAAGGATATATATATTTTTTTTTGTTATATTCAAACTCTCTCATTTTAAAAGCAGTATAACGTCAAAGCTAGAGTTTCATTAATAATGACATAAATATTTAATCAGTTCAACTTGACGTAAAGGCAAGTTTGAATATCATATAAAATTTACCATGTATTGTACAGTACATCATGTTATTACATATAACGTTGACTCGGCTTGTTATATAGTTAAATACAAACTTATATGAAGTTTAACGTCACAATACGTACAAGTTTGAGGTATAATAAATCGTGAGACCACAAAATTTGCCAATAGATATAATAATAATTTTGTTTAAAATTTAATTTATATTCATGTCTTTATTTTAACACCACAATTTAATTTTATCGTGAAAAATGACCTTGGAAGGTCAATGACTATTTTATGGTTACTTTATATGCATAAATATGTATTTAATATGCTATCCTCGTTCTATATATAAAGGGGTTTTATGGTTTAAAATAATGGGTTAAAGGTTAACTCACCGTTAGCATGACCTGCCAAAAGATCACGAAGTGTTTGTGATTGACCTGCCACCTCGACGGCAGATACTCTTACTGAGAATCTTGCTCCTGTTTTCTGTTTCTGTTCATTGATGCCCCGGAATAACCATGAGATTGCACAAGGTGCGACACCCAGAGAGTTTGCAGATTCTGTGCCTCCGAGCATGGTGTATGTTTTGCCTGTGAACAAGAGAGGAAATATTTATAGTTCTTGATTTACATATTGTGTAAAATTTTTAAATTCAACAAATAGGATTTAAAAGACAAAGTGTTTAAATTTACGAAATTAGTCAAAATTCTTGTTTTTAAAGATCTTATTTATTTGAGAGCGTGGTAGTCCAATGGTCAATTTTTTTATGCTATGCGATCTCTAGCACATAAGTTATAGGAAAATGAATCTTGCCTCTTTTCATGTAAAGAAGAAATAATGTAATTTAAAATTTGCTAGCACCGATCAGTAACAACAATTTAACAAACACATTTAATTGTTGAACTTTCGAGTCACCTTATTCTAGAAATCTGCTTATTCAAAAGAAGGAGGGAGATAAATAAATAGAGAGAGAGAGAGAGAGAGAGAGAGAGAGAGAGAGAGAGTAATTATATAATAAGTCTAAAAGATAAAGTGAAAGCAAATAAAAATTCTTTGTAAAAAAAAAAAGGTCTCCAAGCAGCATTTTGATATCTATCACCTTTTATTTTTTTAAAAAAACTTTTCACATTAAAAAAATCTGAGTTGTCAGACAAAATAATTTATGAAAAAAAACATAAAGTTTATTCCAATTCTATCGCTTTATTCTCTCTCTCTCTCTCTCTCTCTCTCTCTCTCTCTCTCTCTCTCTCTCTCTCTCTCTCTCTCTCTCTCTCTCTCTCTCTCTCTCTCTCTTCGCTTTCATTACTAGAAGAAAAATGTGCAAATCACATAATGTGCGACCATAAATTTCATCGACTTAGACTTAAATTACATTTTCTTTAGCACACAAATTAGCGGTAACCAGAAAAGAATATAAAAAAAGTTTCCTTAGTAAGAAGAAAAAAAAAAAAAAAAAAAAAAAAGTTGAGTCGTTAAAATTACATAAAAAGTTTATTGCTTATATTTGGACATTTTTAACAATTAAAAAAGATTTACGCATGAAAGATATCCCTTTTTTTGAGATATTATCAAGAATAAGTTAACAAAAAATGCAGTTTATTGCATCTATTAAAGAGTTTTGATTGAATAGATCTATCAATAAATTCCATACAACTACAGTAATTTTCTGATAAAGGGAACGTAAAACATCTATGCTGTAATTCAAGCAGAAAATTATGCAAATTTCTTTACTTTGATGCAATGATCCACATATGTATAGATAAATAGTCTTGTATGAGATGGATATACTAATTTATTGTAAAACAGAGACAAGAGAATCGAGTAAAGGTAAAGAGAGAAGTATAAACGATTCCATTCAATTTGAGTTTAGAATGTGAGTGCAAGCTCCCTGGGGAAACATCTCGCATAGATTGCTCTACTGGACCCTCAAGAGTGTGGAGAGAGAAAGCGAGAGAGGACCATCTCAATAGCAATTGATTTCACACTTAGGTGCAATTTGTTACCAAAACTCATCATTGATGACCATCAATAATAGAATAAAGCGACACAAGGGATGTTCAATTGAATATTTTTATACGATCAAACTTTGTCATAACCACTTCAATAAAATATATTACTTTTTATACTTTTTTTTATGTCCACCTTTTTTTTTATATAAGAAATGTTCAAACTTATGTTTAAAAAACTTAACAGAAAATATGTTTAATACATTTTTTTTAATCTCATTGCAATTTTTAAATATTGCATCTGTTTTCATTTTTTTAATTTTTGGAATGATTTATACTGTATATAAGAACGTATAGAATATGGTATAACATATTTTTATAATCTGTATTGTCTAATAATTGAGAGAAATGAAACAAAGAATTTTTTTTCCTCCAATTAAAACATGTTGGAAAACAAAATTTTAAATTTTTAACATACAGGGTGTTTGCAAGGAATTGCGCGCGGAGTGCCATGTTTAATTAGAGAAATATATTACCCAGCACAGGTCAAACGTCACTTTTTTTTTTTCGAAGAAAAATTATTGTTTTAAATCTTTTTATAATATATAGCATTTTAATAGCTCGATTTTACCTAATAAATATTATTAAATGTTTATTAATAATTAGAGCTTTTTTTTTACTGCCCAAAAATTACACTTTTCCTAAAGTAGTAATATGTTATATTTTTGCTTACATATGACGTCGAAGCGTAAGCTCAAATCAACAAGAGCAACCATCCTATATAATATGAGTTTATATATAATTTTTTGTCATTTTCACTTCATACGAGTGTAAAAATACGACATACAGTAAGGCCTGTTCAAATTATCAAAGGATATTATATATACCAGTACACATTAAAAACAAAGAGTAAGAATACACAAAATTAAATTGCAATTCAAGTAAAGAACTTTAAATATTACAACTAATAATCATCTTATTTACATCTGTTTCTCTCCAAACACACCAACAGCTAACCTCATTAATCTTAATAAAAATATTATTTTATGCTTTACGTTACTATACAAAAAAACTCAATGTAAAAAAAATACTATAACATTTTCTGGCTAATTAAATAACATGGTTTTAATTAAATCTTAAGTTTTTACAATTTTCTACGAATTTTTTCCTAGTTCCCCCTTTTTTTGTTATTTTAGATGAAGCTATCATTTTGAATTATGTATCCAATAAATCTCAATCTTACAAAGTAATTTAATTCTAATCTTTTAGCAATTTTCTTCATTACTTCTGCACTTCGTATATTTCTTAACTTCTTTTTCTATTCTACTCTACCCCCTACATTTTAATGTTACAAATTTGGACAAATGATGTTTACGTTAAAAGATTTTTTTTCTATATTATTCTTTGCATTGAAATCAAGAAAAATGTGCGTGTTTACAAAGTAGCGTCTTTTTTTTTTTTTTTTTTTTTTTTTTTTTTTTTTTTTCACGCACTCTTCAATTAAGAATTTCTCCCCCTCTCTCATTTTGCTGGCAATCTCACAAATTACTTCGAGTTAAAAATCAACATGACTTTTTTTTTAAGTGGATTTACTTTTTACTTTGCTATCTCTCTCAATATAATAATTTCATTTATTTTAATTACTGTATAGTAAAGATAACCTTTAAAAAAAAATCCATTTTATTATATGTGCGGTTGAATTTTTTTAAATTTCAATTTACTGCTATATGTATATGACATTAATTTGCAATACGGCCAGTTTTTTAATAGCATTTTTTTTTTTCTGGAATCATGATTTCCAAGGTTGAATTTGAATCGGATTAAGAAATTGGCAGAATCATGTTTTCGTTTTCTCCAAATAGCATCAATAATTGTATTTACACATTTTATGTCTTTATATATATATATATATATATATATATATATATATATATATATATATATATATATATATATATATATATATATATATTTATTATTACATACTATATTATGCATATGAAATGAAAACATAGTCGAGGCGTTTTTCAAACGATAAACAAAGTAAATAATATAAACATAAATAAACCAAATTTGAATAATTTCAAAGTTCTCCTCAAGGCTATTTTGTTCTTCTAATTACCAAGGAAATTTAGAAGAGTTAAAAAAGTTGTCTTCAAATAAATATTTACGTTTTCAACTCCTTTGAAATGTATCTCCTATACTTTCTCAACATTCATTAAAATTAATAATATATTCAATAGATTAACATATTTGTTGATAGTGTATGTTATATGTATTAAAGTAAATATTTTATTATATTATGTTGTTGCGATAAAATGATTGTGTTAAAATATTAATATATTTATGTAATAAAAAAAGAAACCATGGAATTTTAGAAATGATATTTTTGTTGTTAAAAACAACAAAATTCCAGGGATATGAACATAAACAATGTTCAAACGAATTAGAAAATAACAACGGAACGACATAAAACGGCGAGAGAGAGAGAGAGAGAGAGAACAGTGAGTATGCTACTGCGTTATATCAAAATTTAACTTGGGTATATGTTCAGTAAACTAAAAATTTTGTATGCAAACATACAATATTCCCCCGCATATTATATTTATATTTTCATTTCGTTGCTTCTCTCTTATATATATAACATTATAAAATTATTATTCAGTGTGAACCAAAAGCATTTTTTTTAACTCTATGTACATATTTTTATTGTTTTGTTGGCTAAAAAACAAAAAAGTTATAAGATCTAAAAAAAAAAAAAAAAAAAAAAAAAAAAAAAGATAAAATAATAGACATATTTAAGTAAAAAACATTTACTGGTTTTTATATATGAATTTAAAAACACAGTAATTACATAATATAACCTCAAACGTTTTTTTATTTTATATTATATATACATATATATTTTTTACTTTGATGTTTTGAAATGCAATGTGTGTGATGAAACTGCATACAAAACAAAATTACCTACAATTCAAATAAAAATATATAAAATGAAAAACGCACATAAAAGATAATTTTTTAATAAGGTACAATTTCAAAGGGTTTTATTTTTTTTTCTTTAAAATTTTTCTGTAATTATATAGAAAGGATTCTAGTAAAGAAAAAGTGAGTTATTTAATTTCTTTTGTATTCGTGAAACTTAAAACCCCTAATTTTGAGTCGTAAAAAACTGTATTAATGTGTGATTTTTGTCACGTTTTTTAAGTGAACAAAGCATTTCTAAGTGAAGATATAAAAAGCTTTTTTTTTGGACTTTTATTTTCTCAATAGTAAAAACATTAACAGCTTTTTATGCACTTTAGATGAGAGAGGATGAGAGAGAGAGAGAGAGAGAGAGAGAGAGAGAGAGAGAGACAGTAGAATTAAATTTGTCATTAGACTTATAAAATTTACTGTTTTGCAGTTTAAAGAATTACTTAAAAACGTACACATTTCAACGCTATATATAAGTTTTGATGAGTTTAAATAATATTTCTATATAATGAACACAGCAATATAGCAACAGTTGGGTTATTGTAAAGATGATTCACAATGATGGCAAATTATGATTACAATATTTGGATTAGACTACTCATAATAATATGACTATACGTTAACTTTTATCCAGCACCAAGTACGTAATAAAAAGTAACAGCATCAAAAAAGGTATATCTAAATTAAAGGTTTAACAATATAAAATTTAAATTTATTATTTCTATAATATTTTAGTATGAGAATAAAATTTAGTTTGATTTTAATATAGTTTGTATGTAGATTATGTCAAGATTAATTCTGTTAATATGGAAATAAATCAAAGTCATAATTTTGTGTTACCTCCCTAAACTTTGCTTCAGGCGCCACCACCGGCTGTGTGTGTATTATTAATGACGGTAGCGAGTACTCTCTCTCTCTCTCTTACTTGATAAGCTTGCTTCGCGCATATTAAACCATCACGAGCAAGTGAGAGAGGGAGAAATTTGCGAGGAGTAAAAATAATGAGCCAAAAAGCGCGACAATCTCGGAGAATATGTGTGAGATATGTAATATACAAATTATTATTTTTTATTATATATATTTAAAGCAACTTGTACATGTACGTAAATTTATAATGATTTATTTTTAGCATACATGTGAATTTCTTAATGAGCCTGTACGAATCTTAAGTTAGTGGAAATGTTTTTAGAGATATTAAGGCATTTGGTGTTGTGTATATAACCAAATAAATGCAATGATATAAAAATAAATAAATAAATGAATAAATGAACGAAATGAATGAATGAATGAAAACATAAATACAAGCAAACAAACACTATGTAAAAAATCTTGATATTTTTAACCATCTCATTTTCACACAAAATAGGGAGAATTATGACGTAAAAAGTTATATGCTGTCATTTTTTTATTGTTGTGAATGATAACAAAGGCATCCCCCTCATATCAAATCCACAATATAATATAATATGTAAATACAGCTCAATGCTTTTATTATACATTTTATGATGAATATTAAAATATCACTTTTTTAATATAATAAATTGCAATATACTTTATTAAATTAATTCAAATTCTTTTGTTTATTCTGATAATACGTGAATAAAAAAACAGATATAATTTTTTTATGACGTTTTGTTATATTGTGTGAAATGTTTTTTTTTTTAATAAAAAAGCGAGTTATTGATTCTTTACATTTTATAAAAAAGTTTCAGATATTTATAAATATAAAATATATTTTTAACGTATTCTCTTTTTTTTACAGCGAGCGAGAGAGAGAGAGAGAGAGAGAGAAATTGTAGCGTAAGTTCTAAAATCTGATGATTAAAAACTTTTCTTTCTTTCTCTCTCTTGCGCTGTTGTTGTGTTTGTTATATAGTTTCAACTTAATTTGGTTTGACAGTTCATCAACAAAAACTTGAAGTGATTTAAATTACGTTGCTTAAAGAATAAAGTCAGGCAGGAGACAACATTGACAACAAATATCTGAGAGAATAATCAGTTCTCTCTTTCGGATAAAAATAGTGAAGAGTTTTCAAGATTGTTTTTCTTACATAACAATGTAAGTTTTACATTGATGAAAACTTTATTAATGATTTTTTTTTCATGACAATAATGTTATCTTAAAAGTTAAATTGTATAAAGTTTTCAAAATTTATTTCATAGCTTCCGACATGCTATAATCTCTCAATGATTGCAATAAATATAAGTGTTGGATTATTAAGTATTGACATTATTTTCAAGTGAACGATATAAAAAAAAAAAAAAAAAAAAAAAAGTCTATAGCTTATATATTTTGTTTTGTTATCTTTATATTTTTTCTTGATTAAATTGTGTAATTGTTTGATTTACATTTTGCCACATTTTGGTCTGAAGTGCTCGGTTTTATTGAAACTTCTTCTGCATGCATTGCTCTAAAAACAAACCTACCCACAATGGTACTTTGTAATGTAGAGCCTATTTTACACAGCTAGGGTTGATAATTAAGCTACCTTGTTAATTTTTTTAGCAGTAAATCATATCATAAGTAATTTTGACTTATTGGGAGTCAAACTCAGATCTTTGCCTTGCAACAGTGGTAAAGATCTGGGTTCGATTCTCGGTCAGTCGGAAGTCATTTTGATATTCATTTAAAACACACGGAAAACAACATAAAAACCAATTTTAATACACATTTTCTTTGTTTTTAAAGTCACTATATTGTATATTTTTAACTGGCTTATATTTCACTGTTCTTGATCATTTCTTACGAAGAAAGACAACTGAACATTTCTTACAAATTTTACTATAAACAACAAAAGAGTTAATAGCGTGGCGTTAAAAAAAGCTACAAGTAAAAAAATAGGGCGTTTAGAAGAAACTACTAAAGAGATTGATTTTAATTAATGACAGACACAAAACTAATAGTTGGATGAAACTAAAGCATGAGATTGAAGTTAAGAACAGAAAAAAACACATAAGAGATCGAGTTGTCAAGTGTCATTATTAAGAAGCTGGTTGTCATTTAACACACAAGCTTCTTCTTCATTAGAATGTTAATTGTTGTTCATTAGTTCGAGACTTACCTAGTCTTGCGTGTCCAAAACAGAAGAGACAGCCATCTGAACCGTTGATAACTGCGTGGATTACGTCAGTGAGAGCGCTCGCGCATACTTCGCTCTGAAACATTATAACATTTCAATTTACTAACAATCGAGAAAAAATATGTATAAAATCATAATACAAGGAATAATATATAGCTTAAATATGATATTGAAATTGATAAATACTAAAAAAAAAAAAAATAATAATAATGATAAAAAACATAAAGGTACAAAATCTACATCATCGTGTGTGGAGCTTAAAAAATCACAGTTAAGATTACGTCGGAACGTACAGTATATTATATTCATAAATAAACTGCGGTGATTAAGTCATTAGGTATCAATATAGTCATTTTAAAAACTAATTAGTAATTGACCACGATTGCAATTAGTAAGTTTCAATCTTAAAACATTTTGCACAATATATATAATGAGAATTAAAAAAAAATATATATATATGTTTAACGTAATTATTTTCAAATTATTTCTAAAAACAAAATCTCAAACTTTGTTTTTTCCTGAAACTTTTCTAATGTCCGAAAAACAAATTAAAATATTTTTCATTTGGTAAGTAAAAAAAATCCGTATCTTGCTATAATAACGATACTGATTAGATAGATAATCTTGCTTTTAAATCTAACAAAATCTTTTTTAAATTAAACTAAAAAAAAAAAAGATAGAATATTCAGTATAACTAGATGTAAATTGAAAAAGTTTTCAGTAAATTTCATTTAAATGTTCATCTTATAATTCAACAGTCGTAAAACGAGCACGTTTTTAAAATTATCCATTAAAAAACTTTTTTTTCTTTGTAGGAAAATAATCTTATGAAAATATAAAACTGCAATGAAAAAAAAAAAAAAAAAAAAAAAAAAAAACGAGAAGAATTGACAACGATGGTGCACTCGACTGGACCTAATACATACTCTCTCTAGAAAAACAATAAAAAGTAAATTTTATTACGAGAGAGAGAGGCAGGGAGGGAAAAGAGACATTGGAATATTCGATTTTTTTTTTATTCTAACGTTAGCAAAAACGTATAGTTGTCAATAAAAACGAAATATAAATACATTCAAAATAAACTGTTTGGACTTTATGATAGGACATAAAAAAAAGTAATTAAATAACTTATTTGCAATATTGTTATAGAAACTGATTTATTTTGTTCTTAACGGAGATTTATTTATAGATTTAATCAAGTGAGTTATTTTCAATATAATATTCTCTTATATGTATAGCATTTTGTCTTTTAACATCAATGGAAATATGACGATTCTATTTAGGGGAAAGAATTAGCGTCCAAAATATAAGTTGAATTAAGTCGCATTAGAAAAAAAAAAGTAAAAAAAGATTTCCTACGATTATAACAAGGAGTTTTGAGATAAATTAAATTTAAAATATACAAGAATAAGATTCTGTCAACATTTTCCCCTCACTGCTACAGACTATAGGTTGGTACCCAAGTCTATTTCAGTAAATCTCAATATATATTTTTCAAGTAAACAGTTTTATGCATTATCTATATTGTACTTTACCACAATAAGAGACAAAAGCTATCTTGTGAAAATAGCAATACAATAGAGTATATTATATGCAAGGGGGAACCCAATATTAAACTATTGTAATATACTGTAGTGCATCAATAAGCATATATCACAACAAATAGGCCTATATATATATATACGTACGTATGTATTGAAAGCCAATGTATATTATATATAATAGAGTTATAAGCTGTTTATTATGTGCATAAATAGTACTGAAATAATATTAAGTACATTACTAACCAAACATATTAGATTGGAAAGCAATTTTCGTAAGTTTTCTTACATATAGTTTGAGACCAACTAACGATTTCATTTCAGTTTTTTTTTTTACAGTATTTATAACAAATTTATTAATTAAATTAGTTTCTATGAGTATGCAATTCTATCATTTATTTAAAAAAAATATATACATCAATGCTATATAGAAGTTGGAGCAATTTAAATATAAAAAGTTGATATATTGGTTAATATGATATAATATTCGTTAACATTATAAAATATTATTTGCTATTCAATTAATAGTAAGATTCATTTGTCCCGTTTAGTAATGTATGTATATATATATTATACACACACACATATTATATAAACTATTCTTAATATTTCTGCGCTGTGTTGTACTATCAATCAATATGAGTATGAATATAATTTCATGCAATTTAAACTTAGAAGAGGAATTATAATAATGTTTATAGGAAACCAACCAATTTCAATTATAATTGTTTAGAATTTTGAGAACTGATAATAATAATAGTGAAAGCAATTTTATTTTTTTTTTTACATATCGATGTTGGGATGCAGAAATGCGACCGATGAGAAAAATCATGAGGTTTTTACTCATGATTTTTCTCATCGGTCGCATTTCTGCATCCCAACATCGATATATATATACTCGTCTTGTTTATATTATATAAAAATTATTAGTGAAAATTAAAGGGATTCATTATACGTAAATGAGAAGATATATTTTTCTCTCGCATCTGTCTGCAAGAAAACTTAGTAACAACTGATTTTCTTTTACATTGAAAAAAGTACATTTTTGAACTCTGTAAAAATCAAACTGTATAGACAAAGCTATTATGTTCATATCAGCAAATTTGCAAATAAAATCAGCATAGCATACACAAAAGAAAACAAATTACAGCTAATATTAATCAAGTATATTTTAGGGGAAAAAAAGGGGTTTTATTTTATTGTTATATTTTTGTTTAGTTTTATACTTAATTTTCATTCTCTTTCCTCTCCCTTCATGATGAGTTTTAATCTCCTACAATTACATTTAATGATTCAAAATTAAAATAAAAAAATAAAAATGTGCACGCAAAATGGTCAATGTCGACAGATCAGCTTGTTTTTTTTTAATTGTTAATAATCAACAATTGACTCGCTATTGTCTCTATCTCGACCATTGTTGTGTTCCCAATTGAAAAGAGAAAAAAGTCGTAGATAGAAAATTATTCCACTGCATTAACTTTCAATAGGGGTTGTTTTATATAGAACAGCCTATATATATAATACTGTTGGGCCTTGTTTGATATCTTTACCAGATATCGTAATGTTTTGCAATTTAAAAAGGTCGACTCAGATTTTGATACAAAAAGTTTAATAAATTCTATTATATTATGGAACTTTATACTATAGAAATTTAATAAAGTTAAAATACGCTAGAAACTAAAATGAAAATTATTACATACAAAAAAAAAAAAATGATTAATTGTGTTCATTTCTGCAACATTGAACAATTTTGAAAGATGAAACTGTTACATTTCAATTTTTGTTCCACTCATGCTTAAATAAATAATAATAATAAAATTATAATAATAAAGAAAACTTACAGTAACATTTTACAGTGATTGGTGTTGGTAAATAGATAAAAATAATACATTATTTCCAAAAATGTAAACCTCAAAATAACAAATTTTTAAATAGAAATGGACTCGATCTTTTTAGAACAGATAACAGCTAACTTATGCGTCTCCTTTATTGTGCTATAATTTAAAACATGCTGGACCTTATACTAGATATTTTACATTAGAAAATTTACTTTTTATTTCTCAAGCAACACAAGAGGGCTCAAGTTGCGATGCAATATTCGTGTATTGTGAGACGAAGCGAATGAATACATGTACTTGCTTTTACAAGACTTAAGATTTATTCGTTCATCCTATATCTATCTCAAGACTTAAACTTTAAGCGGACTTAAACAAAATCTTATATCCTTTTATCTTTGAAACTTGTTATATGTTTCAGAATATCGAACTTAGAAGTTTAGAAAATTATCTTATACTGTATTATAATGAAAATTTAATTAATAGAATATATTATATTTTCATTACCATATTAATTTGGTATGGATAATTTGCACTTTATTGCGGATATATATATATATAAAAGTATTCAAACTCTATTGTTATTACTATTTATAACAATCACAATGTTATCCAAACACTGAAATGTAAGTGAAGGCAAAATGTTCGTCTAAAAATTGTAAAATTAATTATGTCCTCATAATAATATTTTATTAGAGCTATTTTTTATTTGCCTTCATAAAATGAACTTCACATGAATTTACTAAAATTGACATTTTTAACAAAAATGAACATTATAGAAAAATAATTTTTCACTTATATCCCTGAGTGTTTTTAAATAAAAAAATACACTTAATCTGTAAGTTTAATACTTAAAATACACAAACATCGCATTTGAGGGAAGTATAGCGAGCGTATTGTTTTTGTTTCAACGACTGGATTTTAACTCTTTTTATATTTTATTTTGATTTGATATGAAAAGCACGTTGTTGTTATCAATGTGACTGTTGGTATTTCTGATAAAGAGCGTTAATTCTGAGGGGGATTTCTCGTGGGTGGCCCGGTGGGTGAGTGGGTGGTACAGTGAAGTGTCATTACCATGGCAAGGGGGAGGAGAATTAGTTTTGTTAGTGTAAAAGCACATAGAGAATGAAGAGATGAGAGAAGAGAGGGGGGACTCATGGGCTTTTTTTGTAAAATATCGATGCTCTTTTTTTGGTCATGCTTTTTAATCACAATGTTTTTTAGTATTCGATTTAAATTACCATTTTCAAACTATATTACTATACTATACACTCGTTATATTTATCATTTTCATATTTATTACTAACAATTAAAAACATGCAGCAAGTGGTACTATTGGATTGTTTTAAAATCAGCCAATTAGATTATAACCAATAACTCGACAGTAATTGAACTATCACAAACGTATAATTAAAATGTTCATATTTAATTAAATTTTAACTTTAAGTTTCAAATGTTCTATATACAATAATTCTATACTTAAATTTCTTAGTCATTTAATGTCTGACTACACACATATAAATCTCCTACATTAAATTAGGATTGACGTACCTGTGAATCATCCGAGGTAAAGATAGCGTCAAACGCGAACATCTTGGGAGCAGCTACTCCCACTCTGCGGTCCTCGGGGGCTGAACTGGCACCTCCGCATGCCGCGGGGTCAAACAAGGTGACCTGCTTGCGTCGTGTGTCCACGCTAAAGAAGGAGGACGATCCTCCACCTGCAGCGGCTCCTGTGGATGACTCTGCTAGCGCCGTGCTGGCTACGCGGAGCATCACTTTTACCTGAGGACAAACACATGAAATTTAGTATTGTCGTTGTCACAATCTTAATACATCCTGATCTACAAACAATATTGTACTATGTAGTTAACGTTAGAATAAACCAAATACTCAAAATAATTATCATAGTAGAAAGCTATACTCACTACAAGACAGTTGGAAGAAATAGTAATAATAACAATAAAATCATTCATCAGTTGGAAAAAGCATAAAAATATGAGCATCAGAAAATCTTATTATTATTTTAACATCCCAACGTCGTTGCTATATTCTACTTTACTATTTTCAAACTTGTACTTTTTTGAGTCCAAATTATTTACTTGTTCAGTATACTCAGTTTGAAATTCTATTCTATCTATAAAAATTAAATGTCCTGATTAGATAATATATTCGGCAAATAATTTATGTTCTCATTGCGACGAATTTATCAAAACATCAAAAGATCTAAAGAAATTATGGAACATCTGTTATCTTATTTCCTTAGAAAATTTATCTTTGTATTCAAATTTTCCTTGATAAAAGTACCTTGCTTTTCATAAATAACGCATTTAAATATCTCGCAGAGTACATTATATTAAAAATATCAAAATTTTCACTGAAAATACTTCAATAAAATTATATTACTTGATATTTTATAATCAAAATCATCGCACAGAAATCTTATCATGTTAAAAAAAAAATAGTCATATTTTTTCTTTATTTCCCCCCGGATTTGATCTCAGTATTGAAATTTTACTTTGACTGTGTGTGTGTGTGTGTGTGTGTGTGTGTGTATGAGTGCTAGGGTCAATTTCTAAAAAGAGACAAAACTTCAAAGTAACTTTCAGATTTTCAATATTTGAATGACGTAAAGACATCAAATAAATGTACAGAAAAGTTACCTTTGTATACTGTATTCAAAAACAGTACACTTGATCTTTTCATTATAAAGGTACAGTCGATGTCAAGGGACAAAATAAAAACACTACAGTAGTTTTTCTGCAAAATTTACAATAAAAAAAAATATATATATTAAAATATATTTTCCTAACAGCTACTGTACGTTATAAAACATTAAATATAATGCAATATAATATAATGTTTAAATTGTTTTCGTATGTTCTACTGCATCCCCTATTTAATAAGACTCTTCAGTAGTGACAAATGCAGGAAAAACTCGTAAACTTAAAAAAAAAATAAAAAAAAAATTGTAAGTCCAAACTACCCACAGAGATAGGACTTTTCAGTATTACAGTCTGTAATATATTTACAGTAGATTAAAGATCGGGCACTTTACTTTCAGGTAACAAGTTTTTTATTAAAAAAAATTGTTTCTGAAACATCATAATACGTAATATAAATACAACGTTGCTGTTTTATTATACAGGGTACCTAATTATCCAGAACGAAAAAAAAGTTTTCAAATTTTTCCTATTCCTTTAATATCAAAGTATGTTTAAAAAAAATTTAATGTCGGAAAAGATCAGAAGAGCAGAAAAAAAACCACAATCGCATGCGGCGTATGCTCTTGATTAATACACTTCAAACGATGCTGTCACTCATACTTACCAATATAATATCGGAAAGAGAGAAAGAGGGAGAGAGAAATTATCAAAATAAGAACTTGGTTTGTTATGTTTTGTAGCATTTAAAAATATTTAGTTTGAGGGGACTGAATATGCCAAGTCTAATTAAAAGTACCTAATACCCAGAGCATTAAAACCAAGCCTTGTTTTAATTCTACTGCCAACGTTTGCAGTTTCTTTAACTCAAAATCTTAAGACGTCTTTAAACTCTCAAGGGAGGGACATTTTCAAGAAAGTATTTAAAGAACTGATCAATAAAATACTACTTAAAATTTTCAATGTTTTCCAGTAATACGTTCACAATAAATAGTTTGTATCTTTTTTACAACAACGATTTAAAAATAACCACTTGACTTTATAATAATTAAATTATGAATTGAAGCCTATTTCTTCATGTGCAAGAACAGAGAGCAAAAGTTTTACATTAATTACACTATAAAATTTCATAGACAAAAAGTTAAATATTACCAATCCTTATAGTACAAAGTAATCTTAAGTCGTTTTTGTGAAAGAAGTGGTAAATTTATGATATTCCTAATAGTCTATATGTAAAAACCCTACACCCCCCTCCCTCTTACTGTATTTCTAAATGGGAAAACTATAGAAGAGATAACCATTTATGTACACTTTTATAGGTGTTTTACATTATGCAGTACTCACACTTCCCCTTGTTCTTAATATACTTTTTTGTTCAAAATGTACAAGAAATCTAAGTTTAATTCTTAATCTTGAATATACGGCTCAAGTAGTATCAATTCCAGCATGAAATTTTACTATCCATTCTAATTGCCCCCATCTTTTCTTCTTTTTTTTTTCTTCTTATTTCTCTCTCTCTTCCCCTTACTTAATTCTTGATTCAGCTATTTAAGTTTGGTCTGCATTTGAGTTTTCTTTACAGAGAGAAAATGTTATCTAAAATCTCTGACAGTCTAAACTACCATTTCTTTTTCTTTAAGTTTTCTTACTCTCTCTCTCTCTCTCTCTCTCTCTCTCTCTCTCTCTCTCTATGTATACGTATATATAGCCAATGGCGCTGATGGAAACAGAGAGTAATGTTTTTTCTTCTTTTTTTGGAGACGTTTGTTAAAAAGAGACCCAAGTTAAAGTATAGAGGGATGGAAACTTTTCTTTGGGACTCTTACGATGGAAAATTTACTAAGTTAAGCAAGAGTTTTTAGTCCGAGACCAAAAAAAAAACGTAAGAGAGAGAGAGAGAGAGAAGGAAGGAGAAGTCTAACGCACCTTCTCTCTCACTCTCATCTATCGATGCAGTAGTACGTGAGAGAGAGAGAGAGAGAGAGAGAGAGAGAGAGAGAGAGAGAGAGAGAGAGAGAGAGAGAGAGAGAGAGATGCACAAAACTAAAGTAGCTCCCCCTTCTCTCTCTCTTTTTCTCTTTCTAGTAAACCCCCAAAACTTGAACACTTTTCAGTTTCTCCCCGACGATATTGCAAAAGTAAAATACATATTGAGAGGCCATTCATTTTAAACACTGTGCACTTGCTTTTACTTTAGACTAAAGTAAAGTGTCGTTTATATGTATAGCCTTTGCTATATAGTAGCTGCCGTCAATTTCTTTATATTATAACAAGACAAATTACTTCACGTTAAAGTCGTTATCACTCGTGTACTGTACTTTACAATTTTATAAACATGTTACCGTGCAGCACATCGTATATCAATAAATATATAGACAGCCGATATAAGTGTAATTTTTTAATATATATATATATTTGACATGCTTGGCTATTAATATTAAACAACAAAATTATAACACTTTTAAAAAGCTTTTTTTTTATTTTTTTTTTTATTATTATTATAACTATTATTATTTTTTGAAAATGGTAACGTTTAAAATAGCTTTTTTTATAAAAATTGTTAAGATAACACTAAAAACTGCCAGCATTTTTTTTTATCATATTGAATTTTCTACTTACTGGAGTACTAAAATGATAGGGGTTTATTTATGACCAAAAACTTGACCAAGATCACAATTTTTTCATTTTTTACCGTGAAAATTTTAAGAGCATAATAAAGTAGATCAAATATCTTGGTCCACTTTCCGACGTCGTCACTTAGGGTTTAATGAACTGTATCTTTTTTGTTCTACTTGACTGAGTGTTGGCTAGACAAAAATTATTTAGCTTTCTTCTCATTCTCATTCTCTCTCTTTCTTTCTCTCTAAAACCACTCTCACTTAACTCACACAAACATAAAACTTTTGTACTTGATGGTGTTTTTAAATCAAAACTCTAGTCTAAAAACCACTTTTCATTCTAGTTTCTTTTTCTCTCACCTCTCGTTTTAATGAATAACGGACGCATGTTATGCGGGAGGTTTAGTGCTTTTGGCTGCTACATATATATAGAGAGAGCTCCGAGGTTTTCAGATTTGCAAGTGAGAGAGAGAGAGAGAGAGAGAGAGAGAGAGAGAATCTTTATGATCCACAGCAGCTTGAGCCAAGTGCTCGTAAAATCTGGTCTACACACCCTCCCCTTTTCCTCCCTCTGCATTCTAGCTGTTATGTAGTTATGCACATAGGCTTTGTATACAACCAAACTTACACTGAGAAAATATATTTGTGGTCACGTGATTCTAAGAGAATGATTAGAAAACAGCGTAGTTGCTATTGAAAAGTGGGTACCCAAAATAATAATCCGAAGATTGGTTGTCTCAACACAAAAAGTAAATTTACGTAAGTAATATGATTCAGAACATTAATAACATTGAATAATCTTATAATTGTAATTCTTTCATTACTAGTTATATTATAAATGGTTGCAATTTTTCTCTCGTCAATTATACAAACAATTATAATCAATTCTTTTCGCTCTGTCACATTTAAAATTTTATAAATTGCATTTTGTAATTAAAATTTCATTGTTGCAAAAGATAACTATAACCTATACTTTCAAAATATTGTATTGTGTTCAATTTTCTATTCTGCTTTCTATAGTTTTTTTAAACACTGTAATTTTCTTACAGTGTAGTTATGCACGTAGGTTTTTACGAGTGTGCAAGTGCTGAGCGATATAAAACCACTGACGTCGAGTTTGTAGCCATTTTCTCCTCGCCACGCACTCAAACAATTGAAGTAATTTAATAACACACGCTGCACTTGTTGGTGAGCAACTTTACTACCTTAGTCTCTCGCACTTTCAACAACAAAAAAGTGATTTAAAAATAAAACGTGAGAATAATATTTTTACACTACTCTCTCTTTCTCTCTTGTAAAAGAACACTTAATTGTGTCTGTTTAATCATTAAAATAATAAAAACATAAAAATTTAAATTCATAACTTTGATTATTATTGTATATAACAAAAATATTTATAAAACTTTTGAAAGTGAATTAGGTATTATATATTTTTTTTAATTTATTGATTCTTATTCATATAATATTATATGCAATAACTCATACATAATCGTCAAAATATTCTTTGAAAATAACACATTAATATTTTATAAAGAGCATTTCGTACGTACATTTTGTGGCCTTGCATAGTGAGTGAGAACTTTTAAATTTCTAATTTCTAAATTATATATATTCATTTATAGGTTGTACGGAAATTAATATTTTACATCAGGTATTTGGAGAACTATGTAATATATTAACCGATTACTTATTTAAGAAATTTTAATTTAGATTATGAAATATTTCCATTATTGTAGCTGAATATTTGTGGTCAGCTACATACCTCTATCTCAGAAATATACGCATGCTTTGAATTTAAATTGTTAAAAAAAAATAAATAAAAAAAAAAAATAAAAAAAAATAAAAATAACTTTAAAAAACTACAACTCAATTTCAGGACTAAATTTAACTACTTGGATTAAAAAGAAAAAAAGAAACGAGAGAATTTAAAATTGCTACTTTTAAAATACTTCACTTCTAAAAATCACAATACTAACTCCTAAATAAATAAAATGAAAAATATTATAGAAACAGATTTTTTTATTATTTGTTTTTTTATTATTAACTCTACATCTATTCTGTGTCTAAAATAGTTTTCCCTCTTCCGCTATAAAAATAATATACAATTTATGTGAATGCACTAAACTTTATTTTGGAATAAAGTAAGCAATACAAATGTAATAAAACTAGCCTTCATATAAAATATATAAAAAACGATGTATACATATGTTTCAATGCTTCATAAAATTTATACATGTAGTTTATTCATAGTTTGATGATCACCAAGTAGCATAATATTTTACTGAGGGGGAAAAATCTAAATAGAACAATATGTATTTTTTCTTTTTTATATATGAATATAAACTTTAAGGAAGCGACCAAGGGAATACTAGATTTGTCAAATGTGTAATAGGAACTTTGTATAGGAACTTTTAAAACTATTCTTTATAATTATTATTCTCTCGCGCTGCAGGTGAAATAATGATACCGGAACCACGTTTTAAAGTAACACGCCAATCCTTCACAATGTAGTTCTGGTAATGGTGATTAGTAGTCTTTATTATTCTTTTACCAGCGTGAGTATAGAAATATCAAAACTATCACGTGAATGAAAGTTTAAGGACCCTTACGTTTAAATATTATTATTCATTCGAAGCAAAACAATTAAATTAATAACTAAGAGCCATTACTTACTTAAGTTTTTATACTTTTAAAACATTAACAATTTTCAATATAACTTACCAGTGAAGAGCGCTAGCCAATCACAAGCGCCGGGGCAAAAGCCATATGACCGCTATAATTTCCTATCTTTTAGCATTATAGGACCATGCTTTTAGCGTATTCTGAGAAAACTATAATGCACTGAGGTCAGAATATTTAAATGAGCAATACTAATTATATTTTTACGTGTTTGAAGCATTTTTTTTTTTTTTGCCATTTTAATTTTCAAAAGCTCCCTTATTAAAAGAATATTACGAGATTGTAGTTTTTTGCTAATAATAATTTTTTTTAATCATGTTTCATGAAATCAATTAAATGATGGAAATGAATCTCTATGCTGTATAAGCATTAAAAAAATCAAATAAAAATGACAGTATCTGTGTGTATTTTTTTTTAGAACACTCTTTTATTTTTTTTTCCATACTTTTAGTTGTTATATTTTTTTAATTTGTAAAAGAGAATCATTTTAACTGTTGTGAGACGGCACAGCTGCTTGAGTTGCGAGTTGCTCCAGTAAATGGAACACAAACACACGGAACAATTTAAAATAATAATCACATTGTGTCAACTTGTGCAAGCAAAGCTAACTTTGCTCTCGCTAACTTGCAATTAAAGTAAAAGTTGACTTTTCTTGTTCAATTTCTGCTCATCACACAAACACAAGAAAAGAGTTAGTTAATGTTAAGCAGTCATGGAGTCGATACCGAAATTTTCGATACCGATACGATACCGATATTTTTTAATTTTCCCGATACCGATACCGATACGATACTGCTCAAAAAAAAATTGCTCCGATACGATACCGATACGATACCGATATTTTCCGATACTTTTTCGATATTTTTTCTATATCTCATACAATAAATATTGCACTATAAATTTCATTTTTTTTTCCACCTTTGAGACATAAAAATTGGTATCATAAAATCCATGCATATTATTGCCACATTTATTATTTTATTATTTATTTATTTATTTATTTATTTATTTATTTATTTATTTATTTATTTATTTATTTATTTATTTATTTATTTATTTATTTATTTATTTATTTATTTATTTATTTATTTACTTACTTACTTACTTACTTACTTACTTACTTATTTATTTATTTATTTATTTATTTATTTATTTATTTATTTATTTATTCATTTATTCATTTATTTACTTATTTACTCACTTATTTATTTATTTTATTCTAATGTTCGTTTGTTAAACTAAAACAACTAAAAAAATTATAGTAGATTTAAAAAATATATATATTTCATTCGTTTAATGAAATTATACGATTAGAATATCCTCTACTGTTTCCAAGCACTTTTGTTAATTATTTACAAATTAGCAATTTCTTTATTTCGTATAGAAGTAATTTTCAAATATTTAATAAATTTAATTTTTTTTCATGGTATTTTTTTAATTTGCTAAAGTAAACGTGTATCATTAGCTTTCGTATTTATTTTATTGGCTCAAATCATCCCCGCTAAACCAAAGGGGTTAAAGTCCAAAATTCCCCTCTGGTCGTAAAAATCCTTTGATTTTGTAAACTTTTTAAAAATTTAACCTTGTAAAAAATTTGTACAAAGACATTAACGGAAGTATGCTACATCTTTTGTAATTTGTAATGCATTGAATTTATATACAATTGCAGTGATTTAATGTCAATCATTGACTATATTTTATTGTGATTTCTACCGGCGCTTTAGTCATTAGGAGAGATCATATATAGTACATTACGATACGACCACACGACGGATTTCTCAGAAACTTGGCGACAGTCGATCGCTCATTTTTTTTTTTTTTTTTTTTTTTTTTCATAAAAAGAAGAAAAAAGTTTTAACACCGTTTTCTTTATTTTTATTGTATGTAAAATAAAAAAAAAATACTTTTTGCCTGGTGGCTTTATAAATAGTATAAAATAAAAATACTGTGCACGGCGCCCTACCCTGTTGTTATAGCACAATGAAAAATAAAGGAGTGAATTTTATTGTCCAAGTACGAAAGATAGATAATCAGTGGAATGTTCTCGTTGCTTCATTTTTTTTTTTTTTGTATTTTTACTTTTATTTTATGAGAGAGCAAAAGTCTCAAAGTATCGAAAAAAAGTATCGAAATTCGACGATATTTTGCTGATATCGGTGACCGATACCGATATTCGATACTGAGTTTAAAAAAGGCCCCGATACGATACCGATACGATAAAAGTATCGGTATAGTATCGAATATCGTATCGCAGTCGATACCGATACTCCATGACTGATGTTAAGTAAGGTACTGACTGATTTTTCTTAACTTTTTAATTTGCTTTATACGTAAAGAAGTGCTTAGTAAACCCTTTTTTTACAAGTTATTTTTGTAGGTTTTTTGTAGTTTTTGTTTTACGTAACAGTGATGATGAAAAATCTTGAGTTGAATTCTTTTAACACAAAGATAATGTAAAAATTCTTAGTTTTAATACGAAATCAATTTGAACATGCATTGTAATTTTACTACCTTAAACGTCGATGACGAGAGAGCGAGAGAGAGAGACAGAGAGCCATTTAGAGTATTTACAGAAAATTTGATGAGACAAATTTGATTTTTTATAAAGCATTAAGCATTCTTAAAAATTATTTTACTGTAACATTACTGTAGTTCGTTAATAACATACGTTTCGAAACTTAAATATAATAAAAGACCAACGAAAAGTGACTGGGCTTAAAAAAAAAAAAAAACTTTTTTTTTTCCTTTTTTAAACCTGAATGTCTCTCTCTCTCTCTCTCTGAAGCCTAAACTTCAATAGCTTTCAACTCATGCAAAAGGGTTTTATGATATTAAGCTTTCTCTCTCTCTCTCTCTCTCTCTCTCTCTCTCTCTCTCTCTCTCTCTCTCTCTCTCTCTCTCTCTCTCTCTCTCTCTCTCTCTCTCTCTCTCTCTCTCTCTCTCTCTCTCTCTCTCTCTCTCTCTTTTCACTTGCTTGCTGTATATGTTGGTATATTTCACTTAAGAAAGGAAAATGTTTCAAATGATGATGTTTCTGAACGAGCTTCAGCAAATTATGTTGAATATTGATAAAGCTTCAAGTATATAGCTAATGTCTTGGAGGCAAACGGAAAATCTCATGAAGTTATCGACCATGAATTTTGAGTCGCGAGATAAAAGTGGTTGCCTTCAAGTGCGTGTTAATTTCCCATGTTTTGATCACGTGCTTAACTTTGTACCTCATAAATCATCAGCTGTCACTCAAGCTTTTTTTCCCTACTTTTTTTTTTAACTAAATATGTAACCAACATTTTCTCTTACAGATTGCCTTTTTAAAATGTTACGGATTTTAATAAGTAATTTATTTACTAACAAGTCTAAAATTAGATAGCTCTTAACAGTTGATGCATTCAATGATGCTTGATGCTTGATGTTGATGCGAATGTGAATCAATTCGTTGCAATAATCAGTTACGATGCTAGATCAGAAATAGTATTTTAAAATTTGATTCTAATTTTGCTAGTCTGTAAATAAACAAAAATTGATTACAAACTTTCTAATTTTGAAGAAAGTGTAGTGAGTAAATAGAGGAAAACAAAAATATTATAAATAATTCTAAATAAATTTACAACATGCGTTAGAATTTTTTTTAATATTGTAAACTGATTTTAAGTTATTGAATTCATTTTTCCATTCAAGTAGAATATGATCAAGAAGTTTAAATCAATGATTTTTTTTTCATAAAAGTCGTTAATTGTTTTTAGAATAATACAAAAAAATCAAGAAATATCCGAGAGTTAGCAATATATGATTAAAATACATATATACATGGCGTACAATATTTTGTCATAATATTCAATGCTTAAAAAAATAAATAATAAAAGAAAAAGAAATTAAAATATCAATAAAGAAAATTTCATCATTAAAATTCATGAATTTTCTCTAAACAACTTAACTTTCCCTTTTACCCTCTAGCAAGTAAAGAGAGATGGAATATTATGAGTAGAAAATATCTGACCTTATGTAGTGTATTCAATTTGAAAAGTTAACATTGTTGTGGGTTATCATTAGTAACGCCTTTTTTCTTTTCTAAATTAATACGTCGCTATGAAGGAAGCAAATTTGCATGCATGTTACTTCCCTAATTGCTCTCTCTCTCTCT